>JAGSMT010000237.1:0-340248 GCA_029286875.1 Lamproptera curius | reverse complement strand
CTCTAATGGACTGGGTTTATGCCCTCCTATAATCCCCTTTGTACAGATGGATATCACATGCTGATGATATATCTGTTAAACAGAAAAAAATTACTTCGTAACAACTATTCTATCTATAATGGCTATTTTAAGTAAATTCATACGAATGAATGAAAATTACACTTGTTTTAGTTCAAGTATTTATGCAGAAGGATTTGTAACCGATATTACTTAGCTAAGATTCGGTGATCTCTATTCAAAATTATTTGTTATTATGAACAGTATCTTCTATATATATAATAATAAAACAAATACACAAAAATAATATATTTTATGTGGGTTTAAATATATTGAACAGACGGCAAAGTACAGGACTAGAAATATAAATTTTTAAAGGTAACCTAAGTTTGCTCAATTCAAAGCAATTATGGCAAACGAATAAAGAATATACATTATTCATCTAACAAAAACCATTAATAACGTGTAAATTGCTTTAGGGCTACATGAATCCAAAATGTAATGTATTATTTATTAAGGAGGTCCATTAATCGGCCCTTTAACTTTTAACAACGATTTCTTAGCATACATTTTTATAATATTGCTGTTGCTTAGCGAATGCAATACAAATACAATTTTCTGATTTTATAGCATCTAATAACTTACATTTATTTAAATTAGGTGGTAGGTCCCTGTTTACAGGAGACCGTCTGGGTGACCATCACGGTGCCTATTTCTACCGCGAACGTAGTGAAACACTACTGTGTTCCGGTTTGAAGGGCGTCGTAGCCAGCGTATTAACTGGAAACGAGACTTAACATCCTATGTCTCACGGTAGGCAGCGCGTTGGCGATACCACTTTTTACCAATGTCTATGGGTGTCGGTGATCCACTTCCATCATGGCCTGACTGCCAGACGAGCAGATCAGCACCTGCGTATGCCATAAAAAAAAAAATTAATCCCGACGTTTCAAACCCTTCCCAGGGTTCTGGTTCTACGGGACTGACTAAAATGATGGGCGTCGAAACTTCATTGTTAATTTGGCTTCCGTCATTTTTAATCATAAAATTATGTGATGTGTGAGCTGACAATATCACACAAATACTGTATGAAAATTGTATTAATTCCCTGTAGCTGTTCGATGGTTTTTCTTTGACCTAAATTTATTAATTTAGGCTTAAAATTAAGAAACTACTACATTATTATAGCAATATTGTAATAATAACTAGCTTAAGATACATTAGCTATCTTCTAGTGATCGCCCCGTCAAAATTGGATCGGCCAATCTAGAGATGAGTCAGAACCAACTGACAGACAGACAGACAAAAAATGCTGTTATTTATCGGATACATACAAATAACATAACAATGTAAGAATTTAAAAACGGTCAATATGATGGTCCAAACAAACACTTCTAATCAGGATATGTCTTGTGCATAGAAAAAATAATAAGTTTGAAAAAAATATACTACTACCAGTGTACCATAAAATAAAGCTTATTCAAACAAACGGAATCTAATTGCTTGCAAAGCAGGGGAGGATCATTGACCGACTTCGCGTGCTCTGTCAGCTGTTGTACTGAGCGTGAAGCAGTACCACCCTAGTTGGCGTTTATCACTAAATAAACTAAGACTTTATAACATTGTATTACAATACTCTACAGATTTTAAAAATGCAATACAATTAAATTTTTGCGGCTGTTTTTGTTACTATTAATTTGTTAGCGACATGGTTATGGTTTTGATAGATAACTTTGTTATGCGAGCCTTAAAATTTCCTTCACTATGGAGTGTATGTGTATGAGTAATTCAATGTTTTTGTTATTAATTATAAGAGAACATTTAGTAGTAAGATAATTATGACAAATAAAACATCATTTATGTAATCGTTACCTTAAACTTAATGCTAATGAAATAACTTGAAAACATTATTTCTTTTGTTTACGCGATTATCAAAGTTTTATTCAATTTTAAATTAAAACGGGCTACTTAGTCTGCCCGTGATCATGGATGCTGGAAAGAATCCAAAACGTCGGGAATAAATATATTTAAGTAACGCGAAAAATCCGTAAATTAGTGGATTTGATATACTTGAAAAAAAATTATATCAGACGTTGTTAATCGAACTACATTTAATATTTATTGATACAATAACCGGCATATTAGCACAACAATGTTTGTAGGTTGTTTTAAAGTGTTTCGTTTGAATCATTCACTGGACCTAACTACAGCAGACTTAACAAAATATTACAGTGCTTTAATGTAAAACTTCGTGCAAAAACTGTACGTACACTTTTTATCTAAAATCGCCTTTCTGGAAACTCATTGGACCCGCTGTGTGACTGGTAATTGAAAAAATATTTTGTGTATTTAACCTTGAACCCGCCTTAGAAGTATTTTTAACAGAAAAATTAATAACAATGGTGAATACATTGCGGGGAAAAATATATTATTCATAAGCAACTGCGCTTTTTTTAACGCCTGAAACACGATTTGCCGATTATGCAATGTGCATTTTTTCAATTCTCAAAAGCAGAGAAGCACCATTGAGTTTGTAACGTTCTTATTGTTGAACGTTGAACGACCTCGAGTAAACACTAACGTGATGCAAACGAGCGAGTTATATAGACTTAATTCGTTAAGGTTTAATGAACAATGCTGAAATGTTATTTTTAATGGCTATTAATGCGGCCAAGTTTTAAACAACGCTACTGTTGTGAAAAATGGTAATGTAAAAACCCTATCTAAGTTAACAATATTGCTTTAAGAACAAAAATAATTACACGATTACAATACTTTTGACTATTGATAATAAACATAACTTGTCTGAAGTTGAGTCGAATATGTTATTTGGTATCGTATTTAATTTTTTACGAGCCATATATGTATATAATCAAAAAATCAAGTCAACAAAAGCTGCAAAATTGGAATCTGTGCATGAGACCACGACATAAATTGCCAGGATCGTAAAATATTTGTTGTTGTCAGCTTTTCGAATTTTGGGCTTTATTTTAGATGTCATCATCATCATCATCAGCCTGTGTTAGTTTACCTCTGGCCATAGGCCCCCCTACTGCAGGGCTTCTTCATAAGGGGGTTTCTAGACCGTAACCCACCGCGCTGGTCCAATTCGGGTTGGTGGGTGGGTCGGCTTTTTACATGCCCATCCGACGCAAGGATCATCTTACTTTTAAGACAATTGAGTGATCGGCCCAAATTGCCCTAATCGACTAGGAAACAACAATGAAAATTTGCTGAGGCCCGGAGGATTCGACCTAAAGCAAACGCCCTTTCCACTAGGCTACGGAGGCTATTTTAGATGTACCCTTTAATTGATAAAGATAATATAAAATTAATTTAAAATTGTTCCGTCTTAACTGATACATGTATACTAAATAGATGGTAATGAGTATAATATCTCACAGTCGGTCAAATTAATTGATAGTATGCCATATATTAATACCGGCTTCATCATTTTTTATTTTTGTTTTCTATTTGATTTACTGAATGTACAAGGTTAGTTAGAATTAACGGTGGCAGCTTTTGTAAATATTCCATCATAATGCCTAAGCCATTGTTAATTGAAAGTACATAAATACATTTTTTTAATAATCCCAACGCTTATTTTAATATAGCCCCAAAGTTCTTTTATGAAGCTTGTTAACGATCTAATAATTTACTCGATTAACCCAGAGTCACGGTTCAGTTCAGTTCATCAAAACCCAAAATAAAGTACTGAATTTCATGTAAGCTAACGGTTATAATTATTTCACAATGTTATATAGCATTTAAGAGAAATATTTTCGATTCGACTCACAACAGTACATAGAGTAAGACTCAATTTATATCCATAGGTTTTACTTATATTTAAGCACCTAACTAGATACTCACTTTAACTCAACTCTATTGTCTTGATTCAAATCTCACATACTCTATATAGTTTTAAATATTATTTTAATAATTGAAAAGGCAAGTTTTTCAATTTTTTTTTTCTAAAGTGTTTAAGTGTAAGTCAATAGTAACTGCCTCAGTAGCCTAGTTGTATGGCGTATGCTTCGAAACCGAAGTCGGGATCGAATCCTGCGGGACTTCAACAAATTTTCATTGTTTCCTAGTTGGTTAGGGCAATTTGGGCTGATCACCCAATCGTCTGAAAAGTAAGATCCATGCGTCGGATGGGCATGTAAAAGTCGGTCCACCCACCTAACCCGCATTGGACCGGCGGTCCAAAACCCCTAATGTATAGTAGGTGTTAGCAGGACTATCAAAGGCTGATGATGATGATGATGAATTAAACTGTATTAATAATTTATGCTGCTGCAATTTTAGAAAAATCTCAATTTGTACATAAATTGAGGTCTTTACTTGTAGGTAAGACCCTCCTGAATTATTATATTTTGCGTAATCGTAATATTTATTTTTTAGAAAATTTCTAATAATTGAAATTCCATCATCATAAGAAATGTATTGTAAAAGGTTTCAGTCATAAAAGTTGGCCATAAAAGACCAAAACAGCTTATTTGAAAGAGAAATGACTTTGATTGGGCAATGGAAATAAAATGTTCATGTCTTTACACTTGCTACATATAATCATCATTTTCTGGATTTTCCATAAAAGAATTAGCAAATTGCTTGAAATGGCAAAAAACAACAGTGGAGTGGGTTTCGAATTGTGATGGTCATTGTAGGGTAGTGATCTCCAATTATATTTTACACAAAGCAACTACAGACACGAACATTGTCACAAGATTGTCGTATTATTGATAAGACGATGTTTATTGTAATGGTCCTTTATTTTGTCCTAAGAGACGATAAGCTTATTTTTTAGCATTCTCATGTTATTCATGGATATAAAAGGAAACTTTGGCATCGATTAAAATTTCTACAAACACAATATAATAAAATATTAGCCATGTATTTGATAAAACATTTGGACCGTACAATTATTTCTCATTTTAGAACGGAAATGGATTATCCTTATAAATTATTTACAAGACAATGCGTCTGTTACGAAACTCAAAATAGTTCCTCTGTTGATAGGAAGGTAAATACGAATTATTTTTTTGCATATGGTGTCAGTCATTTTATAATCTAAATAGACGACAACCATCTGAAAAAGAAGTGATGACTTTGTCAACCCAATGCAGGGTGACAAAATCATCGCTTGCTCTCAAATATCGTTACCTGAATTCGTCTTTATTCTATTTACCACTATTTAAAAATCACATCGTTAAACAAATTGTTTTAAAAGAAAATGGTTTGTAGTACAAAGAGATACTTCTTCAATCGAACAAAGAGACATTTCTGCAGTGCTTAGAATTTTAACACTAAATTCTATGCGTTTTTCTCTGTGAATTACGAACCACAAATTTTTCATTTCATATAAAATATTAGGTTACAAATATATAAAATATTTACTTAAATATCAGTAGAAAACAGTACAATGCTTTAATTTTCCATCGTTACAAACATGATAAAACATAAACACCATGTTATAAGGAAAATAATTGTATTAATATTACACTTTTCAGAATGATTCCAGAAACATCATTAAGGTTCTTTGTTAAGTTTCTACTCGGACAAGGAATATAAATCTGTTGAAAATAACTCTTAATTTATTCAAGAAGGTTTCGTTATATTTAACGAACGCTCATTTAGAAGCACTGTTAATATAAAGCACGAGTAGACTTTCTAATGAATTAAGAGTTTGTTCTTCAATATTATATATATTATGGATGAAGTAGTTTAAGCTTTAACTGTTATTTTGATAAAGTGAAGTAGAATAAAGACCTTTAATAATCGAGAGATTAATTGTATTTCTACTATTAAATAAAATGACATTTTACGGATTTTATCGCGTTTATTTGACATATTTAAATTCTCGACGTTTCGAACCAGTCCAGTCCAGCTGGCCGTGGTCATCGGGGTAGACTGAGATGTCATGCGTCTTGTTGCCAGTGCTGAAGGGGGCTTCCAGATCTTAATTGTACATAAATTAATGATCAACAAGTCCGTACATTTTAAATGCATTAACGTCCCATAATGACTGCCAAAGATGGATTAGAGAAACCGACTTGTTCTTGGCTGTCAGGCTCCTGGATTGTTTTGGTAAGGCCCAATTTGACCATTTAACTTTAACCAGGTAAAAAAGGATAAAACAAATTAACTACCCGCAGCTTGTGTTATGAAGAAGATGAGAATCGATGCCCTCATCACTGAGGATCGTGACCTTTTAATCATGTGCCTCTATTCTTGGCGATCGGAATCCTTATAGAAGCGGTATTTAAGATCCCAGATTGCTCTGATATCTGGTCAGTCTCGGACGTCTCGGACTATGAACCTGCATTTCTTGCCCTCAACTCTCCCGGTAATCATCAGACATTCCAAATTCTAATCCCGGTAATTATCAGGAGCTATTTGGTGATATGAAAAATATTGTAAGGCATTCTGTAAAACAGACAAATGCTTTTCACTTTCAACATTAAGATTAATCTGTACAGATCTATTTGTACGGAATCGTCCATGGAATTCGAAGGAGTCGCCGCCAACACCACATCACGAAGCGTCTACTCTTCTCCTGTCGGCTAACTCAAAGTCAGAGTCTCCATACCTATAGATGTATTTTGGTCCTGTTGGCAATGTTTCTAACTCTACATATAATCCCCATTTCAGTCATTGCATTCAGTAAATAATACGACCACTAATTCCATGTTTCAAACCTGAAGATAACAGTGTTTTCATAATACTGCTCACTGCAGTACAAATTTAACAAACCACTATAGTTAAAATAAAAATAAACCCAATACTATCCACTAAAAAATCTTTTCCTCAATAATACGTAGTACTTGCGTAAATAAAATAAGTAACTACAATTTAAGAGTATTAAGGCTTATTAATTGAAGTGATATATTTAACTAATGCGTTTTTATTAACAACGGTAGAATTTTCAAAATATTCAATATTCAATCCGCAACCCTCGCAGATATGAAATGGATCGTTTTAAATTTCCTGTCGTCTTCAGATCATTTTGTATCATACCTTAAAGCTTCTCAGATCTGATAAAACATTGCTTAAAATTTTGCTTTGTTAAAAGTTGCACAATTTTGTGTTGTCTGACAAAAAATAAATGTATAAAAATACAGCATTATTCAATCCTTTTATAAAGAAGTGTATTCTTTTCCATCTTCTACTTCTGTTTCAAGTCAAAATTGGTTTCTTTATTTTAAAAATAAAAATACCCTATAAACATATTTGTTAATTGAATGAGTATAAAAAGGGTTCAGTACTTTACTAATTACTTTTTCATACGATCATTATATAGATATTTTTCAAATATTTTGAGAACATTAAAATGCGACTATAATACGAATCAAAGAGGTTTGAGGTCAACCTCAATTTTTCTAATGCCAAAATCCTTGTGATATATTTTATTATTTATCTAAGCACCCATTGAGAATAAATCACGTAAAATTACAAATGATTTAATTAGTATAAATATGATCGATGTTACTACTAGAATAATTAAGTACCATTATAAGATCCTTTGTACAATGATGAAAATGTTAAAATCCCAAAATTCTTATAACTCAGTTTACGAACTTGAGTAAACAAATTAAATTTTTAACGGGTACTCCTTTCTAACCATTACTTCCTATTATTAACGAAACAGTTTACTCACTTGTAAGTTGTTGGTACCGTAACAGATATTAAAAGTCATAAATTATGTATCGCAGATACCAAGTTGTACCTAACTTAATGATTTATAACGAGTTATCTAGATTAATCTTTGAATATAGAAATATAAAGCATTTGGATGCTTATGAATGCTTAAGATTTATCTAATCCACTTTAAAAATCTATTCCCGACGTTTGGGACTCTTTCCAGCATCCATAACGACGGTAGACTGAAATGACCGGATTTTATATGTATAATAATCGTGTAAATAAAATAAATAATTATTCGAAGATACCTATTTTATGTACAAGTAACAGTTACAATTATAGGGCCTATAAAAACTATTTTCGCATTAAGGCCTAATCGAAATTTCTCTAAATACCTAAATAATCTAAATAGTTTATTTTTATTACAAAAAAATAACTTTCAATAAAAAAGAATTCAAAGATAATTGAGTAGTTACGATCCTACTTTACGTTTATGGAACCTTAAGTAAACTTTGTAAAAATGTAATAAGAAGCATAAATATCATTGTCAAATTAGTATTTAATAGTTATTTCTGCCTCGTAGCCTAGTGGTATAGGCGTTGCTTTAAATCCGGAGGTCGTGCTTCGAATCCTGCAGGGGACTCTTCGGGGACGTTTACTAGTTTGTTAGGGCGACCGATCATCTATTTGTCTAAAGTAAGATGATCCACCGTCGGATGGGCATGTAAAAGTCGGTCCACCCCAACCCGCATTGGACAGCGTGTGGGATACGGTCAAAACCCTAATGGATAGGAGTATTTAGGGGAGGCCCTTGTCCGCAATGGACTATCAAGCTGACTGAATGATTTAAAAATCGATTAATCAATTTTGTTTTGTATAGAAACAGTACTTCCGCGTACAGGTAGCTTTTGTGAGAAATATTTATCTTCTTAAAGTTTTGAAGTTCTTCTTAAAAGTATCTATTTTCTTAAAAGTATCTTAAATATGGGATATTAGTGCTATTATCGACTAAGAATATATACATTTATGGTTTAATCTTCGGGTTTTGAACGATCACACCTTAAAGTACTTCTAAAATAATCAGCTAAAACTAGGTGCATTTAAAGTTGAGTTGAATTGCCCTGAAAACTTGGAATAAAACTAACAGAAGTCTCCTTACAAGCATAAAATATTTGGAAATCGCTTTCATTATACTATATTGTGAGGGCCCGGTAAAATGTATTCAATGTCATATTTGTGGTTTAAATTTGTTTTAAGGTCCTTTAGCAATTAAATAAAAATTAAGTAAGAAATACCTGTAAAATATTCAGATTTAAAATTAACCTTCGATTTCTTTGTTTTAGGTTTGTTGATAAGTGGGTATTATGGAGATTTCTTAAATAATTTTATAGATATTTTATGGAATACTGTCACTGAAATATGTCTTATTATTGTACACTGGACGGTGCACACTTAGTAAAAATATGTATTTATAACAATTGTACTAGTGTTTAATATTAGTTTCAAAGGCGTTAACCCTTTGAGAAGCAAAGTTTCTCATCGTTGAAATTCGGGATCTTAACATTAGTTACACGTGCCTACAATTCAATTCCCCTTGAGAAATGATTTAAAGCACAGTTAGGGCCAATGTTGCTTAAAGGTGTAAAATTTAAATGAAATTTGTAACGCATGTTCGTATTTCTTAAAACAAAATGGGATCTCGAGATATTAACTATCTGAAGGCTAAAATAGTCAAAAAACAAGGCTAAAAGAGAAGCGTGTTTTTGGATTAGAAAAAAGCTATATTCTCGTAATGTTTTACCAATAAAATCGCACAACAACAAATAAACACCTTAAAAATACATTTTAGTCAAGTTTGTCACATGTAATATTTTGTAATTCACAATATTTTTAAATATGATCCTTTAACATTTTCTCTAACACTTTTCTTTTGTGCTTGAAATTAAATTTTGCATTTTTTCTAATACTGCAATTTTATATGTATAACACTATACAGAAAATATTAAATTTTCCAACGAAAGTGGTCAATTATTTGATTTAAAATATATGATAACTCGCTTTCAGATTGGTACAGAAATTGTGCGTCAGAGAATATCAAATAGTTGATATTAAATATTATTACCCTACAGCAGAAAGCCTTAACATTCAGTATAGCAATATTGAGGCTTTTACCGGCAACATGAAAGGCTCAGAATAAAAAGAAATTTAATAAATCATGTTAAATGACCAATAGCAAATAAATACAATATTAAAAGCTTTTTTCTGTTTGATAATTTGTATACGATGAGATCGAACATCTGGAACAGGCCGAGGGAAGACGGCATCTCTCCGCGGTGCCTTGACACGATTCTCGTATGGCGCTATCTTGAGTGAGTGTTATTTGTTTTAGTGCTTATCAACAGAGTCATTTCATTTTTTTTATGCATGATTTCAATTAGGCCGTAACAATTCGTTGGAAATTATAAAATGTAAACTGTTATTGTTGAGTAACGTTGAAAAGTTGAATTTATGTTTTTAGCATTTCCCTTGTTCTCTTAAGACGGCGGTATAGTGAAGCCTGTACTAAAAAAGCACAATAAAACCTGCTGTTCCCTTGTTTATTCATGTCAAAGTACTTAATTGTCTGAAAATTTATATCATCATAGCACTTGATATTTATGTATCTATACAAATAAATCAAATTGTAATGTCTATTTGTAACATCAATGATTAAACTGACCGTTTGTTGATAAATTTTGATTGGAGCAGACAGAACAAAACAAGTAGACAAGAACAAGCAGACAGACGGACAGGAACAGGATTTCACTGAAAGATAGCCGATATATGTATATGATATAGTACCGCCTATATATATATAGTATAGCCTACCCTTTTTAGGTAAAAGATTCAACAGATGTTTTTATACATTATCACGCGGACACAGTTGCGGGCAACAGCTAGTTGTATAATAAAACTGGCCACAGACTTTCATAGAAAAAGTAATTACTGTAATGTAGCAAAAAGTGGTAAAACTTGCTTCGTATTAATTAAGGTAAATTAGGGACGTAGAATTTTAAACTTTTTTTGCCTTTATGAAATTTCGCAGGACCCGTAAAGTGAGCGCTTTGTTTTTACACATTTGATTTTTTAAAATAACTAAACAAAATATTATAATAAATATTTTAAAACAACTATATAGAAAAAAATGTATTGATATTCACACATAACATTTAGGACACACATAACATATTTATCAGTATTTATATATTTCACACATAACATATTTAAGACAGCAAAAACAGAATCACAAACAGTCTAACGTGTCGGAGATAAAATAAACTTTCTTTATATTCAACTACCAGGCATTTTATTACTGCCAAAAGAATTATAATTTAAAAATGACACAGAGAGAGATAAGGAAATTCCAGACAGTTTCAGGCAAAATCCTTGTATACCGTGGATTAATCATCATCATCACCATCAGCCTGTGATAGTCCACTGCTGGAAATAGGCCTCTTCTAAAACACCCCTATCTATTAGGGGGTTTTGGCAAGGTATGTAAAAAGTCGGTCCACCCACCAACCCACGGTGGGTGGACCGACATTTTACATGCCCGTCCGACGCATGGATCATCTTACTTTTGTACACAACTTATAATTGGGTGATCAGCCTAAATTGCCCTAACCAACCAAGAAACAATGATAATTTGTTGACTCCCTGCAGTGTTCTAACCTACGACCTCCGCTTTCGAAAGCACACGCCCATACCATCAGACTACGAAGGCCGTTGTGGATTAATGCTTAGATTTAAATATTATGTAATTTATTTCGAAGAATGTTCCAAGATTATTTTATAAAATATTTTAAGGTACGTTTATTTTAAATAAAATATATAGTTTTGTTACGTTCTTACAGAACTATAATAAGGAATTGGCTAAATTGGTACATCCCTATTCTGTAAAAAAGGTGGTCTAAATACAATTGTTTACAATATTTATTAATTTACAAAGTGTTACCGAGTTTTGTTGCATTTTTTGCTTAAAGTATTTAAAACAATACTTACTTAAACATATCTTTTTGTTAGGGATGCGCTATTTTGTTTGCTGTTTAGATAATGCCAAAGGCGTTAAAACCGTCTTTGCGTATTTAATTGTGCAAATAAAATAAATAAAAAGAAAAACAATACATTATAACGAAAAAAATGTATGAACAGAAAAGCATTTATCACAAGTAAGTATCTTTTAAGTACTTTTAACTTTATAATTAATATCATTTTCATAATATATTGTTTGTGTGAACACGAAACTTAATCTCAATTGTTAGTTGACATCACTGTCAATATTTATTTTATTGAATTTTAGTGTGTAAACATTCGTTAAGTATATAATATTTGGTCAGGACAGGTCAAATGTAAACAAAAAGTTGATCAACTTTAAATTTATTCAAATAAGTATTAATATCAAATTATATTTTAACTATTTAGACATCATCGGCGACGTTCATCTATTCTCAACCCATTGAATGCCTAAAGTTTTACATCATACCCTATTGACTAATTTCTAAGGCGACTTATTACATTTGTGTGATACATATATATTTCTATATTGGAATTTTTACTATGTTTTATTCACAGAAAAGAGATATTTAATATTATACTATGATTATATTACTTGTACGATGTCGTAAAACATTATTTCTATCTGTCAAGTTTCTAAATGTAATAAAAAATAGACTAATAACAAAATGCTTTATTTCCGACACCGACCCCCCGAGTCTGTTGTTTAGAAGAGAGAGCCTGTTGTTTAGAAAGCGGAGGTCGTGGATTCGAATCCTGTGAGAACTCATCAACTTTCATTGTTGATTCCTATTTGGTTAGGGCAATGCGGGCTGATCACCCAATCGCCTGTTAAGTAAAATGATCCATGTGTCGGATGAGCATGTAAAAAGTCGGTCCTGCGCCTGATCTCTTTCCTTGAGTTCGTAATAAAGTTCATAGAGACACTTGTATTCTACCTTATTACTCATTTTATAATCCTTTTCAAAAAATACACAACATTGTTCCGAAGCTTACGGTGCGTTAGATTTAGTCGTGTTTAAAAATCCCACTCAGTTTTTATAATACGTTTCAATTAAAATATCTGCTATTGCTAACTTTTATGTGTATTAATTTAAGGCTTGAATTATTGCTCGCGTTTTTGAATTGTAAAAAGGCAAATGAAATTTTACCAAAAAAGAATATGACTGACTGCAAACAGTACACAAGTATTTTACGCAACACAAGCGAGTAACAAAGCGTAATTGATGCCCCGGTGGGTGATGATGCTGATTTTTGCCCCCACACATTAAATCTCTAATATCATTTAAGATGTATAAACTTTAATGAAAACTTACACTGTATTACCTTAAATAAGCCTCATTCATTCACTCAAATATCATTGCAATTTTTAACAATGATTTACATTAAAATGTTTATTTTGGTTTATTCACAAAGTATATGCGCTCGCAGACTTTATTATAGAACATTTTATGAAATACAATTATGTACAACATACTATAAGACTATTTTTATGGATTCGGTAGCATTTGTAATTTAATCACACGAGGATTTGTGATTTTAGGTGCCATATTTTGAGTGAAACTTCTTTATCGAGGTTGGAAAAAAATTTTGGTAACATTTTTTCGTTACGTCACATTTTCCGTTACGCCATCATTTTCTTATCATAAATACATAATATGCGCCATCTAGCGTTTAATTTAACGAACATTGCTAAGTCGCATAAAAAAAATTTAACAATAATTACGTATAATCGAATAATTATTTATCTTATTTTTATCTACAAATTAATGGAGCTTAATTTAAGTTTATAGGAACTTAGGTTTATAAAATAAACTAGACTATATTTCAATCTCAATATTTCTGCTTAATTCGCTTGAAATGTTACAAAATGTGATGGTGGAGTCCTCTTTGTCGTTTAATTGATACTAATTGAAGTGAAATTTCTTATCTGGTTTGGGAAAAAATTTAGTGTCATTTTTTTTGAAAAATAACGTCATAAAGCTTCACTTCTTACGATTTACTTCGAACACCAATTATTTTTTAATTATTTAAATATCTGCCAAAATTAATCAAATTATAACCTTTTTATTTATAAAGTTTGCCATGCATATATGTATATTTCTAGAATAACCCACAATAACTGTTTCAACGTAAACACTTAAAATTGCTAGGAATCATATTCCAAAAGATCATTTAAAGGCAATACAGTTTAAGTTAAAACATAATAAAAATTCATTTTATAATAAAACATTCATATACGACATTTTGGTAAAATGAATGCCTTAAATGATATCATACATATATAAAGACAGCGGAAATTGCGTTGCAGTTTCAAAGTGGGCACGTTATTATCTCTTATATTGCTAAATGGTTATGAACTGTTTATAATCGTCATATTTTTGTAAAAATTTCACTTGTTGTGTATAATTTTCTTTTTATAAATAGTGAGGTATAAAAAATGCGGTATGGTTTCGTGTCACAAAAACGGCAAAACAAGGCCGTGTAGAATCTAATTGAAATTGATAAGTATCGCAGAAAAGTTTTCGACCACACTATGTGGACGGCATCTGTTAACTAAAGGAAAATCACACACTTATACCAAAGCGTTGTTTTAAACCAGGTTGATCATAATGATTAGTTCAATTTAATTTTCATTTGCACTTTTGATTAACATCCATTTGTCAAAGCCCAAGTTAGCCTTAAAATTGTTTAGTTTCGGTTTTGATCGCACAATCAAACCGATGAGTATCACAAATGAATGTATAACAAGTTTTAACAAGAGATGTTTTACTGTCGATCCGCTTGGATGGTGGACACAAGCGCGATGGACATAGGCCATGCCGTAAAACCAAACTGAAATGGCTTTTCCACTTAAAATAGTAGGATACGGTGATAAAAGCGCCTGACACTTAAGACATAATTGTGTACATGGTGACTATGTGACTATAAACCTTTGCAGCTAGATATTTTAAAATAGAGAATTTTGAACAGAGCTTTAAAATGAAATACTAAAAGATAATAGTAATTTCCTTACCTTTTCCTCTGTACTATTTGCAAGAACGCAATTGAATATAATTATAAAGTATTATATTAAATTATATTATAACCAGGTTTTAAGACATTCCATAAATAGTACCTTATTTGGGTATAATAAATGTTACATTTATTTAACAAGCAAACAATTATCGTGAAGGAAAAGTTAAAGCAAAAGTTGGTACATAACTATACATTTGACGTGTCTTACGAGATTGAGATAAATGATTAAATGTTTAAGATCAATCGTTATACTTGCTAGAATTATTTATATATATTTATTGCCAATCAGATCACGTACGATGACATAACAAACTAAAATTTGTTGGTTCTTGGTTAGTAACTCAAGATAGAAAAAGTTAGTTATTAAGCTAACTTGTAACAGTATTTATTTCAAACTCTCGCGTTAAAAACTTCTATTTGGTGAATGAAAAGCGTTACATTTGCTGAGCCTATTTATCAAAAATATAATTTATAAATTGAGATCAACATTTCGTTTAGATTATATTATAATTTTTTTCCTATAACTATGGCAACT
This sequence comes from Lamproptera curius, assembly GCA_029286875.1. Taxonomy (NCBI): domain Eukaryota; kingdom Metazoa; phylum Arthropoda; class Insecta; order Lepidoptera; family Papilionidae; genus Lamproptera; species Lamproptera curius. Next base: position 325,004 of record JAGSMT010000237.1, on the reverse strand, counting down.
ATGCTAACATTTGTGAGGACACACGTAAAAGTCGAGTCTGCAAATGTATATTTCGTGTTGGCCTAAATTGTAGGATAATTGCAGTACCCCTCTTGCTCTGATTATACGACGTTGCCATTATTTGAATAGGTTTAGTATAATTTTTACTAATAATGTTGCTTCTTCCTCTTCAGCTTTTTTAAGGTCGGCTTTCAATATATTTAAAATATTAAATCTACCTGAATAACGGTTCTTAAGCACTTTTATTTTAATCTTATATCCATACGTTGACTTTGATGGTATACAATAAAATATTATACATTATTTCAAATAAAGCAAACGGAAAGCTAAATTTTATGAACAACGTAAAATTATTTTTCACTTTGCATAAAAATTAAAGTTTTAAACAACTACAGATGCTGCTTTTAAAAGTGCATTTATTTTTTTATTGAAAAAGTTGGAGTTTCCTGTAGTTACTTAGAGAGCTTTTCCACAAGCATGCAGTGATGTGAAAATAAAATGTCCACTGCATGCCGGTTTGAGCAGATTATGAAATTCTGTAAAAATATCCTTAATAGATGCTATATTTCTATGTTAACTATTTTTATTGCAACTTCAGTAGAAAAACTAACGACAAAAAATTGTGAAGTTACATTTGGGTTATGTTGAAGACAAATTTACTGCTTCCTACATATCGGCAAAAACAATTGCAGGACAAAAATAAGAAACTATTTATTAAATATTATAGAAAACGTTTTATTTTAAAATCTTCTCGTTCTTGCATAATGTTACACGAGGTCATCAATTTGAAATTTTACCAGGAATAACGTAGTCACAGTGCACAAGTCCTGTTCATTCCAAGTATTCCGTAACCACCATTAACCCCTTATCCTTCGGGACAAATAAATGACAACGATGCGACCGCGTCTTGCCTAATGGATGTTATTACATAACCATTTGATTTCGAACAAGGGAACCTCTGTCCGCTCAGTTAAATAGGCGGTGTGACAGAGTAGTCTTTTTAAAAATTTTATGATAATTATAAAATTAAGCCTTACCTATGCCAAAACTGCCTTGGGCGTCTGCTTTAGAAAGCGGAGGTCGTGGGACTCAACAAATTTTCATTGTTGTTTCCTAGTTGGTTAGGGCAATTTGGGCCGATCACCCAATTGTCTAAAAATAAGATGATTCATGCGTCGGATGGGCATGAAAGGTGGTCACCACCACCCGCACTGGACCAGCGTGGTGGGATACGGTCCATAAACCCCTTATGGATAGCAGTATATTGAGGAGGCCTATGTCCAGTAGTGGACTATCACAGGCTGATGGTATAATGCCAAAGTTGTTAAGGTTTATATGGACCTCTTTTAAATATTTTACCATTTTCCGCTCATAAGGTAGTTTGGCGTATCCATTGGCATATCACAGACTTAGAGAAAATAATAAATGCGATAAAACTATATTATTAGCATAAAATAAATCCGTATAAGTTTATGATTTACCATGTCAATAGTCACTACCCACCTAATATTTTTAATCGCTAAGTTCTTATAAAGTTGAATAAATAGTGTAGCAGTCCCTATATCTATAAAGGTATCAGACCTCGTCTTGCTTGTATTAAAATATAAAAATACTAAAATTCGATACATTTTGTTCATATAATATATGCTATTAAAATTTAAATAATTGTTTGACAATATATATTTAATTGTACCAACCCTGAAATTTAGCAGTTAAGAAAAGTAAACTGCACATCTTAGTCAATCATACATATAAACAAGAAGCTTAGACACAATAACTTTTATCGATCATATTTAGAAAAGACATTTTCAACTAAACCTACAAGTACTTATGTAGATCTGTTTGATAAGAGCACTTCCATCGATGTGTTAATCAATCTTTTAAGTAGTCATGAAAACAATTTTGAGCAAAACTAGGGTTTTCCTGGAACAGAAGAATCATTATCAGTGCTCGAATTTGAAGGGTGCATCGATAAATATTAAATGCACGATATCGTATCGGTTTAATATTTATTTATTATTAATACCATAATTTTTAAATGTAATGTTTAATTTCATGTAGTTAGAAAAGTCATGTTAAAATAAAATAGAAGATTTGTTCTTCATATTGAGATTTATTTTCTTTAGTTTTAAATCAGTTCCTGTTTTTAACAATATTTTATCAAACTCATATGTTATTCGATAAAAAATAGTTCGTTTTACAAGTATACTTTGAGAAATATTAATGAGAATTCAAAAGTAAAAATGATAACAACAATGACCGTCCCTTATACTTAAAACATTGAAAGGCTGAGGTGACCCGACAACAGCCACGATGTCATGTACGGACGAGTTGATGCATAACACAACTCAACACACGAACACTATCACAGATGCACAACACTTATCACACACGGGAGAGTTCCGTTCCGGGTAGCGGCTAACAAGTATCTCCCTTTCTATATTTCAGACCGTCTTTAATACACGATCTCGGACAAACTCACGTGAATCTCGATAATTCTTTTTTCTATACCGCATTAGTAATAGTATTCCGACAGTACATACAAGGCTGATAACCGAGCACAGGAGAGAGCTTGAAATATCAGAAACAATCTTAAAGAAATTAAACGCGATACACTTCGTAAAGCAGTATTTTTCAAAGAATATTTTTTTTTACTTAGTTATAATAATAGTGTGTATAAGATAAGTTATCGCCATCGTCGTTTCAGTCTGTTAAAGACCACCGCGTGGGGGTCGTCCGACAGTGCGATGACTATTACGAGGAATGCTAATGCTGCCTCTATGTCGGCCACCATCGTTCTGCTGCAGATGACTGTATTGCGCACTCTATCACGCAGTTAAATAGCGAGCACAGCTTGTTTCATATCTCGCTGGCTGACTTGGACCTTTCTTATACGGATAAGATAAGCATTATTTCATTGTAGAAATTCTTAGTCTTATATCAAAGGTTAAAATGATGTCTAATAATTAAAGGGAAACAGTTATTGAATAGAATCATTTTCAGGAAACGCAAGAGGTAAATCATGCACTTACATTAATCATTTAACAGATCAATTTATTTTCTCGTAAGTTATAGAGGTACAGGAAAAGCAACATTTACAAACCTAATGATTTATATACAGCAAAACCTAATTTATGGTTGCCTGCCCTTAAACGATTGATTGACCTATTAAATGAATAGTTTATATAGTTCAAAGTAAAGAATCACTCAATTTTGCATTTCAAAATAAAAATTTCGCCTTATTAAGGGTTTCTAATAGGTTATATGTACATAATGATAGAAGTCATTAAAATACCAGACATCAGTTTAAAAAGTAAGTAATAATACATCCCATGCATTACAACATCAGCTTGTGATAGCCCACTGCTGGACATAGGCCTCCCCTAATTAACCCCTATCCACTAGAAGGTTTGGACCGTATCCCACCACGCTGATCCAATGCGGGTTGGTGGGTGGACCGACTTTTTACATGCCCATCCAACGCATGGATCGTCTTACTTTTCAGACGACTGGGTGATCGGCCCGGAATAATAATCTACGTTATATATTTATTACCTAAAAAAAGAAATAATTGTACACATAAATTGTAGTATATTAATTTCTATGTACACCTTAACTTGTAACGTAATGAAAATAATGATCCCATAAAAATATTTACTTAATTCATATCATTGCGAACCAAAATATGCCAGCTTATAATTAAAATGCATTTAATAATTAGTTAAAAGGCTTACCTAAGTTTTGTAAAGATCCAATGTACAATTGCCATTACAATAAAGTTTTATTCAGGTAAATGTGGATGGATTAGAAGCCATCCCCATGATTACTTGGGAATATGGCTACGTGAAAGAAATAAAGTTTTCCATCAGCAGACATTAATTATTTATGGTACTCGTACATTTAATGCAACAGTATTATAAAACATATTTTTGATTTTTGAATAATATTGAAACAGCACTTTTCTCTATTACATAAGAAAATGTATTCAATAACATGAACATGTGTTGTATATGTGCAAAATATAAATCTATTGAGGTAGAATGAGTAAAAAGGAAACGGATATTGAGTGCAAAATAATTCAAGTTGACCGTACGGCCCTGTCGAGGAATGAGTTCCTCTGTAATGAAAATCCTTCCTCTTACAAGCTTGAAACGGTGACATAATTGCCACCGTAAATGTTGAAGAGAAATATTGTTCATCTTTATAGGGGATGACTTCCGTTGGTGGAGTTAACCATTACAACCGGCGGAGTCGAGGGGCTGTGCAACTTACCATGCAGGCCACCTTAATTTGAAATTAGCTCGGGGTCCCAGGAGACCTCGGCTCGCTCCCACTTGTTTTAAACCGTCAGCGATGTAATCGAGGGCGCCCGTGGCCAAAACTGGCTCGATCAGTTGTTTTAGGACATGTTTAATTTAGCAAAACCCTCTAACTACTAGGTGAAATCGGCCTCGTACTGCCGATGTCTAACTTACAGGGTGTTTGCCTCGATGGCGAGGGCAAAATTGTTACGTTGAACGATTTAACCGCGCTTGCACGATCGTTATATCGTCGTCCGGATCTGTTAATATATGGCGCGTCCGCCCTATATCGGGAGTGTTTACGATGTTTGGGATGGACTTTTTACGTGGACGCAAGCGGCGGTGCTTCGTACCAGTTTATTAAGGGTGTTGCGAAACCGAGTTGAGTATCGATTCTCTTGTTTTAAGTATTGATGAATTGAGGGCAATTCCAGGTCCAATGCGGGTCAAGGTTGCGACCCAGTGCACCCGTGGCTCTGCGTATGAACCCGTTTTGCAGGGCTTTGAGTTTTGTGGATGAGGTAAGGGGAGCAGAGCGAACACCGAACTGGCGGGTCAGACAGGACGGACTACTGTTTGGAGCAACACCTTGTTGCGCATGTGCTCTTGGGACTGATTAAAGGGAACAGGCGACCTAGGACGTAGGCCGCTCTGTTTTGACCTGCATGATGTCGGGCAAGCTGAGGATTTGTCGAGTGTTACCCAGGTATTGAATTTTATCTATCCATGGAATTGGGTAGTCTAGGAGTTAGATCATGGGAGGGATCTCGGCATTCTGTGTGAAACAAGACTGCCGCGCTTTTGAATGGTTTATTTCGATTCTCCAACGCCGAAACCATTCACCGAAGTTCTTTGCTACGGTTTAGAACTCTTTAGATTACAAAAGGACAGGTACTGGATGATTAAATGCAAGCATCGTCTGCGAACAAGGCGGTGCTTACTTTGTAGTTATGTGGGATGTCATTGGTGTATAAGGTAATGGACTATCGGACCGTTCCTTCAGGAAAGTCACGTTGATTAGTAGAGACGGTCTGGTACGCCAACTTTATAACGTATACAAAGTCGTGCCATACTTTTGTCAAACCCTTCGCACGTCGAGGGCGCTCCTGTGTGTTGGCTCAAAAGCATGCGGGTTTAATATGCTCCGTGATGCGGTGCACTGGTTTGTAATTGAATGTTTGGGAAGCCGAATTGGACAGGGTTGGAAGCCCTTTAGACTGCATGAAGTCTAGTAGGCGGGTCAAACTTCTCTTTCATAAATTTACCAAAGCCTTTGATGAGGCTAATGGGACGTAGGAGGTGGGTTGGTTGGGAGGTTTACCGGGTTTGAAAGCCTTACAGCATCCTTTTAAGTGTTTGAAACTACCCTTGAAAGGGTTTAAGTGATGGAAGGTCCTAGCTTTAGAGCACGGGATGATGATCTGAGTTAGTCTTGATGCGTCTATGCTTCTAAGAGCGAGATTAACATTTTAATGGTGCAATTCAAGCACATCCGGTCGTTGTACCGATGTGGGAAGGTGTGTTTGCATCAACGGCAACCACACTAAAGTTAAGGTTGTCCAGATAGTGCATCTAGTCTAACCTCATGGATTTGTTGTATGTGAGTTCCTCCGGGTGCTTTGCTTTGGAAATCGCCGGCCAGATGACGGCGTCTCTAGGAAAATAGCGTCTCGAAGTCAGACTTTCGACGGGTGTGTCTTTACAGTAAGTATACCGAAAGCGATTGTGATTGGCGCGTGCCTGTCTGGCTTAACCTGAATCGAGGCATCTAAATGCATCAGATTAGACGGCGTGTACATTGCAGCCTCGGGCGCGATTCTGTCATTTCTAATGATTTTGTAGTTGGCGACCTTGGGATCAGGTCTGCTCGGTTTGAGGGCGTCTCCCCTGCACTAGTAGGAAGTCGACTCGTTTTCCTAGAATTCAGCTTTTCGGTCTTTGATTCGCGAGACCGTTTGCGTTGAAAATACCGTTGTTTAAAATAGGTGTATTAGCCTTTAATTCCACATTGGTTCAATTAAATTTATGTACTTGCGGAGTACAGCTAAGGGCGGTGAAGTTGGCTGCGGTGGCATCTAGCTCGGCGGTCGCCTATCTACCTCGCAAAATAATAAATCAGTGTTTGTCCCAGTGCTGCTTTGCTAAGGCTAGCTTGGGAGCGCTTGGGAGCTCTTGTTGGTGCGGCGCGTGGTGCGGCACTACGCGAGCCTCGGCGCAGGTTGCGGGCTGGTTGTTCCCACGCGAAGGGGGCTACGCGGGCGCTGGTGTTGACACGCTGGAGCAGGCCGGAGGGTGGAAAGGAGATGAGGGATGGCACTGGTGGTGGTCGCCTTCACTATCCTAAAACAAATGGTATACAACAACGCTAGTAAAACAAACGTCCCAAACGTGGCACCAGATTGCCGTTTGGGTTGGGCACCCTAGGTAGTTAGGCCGTGTGGCCTGGACTTTGGCAGTTTACGTATGCCGGCGGTTCGAATGTGGCAAGGCTCTGTCTCGAGGTTGAGGGCAGTCTGGGTCGCCATGGTTCCCAGTCTAACCACGAGGTCGTGCGGCATGGTGCGGAGCCGTGTCCTCGGCGAAAGTGGAAGTTGGGACACTGCCCTGGGAGGCCATTTAAATGCGGCGTGTTGAAGGAAATGCGACCAATGTCGCAAATGTGCTTAAGGTCGTAAACTTTTTTGCCCTCTACGACGTCCGAGCCAGAAGGACGACATTATAAACTTTTGTCCTTGGATGGAACGCCTTTGTGCAAATAGATTGAATATTCTTCGACGATGAAGTCGAATTTCCTGATAGCCTTTTCCTTCGGCGGCCCTTTGATCTGTCCGAAGACGCTCTTCAGGGAGCGCAGAATTGTGATAATAATACCGCTTTCGAGAGTACTTGGTGACGTCGCGGTGCGCTTGTACCGTCTCTAATTGTACTTTGATTCACTAGCGGAATCATTGGCGTAAATTTAAAACGATTGGAGAGAGCTGACCGTAATTCGGCCCACTTCTCCTGGATCTAAAATAAATTGGTGGCGGTTTTTGTCTTAATGAGACAGGCACTTTAAAGGCGGGAGTGGGTTGTTGGCAGCCGACGTTGAGGCCGTGAAGGCTGGCTTTGAGCAGCGGGAGGGTGATTGCCGTGAGGCCCGCGGGGTTGGCTCTAGGCCGATGATTGGGCCGGGGCCCAATGGTTAGTGCCGACGATTCCGGCGCCTTAACAGGTGGCTTCTCGGATAGCCTCTGGCGATTTGTCTTTGAGGTCCTCCTTTTTTAGGCCTATTCCCTCGAGGGCTACTTGCATGAGTTGCAACATTATTGATGAAACATCGATTTTGATTGATTTAAGATTAAAATTTGTAACGCGCTGGCCTTGTGTGCCTACCTCCCCGCCCCAGTGACAGGGAGGTGTAAACCTATCGTTAAAGAGTTCTGGCCTTTGCGCGCTGGTTATACCAAGTTGCTGCCAAATCGCAAACTGGCGTTATACGGATAAGATAAATACCACGTGGGTGGATGCGTGTTTAAACTACGTTCACGTTGAACGTGGCAAGTGAAGCTAAGGTTAATGGTCTACATCTCAACGGAAACCTGTGGACGGGGAAAAATCGGATAGGACTCACCGGACGGCTCAGCTATCTACGTTCAGGCGCTCGCCGAACCGTCGGCACCTATACACCGGCACACACCTGCACTGTCACTACGGTACTGCACGGCAAACTGGAGTCTTCCTTCTTCCTCTTGACGGCGTCGGGGAGGTTGTGACAGGTGGGCCAAGTCCACGCGCAGGTAGCAGGAGGATCAGGGCTGTCACTCATCCAAAACTAGATGCGCCTGTTTTGTTTTTCAGAGAGAAATAATTTCAACATGTGTATTTATATTACGTTCTAGCAGGCAGACGCTCTGCTCGCGTTGTTTAAAAATGTTTTAAATTGATTTTTCTAAATTAAAAAGCAGCCTATGTTGGTTACGAATGATACAGATTTTTCGTAGTGGGTGAATATTTTAAATTTGCTGAGTATTTCTGGAGCCTATTCAAAATAAACCATTAAAATTTACTTCCTACTTTATAATATTGAATATAGATAACAATCGCATGATGCAGCGATCAGACAAACCTGGCCTTGCGCTACATGGATGGCTTGGAAAAAAATATAAAGGAAAAAAATTAAGTGTTGTGTTACCGTCCCAACATATTTTTTAAAATATTAATAATAAATGCAGTTCTTTATATTGGATAGGGGTTTATTAGGGGAGGCCTATGTCCAACAGTGGACTATCACAGGCTGATGATGAGTTCTTTATTAGATAATCAAATTACTTTTTATAACTTTTTTAATGTGTGAATACATTACAAATTGTTAGGGCAATTTGGGCTGATCACTCAATTGACTGAACAGTAAGATGATCTATGTGTCGGATGGGCATGTAAAAAGTCAGTCCACCTATCAACCCGCATTGGACCAGCGTGATGGGATATGGTCCAAAAAACCCCGTATGGAGGAGGCATGCATTAGAGTGCAGCAGTGGACTAACACAGGCTGATGATGATAGTAGTAAATTATACGCAACTTTAACTAAAACCATTACTATATTATTCAGCAATAAATAAAAATTCGTTCCTTATATATAACAAAGCTAAATCAAAATAAAACACTTGTATTAAAACAACCAATTCCAATAATTATTGAGCAATTGCTTTTATATAGATTAAACACATATTAGGATTATTAAAACCGAAGTCAATTTAATATTTTATATCATTAATTATTAATTATGAATAGTATTTTTTATTCCTCTAAACTTTATATGTAGCTAAATATTCATTTTCCATTGAATATTAACTATTATAAACGGTTATTCCCTGGATAAGAGCTTAAACGATATTGCTTTTTTATCAAAGATAAAAAGCAACGGGTCCGACGCTTCAAGGGACGGCTGAATAATAAACAGGGTTATCACACACCTAGCGACGATAATGATAGCACGTTCTTTAAAATCAGTTTTATGAGAAAATGTTATAATAATGATAATATTTTTATGGTTTTACAAAACCCTATTGTCGTTAGAATAAGTTCCACATAAAGTTCCACTATATCTGACTGATAATGATGATGATCTGAGTTTATTGTATTAGCTGTTTGTTTTCCAAATAAATTAATGAAAAAAGAAAGTTTCAAACGGCTAAGGACTACTATTTTATCTAAGGTGATAGTGTAAATGATATTATAGATAAGGGTTTATGCCATTTTAAAACTTTCTGGTTTTAATTTAAATATATTTTATAAAATCCGAACCAGTAAAACCCTTTGTGGACTTAATCTATTAAACAAAATTTCCTCTTTAGGCAGATTAAAAGTGAGAAAGTATGAGGCATTAAAAATGCGTATGAAAAAATACGTGTTTTTTGTTCATGTGTTCTCTGATCAAATCCACGTTACACGTTTTTAAAACATTTATTTGAAATTATATCGAACAGTCTAAGGTCAGACACTTGTTTATCGGAATAAGTTAGAAACAAAATATATGCGACCGACGCGAAAACTTAACTTAATATATATAGTAATCTAGCAAAAAAAGTAATAACAAAGTTATCTGCTTCATTAAAAATCGTGAAACAAAACCACATTCTAGCCTTAAATTATTTAGAACATAATTAACTTCTTCTTTGTCAAATTAATAGCCAATCAATATCATCCAATAATTACATTTACCCTCAGTAATTACGGTTATCCTATTTTAGTTAATTTATCAGAAATTTATATTGCCATCTTTTTCCATCAAAATCTCATTACTCCCCGTCTGGGTTAATTTAATAATCAAAGTTTTTTGTTCTTTTAAAAATTAATACATTGGAATTTTAGTTTAAAAATAGGAACGACTTTAAACAGCATCAACCATTTTGCAAAAAGCGGTGACAACTTTAATTTTTTACCAATGCATTTTAAATCTCCAATATCTCCATCCATTTAATCAAAATGACATGTATCATACGTTATATGCACATAGGATGAAGAATTTACAAATGCATTACTTTTTATGTAAACTTATATTATATTACCTTAAGGCTTGGAATATGCCCTTCAATTTAAACAATTTTTTCAAAATTGCTTATTCTTAAAGCATATTACATATATATGCTTTTGCAAATTTTATTGTAGATCAGTTTAGGTAGTACAATTATGAAAAAAAATACTTTATGTCTATCTTTTATCGTTTGGCAGCGTTTGTAATGTAATCGCACGAGGTTGTCATTTTTGGTGCCGTAATTTTTTGTATTTCTCATATTACTAAATTATTAAGAATAAATGGGACTAATAGGAACCTTATATCTAACATTTCAAAAAATGCAGAAAATCGGATCTCTGGGAGGGGAGTAACCTGGTTACATTTATTTTAAAAAAGACATATGCTCCGAATTGAGTACCTCCTTCGTTTGGGAAGTCAGTCAAACATAGAAACAGACACATTCACCGTTTAGTGTAATCAAGGGTGTTTGGTAGGTGCCCTTCAAACCGGAACACGATAGTGTTTTCACACTACCATTTTTGAAAAAGGCAGCGCGGTGTACCCTGGTGAATTTGTATTTTTCTCTTCTAAAAGTTTTAATATTTTTAGCCTAATTTAAAACATATTTACTGAACTGTAGTGTCTAAAATACTACATTAATAAAATGGTTTCTTGTTCGCTAACTTATTTAATAATTCACCTTATTAAACGTCTGGCCGAGATGTTTGCTGCCAGTTTTAAATATGTATTACCGGCGGCTGCACTTTGCGAAGAAAGTTTATGAAGTACACTAAACCAAAACGGAATATTTACCATAGTTTTCTTTGTAATTTAAAATATTCTACAATCCTCTTAAAGATTAACACAATGAACTATTAAATTCAATTTAAAAATTATAACATTAGATTTATGCAAGAAAAGGCAGCTGATGTATGGGATATGTTTTTGGTACCTAGCTACTAAGTTAAACAAGAAAACAGGAGAGGTTTTACACTACTACTTCGGGTTCAAAATAGATATATTTAGTATATTGAAAATAGTTCTTTGTGAAAACCATAGTACGTTTTCACAAAGAACTATTTTCTAATACTCTTTGTGAAAACTGCTAGTAATACTTTCAAAACTTACATACTTTTGTACTATAAATTTAAACAAGTATAAACGCACAGTTCTAAATAGTATTCAAATGTTCATTTCGTATTTTAACTTGTTGCAATAAAGTCAATATCAGCATCAGCAAGCATCTGAAAATAAATTTTAAATTAAAGCAAACGACAAGGGTTTATAAGTAATTGGTTTAACAACCCTTGTCAGGACAAAAATTTCGCATCGGAAATAAAATTTTCGGAATCGGAAGAATCCGCCTACCTTTTTTATTTTATTAGCGCAATTTTCGCGGTGGTATGAATTACATCCAATGGATTTGTTACGTGGCTTACTAAAAATTATTATATTAAACAAGTCGGTAATTGTGCTGAACAAATAGAGTTAATTTAATCGTACCAATTCACTTTATTTTAACAACAATGCTCATATGTTGATAAGTTTATTACAGCGACATTAAAAAAATAAATTTAAAATGATATGGTTTTTAGAAAAACAAAATTATTTAACATTAGGCTCAAATTCAGTTCATAATCGAATATCTATATTCAATTAAGAAATATTATGTAGTTTTACACTTGCTTAACATTGTCACAAACCCCCCAACCTGTTCAGAATAAGACGCCTCTAACCTAAGAAGAATCGGGATATGGGTATTCAATGTTATGAAACAAAATAATAAGAGATTTTAATATACTTTAAAATTATTTACATTTAGTGGGAAATGATAAATCAGAAAGCGTATCTTTGATGGAAAAAAAACATTTCACAATTATATTCTATAACACGAGTACAAATCTAGTTTTAAATATTTTTCTATGGATTTGGGTTCTACTACCTGCTTGGGACCCCATATATTAATAATTTAAAAATTAAACCCAAGCATAATACCACTGCTGGCTCTAACAGTAAAACCAGTTCATTTTGCATAGGTCGGAGAGTACAGAATAAAAATAATTAATTACAATTAAGAGCTGGAAACCCCACTTCAGCACTGGCAACAAGTCGATGCATCTCAGTGCACCCGTGACCAGGCCGCTGGAAAGTTTCGAAACGTCAGAGAATTTAAAATGTAAAAATAAACTGATAAAATCCGTAAAGTCATTTATTTAATAATGTATAATATTCAGCAAACAATAGAAATAATTATATTTTTTCTAATATTATTTAATATATTGCTAAAACTTAATTCTTAACTCGTTATATAGTCTAAAGTATGCAAAAAGATTCTCAAAAAATTACAAGGCACGGCGACCCAAACTTTTCTTGCATAATCCAAGCGCGAAATTGCTGGTAAGATAGTTTGTGATTTAAATTATGTTTTTGAAGTGATGAACAGCAAGAGAAAGTACCGAATTGTGAGCGTTGAGCATGAGTGCAGATTCAAATTCAAAAAGTCATAATTCTGTTTAGATTATTTTGAGCTGGTATAGGCTAAAATGTACTAATAGTTTTGAAATGGTATTTAAAAATCAACTTAAGTTTGTTTAACCATTTTACCTGAAAAACTGTTTTTTAGGTATAGCGAATGGCATATGACCCCACAACCTAAAGCGTAAACTGCATTCTATACATGAATTAGGTGTCAGTAAATTTAAGATACGTTCCCCGTGCATAGATCGTATTACTTTAAAAAAAATTGTACATAATAACCTAGAATTCAATTCTAGAACAACTAAATGTGATAGCCTATACAAATAAACTTATATTATCATATTTATTTCTTTATTATTACTAGCGACCCCGGGCGTCGCGCGGGTCCAATGCTGATACAAAATATAAAATTGAATGTGTTTATATACAACGTTCATAGCTTTTGGCCACTGTCTAATAAATACAAGTAATTTTTTAAAAGATTACAGTTAAAGGGCAAAATGGAAAGTGTGTGTATCCCTGAGAGATAGACATATACGCGAACTTTTCTATAGATCTTCTAAGGTGTAGTATAAAACTGAAATATAAAATTTGATCGAACTCGAAGGGCTAAACCAGCGTTTTTTAATGTAAGCGAATAAGATCAGTTTATATACGACATGACGTGGAAAACCTCTTAATTTATAAGTATTTATCTGTCATATTATACATTTATTCCTTTCTCTAAAATCACTTTGTCTTAAAAAAAACTGCATAAAATCTGTTGCGCAGTATTAAAGATACCTGACGGACAGCGGGAACTGTTTTTTATAATATTAACTGTACTGGTTTACTTTCAGTTGAACATATGAAACTTCTTCTTCCATTTTTAAATCACTTAGCAACTCTACGTTTTCGTAAATTCAATCAATATTTCAGTCCATTTTCGTTTTTGATGAAAAAAATGCAAATTTGAAGGCGAAAACTGCGAGTATAATTGAAAGTTACCCTTTATTTTAAATTCATTAATATTTTTGTTTCAAAGTACCAAACGAAGCGTTCTACGTCGGTACGATTTATTAACGGAAGTCCCGTTCTTTTATATATTATATTTTTTTTTGTTTTTTTTACCATTTGGCCTTTAAAACAACCTTTTCTTTAAAAAATTTTGTCCCAAAAAACATTTTTCTCACGATAAAAACCATCTATTCTTTCGGATACTTAAATACATACAATATTTGTTTTTTACCTTGTAAGGTAATAAAAAGTTGGGTTAAAATATAATTTGGAAATTAATAATACTAAACTTCCAATTAACTGTGTCCGAATGATTCTTAAATGATTAGGGCTAAAACATCTTGCAGAATACCATCTAATAAATACAGGGAAGCCATTAAAACCATTTACTAAAATAACTACAACACAAAATATTATTTAAAAGTTCTTTTGCTTGATACATAGTTTTATTTAAAAACTAATGCCATCACAATTAAAGGCTTAAAGCCGCCCGTCTTCCGTTTTGAGGACCCGTAGGTTGGAAGGAAATAAATAAATTCCTACCCGACAGCTTTAATACCAAAATAATCTTGACAAACTTTTAAAGAACTTTTTGGTATTATAACCCTTAAATTTTCAAAACAAAAAATCAATTGTGAAATATACGGCAAAAGTTTTAGCTTAAAATTTATTTTATTTGATTAGAAGAAATGTGGCCCAAGGCCCAATTGTTGGTTTGAAAGGGAAAAGTAATTTTTATTTTAAATTATTTGGTGCCATTAGGTTTTAAATTTTAAGCTTCTTTTAAAGTTGGTCTTAATTTTAATTTTCCTTCCCACCACCCCAAAGTTTAAATTGGGTTGTTTCCAAATGTTTCCAACTAGAACTTTTTCATTCTTTACCCATCCTTAAAAATAAAAAACTTAATAAACGAAAACCTTTAAAAAAAAGTTAAATGGAATTTAATTCCGTTTCCAAAGGGCCGGGAGGAAGTGGTCTACAATGGGGTTAAAGGACAGAAGCCGGGAATCGGGAGGGACCGGAATTTGGTTTAATTCCTTTTTTATTTTTAAATTTTTTAAAAAAATTATAACCAAAATTACGTTTAATGCGGCACCATATTGATTCCACCGGCGTTTCTTTAAAGGTAAAAATAAGTCCACCAGTTGATTTTCGAAAATATAATTTTAATTAATATTAATGGATGACACCAGGGTTGGTAGTGGACACCAGGTTCAACGCCGTTGGTTGGTTACCATAAAAAGCCGACTGCCCTAGCCCAGGGAAAGCGGTCAACGGCCCTTTGGAGGTCGGGGTTCAAACCTAAGGAATCATTTTCATTGGTTTTCCTTAGTTGGTTTTAGGGGCAAGGGGCCGATCCCTTGGTTTAAATAGAAATCCATGCGCGGATGGGCATGTTGGGTCGGTCCACCCACCCAAACCCGCATTGGACCATCGTGGTGGGACCGGTCCAAACCCCTTAATGGATGGAGGTGTATTGGGGAAGCCCTTTCCAGCATTATCACAGGCTGAGATAAAATAAATAAGATTTTTAATTTAACGCTTTGATACTTTGTGTCAAATTCCGTATACCGATAAGGTTATCATCATCACCTGTGTCCAGTCACGGTGGACATATCCCCAACTCCTTCACCTTCCAGTTCGGCTTTCTCATCCCACCCGCCGGCCACTTTGCAAATGTCGTCACTCCATCTTGCCGCAGGGCGTCCTGCACACGTTTGTCGGGCCTCGGTCTTCCCCAGAACTTTTTCGACTTGGCGGTCATCAGTTCTGCGGCCTTATATAGGCGGTGGGCTATATCGGTGACTCTGGGTTCTCTGGTGGATCCGGGTTGTGAAATCTCCAAGCATAGCCTTCTCCATAAGCTCGTTGACGGACTTTAAACTTGTGGATAAGTTCCCAGACCGTAAGTGTCAAGTCTCCGGCACCGTAGGTCATAACCCGGGTAGGGCCCACTTTGATCGAAGCTTTCGATTTGAGAAGGGTGAGACAAACTCGACGAAGCTTATAAAAAGCTGTCCAGCCAAAAATCCTTCTGGCCTCCCCAAAAATTGTTTCTACCAAGGTTCGAGGCGTTTTCCCTGGGTAACGTACTCCAAAAAAACTTCTTCGAGGAGGTTGCCTAAAATTTGATCGGTTCCCGCATCAACGTGCTCGTTGAACATGATCTTGGTTTCAAGTTCGTCCGGAACCGTGCGTGCAGTAGACTCAGCCAGGCTTTGCCGATTTTCCTGCAGGTTCTTTTGGGCCTCAACCCGGGTGACCGATAATCTTCCGCAAAATGCCAGATGTGGAATGTACTCCGCCGTTTAATCATCCCGTTTCTTCCCAGTAGAGCGTCTTGACCATGTCCTCAAGCATGTACCGATAGGCAGTGGTCTTACAAATCAACATCGTTCGCAAACATTTTAATTGCGTGAGTTTTGTTCATTAGTGGCAGGACTTCGAATGGCCGTTAAATCAGTGAAGGTCTGCGGTCGTGCGAGAGTTGCGTGAGAGGATTTTGTGGAGCCATCAGTACTATTATTGTAGGCATTAGCTTTTCCCTCGGTATTCAATATACCATCCGGCATGTTTAAATATTGAATTATAAACCGCCGTTTTCTAATGATTAGTAATTTGGAATCCTTTAATTGATTATTTTACATCCTATTTGTTAAAAATTTAAGCATCTTACTTTACAAATACGTTCAATATAACTATTGTAATTTTTCTTAAGCTAGAACTTCTTAAAGTTTTATATTTAGGGTGTTACGAAATATAACAAGACTTTTCAAATTAATTGGTTAGTGAAGTTAGAAAACAAGAGAACAATATTTTTAAACTTTAAACGATTAAAAACTAGTAAGAAAATCAAACTATATAAACCTTTATAAATCCAAAATAATATCGCAACCTCTATAGCGCAGGTGTCAGCAATAATAATCATGTGAACTTCGCTTCAATCCCCTCACTGCATTCAAATTCAAGACGACTTAGCTGCAAGCCTCATGCTTAAATTCAATAAGTGTTTTTATAAACGTATAAAGACACGTGACGTTTTATCTTCTATATTAAAATAAATTGGATTCAAATATTATTAGGAACTTAGAAATCGCAGAGTAATATCGCATAAAGAGCACGTTTTTATTCGCTTGCATCGCGATTGGTGGCCTTACCATTCAAGATCAATCAAAATAATATTAAACGTAATAGTGCATATTGGGAAGATATAAAAAATATACCAAAAAAAACTGTCTTATTGTTAAGAAAGTACTACGCTAACCATTTTAATATAGATTTACGCGTGACAAAATTATAATGAGACGCGTTAGAAGTTAAATACTAAAATCACATCATATTTTGTTTGGTCAATAAAACAACAAATTACAACATACAATCATAATGAACAGCTTTGATATTGTGACATATTTAATTTAAGGCAACAGAAGAGTTTTCTTAGGCGAGAACGTAAAAAAGTTACGTATTCTTCTTAAATGTGCGACACAAGTGACTTGATATATCAAGCTGTGAAATGCCTAATTCTAGCTGATAAATCCTAGTGAAACATTTAGGTTAACCTTATAAAAATCAATACTGTATTTGCGTCGTTATAATAGTTTAATATGAATTACAAATCAACTACAAATAGTCCTTTATTTATGGTTTAATGTGTCGAAAGGCTCATTATTACTGGCAAAGTGGAAGGAAAAGGTCGCAATACAAATTTCTTTTAATGAAGATAAACGTGTAGAGAAACTGTAGTACCAGCAAATATCAACAAAATATCGTGTGCATCGTAAATGAATATGAAAAATAAAAGCCAAATTTTTTAACAATCTACATTTTCACGTAGCGAGAAATAACCTTTCTGAAAAAAGAAGCAAAACGCTATCTGGAAATAAAACGATTTTACGAGTTCGTGCTCAAAGCGGTAGTTTTAAAAAAGTTTGGATACTAACGATCGTGTGTGGGGTTTTATTTAGTTTATGAAAGAATTTCAAAAAACAATTTTAATTTTATTCTGAAGCTAGTCCATTGTTTATAGGTTACACAATGCTACGGAGGTTACACCGTCCACTGTAATTAATAACTAAAATGCATTTAACAAAAATAATCACCTTTGCTTTTATAAATGTAAAATTTCTTCGATTTTCTTCATAGACAAGATTTTTATGTAATATTGTATGTTTTTATTAAACGTTAGAAGGAAATTACAAATAATATCTATAATTAATTGATGTGGTTACATATGCATATTATTAATTAATTACGAGAGCTGCAGCCAAAAATTGCAGAAAAAAAATTCTTAAAATAATTTAATAATACAATAAAATCTTACATCTATATTATAAATACAAGTGATGAGTCTACTTCGATATGTGAATATAGAATGGTATGCTAAAAGTATTTCGACGTCTGGTCAAGTGGACCGGAAATGCTAACTTGTTGCTTCATAGCACAGGCCCTGGTGTCGGATAGCGTTGCAATGAAACAAATACCATAGGTTAGGGTTCCGTAACAAATTAACCTTAATTTTTGTTTAATGCAATAACTTTTATGTTAACAGAACCTGTATTATCTTAAATGACATATAAATATCCCTGATTGCCATTTTTTTTAATATTAACATTAAAATGCTTATTTTGGGTTATTTTTAAAACATAGATAAACGCACTTGCGGACTTTAACATAGACCATTTAAAGAAATACAATTTTGTACAACTTAGCTTGAGTCTGCCACCATGGCCTAGCGGTATTGGCCGTTGCTTAATAAACTAGAGGTCGTGGGCTCGAATCACGCGAGGAAACAACTTTGTGTTCTCGTTGTTTTCTGTTAGCTTAGGACAATTTGGGCCGATCAGCCAATCGTCTGATAAGCAAGATGATCCATTCGTCGGATGGGCATGTAAAAAGTCAGTCCACCCACCGACCCGCATTGGACCAGAGTAGTGGGATACGGTCCAAATTCTAAGTTAGGGGAACTTAGAATGCACGCCACATTAGGGAAAGCCATGTCCAGCAGTGGACTATCGCAGGCTGATGATGATCAGTCTATGTATATCTAGAGCGGTTTCGGTAATGTTTGCAATTAAATCGCACGGAGTTGTGATTTTTAAAGCTAACATTTTCCTAATTTATTTAATATCTACTGAAGTTCTTATTCAAAAATGTGGGACCAACTAATATCTATCATTTAAAAATATAATGGACTAAATCGGAGTTCTAAGTGCGGAGACATGAGGTAACAAAAAATACGCCCCGAATTTTGTACCTCCTTCTTTTGGGAAGTCGATCAAAAAGAGGGCATTTATTGAGGGAATGGGCATGCAACGATAGCCCTATAAAAGAGATCAATTATTCCATAAATGTTGATAGAAAAAGCGAAATGACCACGAAAGCAATAAATAAAAGAGTCAGGTTATATTCTGAAATAGATATATCATCGCTCGTTATTATACGATATGATATTATAAATTGACCCTAAAAGCATGAATTAGTAACTATATGCTAGGTTTCTGAAGGCAGTCTTCGTTTTGACTTGACAGTTTTATTTTTACTTATCTAAGTATCCATATACTTTTATATCCATTAACTTTTTAACGTTTAGTAATACATTTATTTATTGATTATAAACATACATGTTATATATTATATAACATATATATTTATATATATATATATAAATATATTTACATACTTATTTATATTATTTATATACTTATGTATATATATATATATATATAACATAAGTATATAAATGACACGTCAGGTAATAATTCAAATTTAAACAACTGTTATCGGATGAAATCTTATAGGAAGATCAAAACTGACCCTACTACTAAAACGCTTAATTAATGATCTTTAAAACTCTCCAAAAACTCAATCTTGACGTTAAATTGATAATACCTTCATGTCCCAAAGCCCCTAAAATTGTACAGTTTAAAATACACAAATCTATGCTCCATTGCGCCTATTGTTAGCCAATTGACTCACCCACTTATAATTAGCTCAACATTTAGTAAAATCCTCTCACTACTCAGGAGGACAAACAAGCGCATTTACATTGATTCTTACCATTTTATGAGTGGGTAAAAGCCATATCTTCCTGACAATGAAACTATGGTTAGTTTTGATGTTCAATCATTATTTACATCTTTACAAATAAAAGTTTATCAATATTGTAACAAAGAAAGATACAAGAATAACATCCCAATAGAATATGCATTTTACTTAATATTGCTTAACATCTGCTATTTATTTGGAAAGATGAGTTCTATAAAATGGATGGTGTAGCGATGATGCGGACATTTTATGGGAAGACTTGAGGAGAAGGCATTCATCCAAGATTTTATAAGCGCCATGTAGATGATATATTTACCACCTTACCATATGAAAAATAATTGCTTTTAAACCATCTAACTCCATTAATTCAAAAATACAGTTTACTATGGAGTTACAAAATAATAATTCTTAGCTTTTCCTCCTTGAGCCATTCTGTGTATAAAACCAACCATACAAATAAATATTTCGGTAATTCCACCATCATCTATCCGTTAGCTACCGTGGGCAAATCTTTGTTCAAAGGCATGCAGGATCTGGTGATGAACACCAGCGGCTGAGCTACAACATGTTAAGCAAGTAACAGCGAGACAACAAGCTTGCTGCGCCAAGGCAGCGTCACGGTGACCGAGTGAACGCAGCCACAGTGAGCGAGTACCTGTGCTCTACTCTTTGTGAGATGCTAATTGACAAGATTGCTACATTTTGTTGTGGGCTTATTTCAAGCCGCTGAATAAGATTGTCAATTCCTACCACCTGTCAAGTGCAATATTCCTCTACAAGATCCAGAAGCGTACAAGCTGCGGCCCTCTTATATTGGACAAACAAAACGAACAACCCGCGTGAAGGAACATAGCTGACATTAACTTAAAAGACCTAATAAGCCGGCAGGTGTGACCATACTTTAAATCACCCAAATCATACGTCAGATTTGATTGACCACAAATCCTTGCTAATAAACACCGCTTCCACCAGATGATCCGTGAGGCTATTGAGATGTATCCAAATTTCAATAGAGAAGATGGTGGGTCTCCACCTGCTTGGGATCCCATAAATAATAAATTAATAATTTAAACTCCAAGCATAATACCACTGCCGGCTGTAATGATAAAAATCAGTTCATTTGCATAAGGTTTGGAGTACAGACTAAAAATAATTAATTACACTTAACATCTAAACCCCCTTTCAGCACTGAAGACCATGACATCTCAGTCTACCCCGTGAGCACGGCCGCTGGAAAGTGTAGAAACGTCGGCATTTAAAATGTAAAATAAACCGATGAAATCCGTAAAAGTTGTTTGTTTAATAATGTATAGTATTCAAAACAAAAAGAAATAATTATGAATTTAAATTGATCGGAAAATTTAGCTCCGATTTGGTTTATACATTAAACCTTTAAATATACTTAAAATAGTAAATTTTTAAAGTTTAAATCTTAAAGAATAATAAATAAAAAACTAAGTCAACCTACTCTATAAACTGATATGAAATTGTTTGGACGGACTTTTGGACCAATATAAAGTGACTTTAAATTCATGCTAGAAACAGTATTTACTACGGCAGTGCGGGATTAAAGTTAACTGGTTGGTATCTAATTTATTTTAGTTTCTGGTTTGTATGAGACCCCGCATTAACTACATGATATGAGCCAGAAAAGGCAAAAGGAGTTCAATGTTGCATTATAAACAAAAATGAAATAGCTTATATATTCCATCATAAACTTGAAAAAAAAATCTAAAAACACTGATTAATTTTACGTAGAACTATGACATATTTCAAAATTCAAAAGATCGCAAAAAAAGTCACAATAAATTTCAAAATATCGAGAAAACTCAAATTATTTTAAACAAGCACTTGTGTAAAATCCATATATGCTTATTCTTATAGAAGTTTATACTTGCTCATTAATGATGAAACACAACCACTGGTTCAGAAAAGGACGCCTCGGACCTGAGAAGAACCGGAAAAAGAAATTAACTACTGATTTTCTTTCTTCCATGTTTAATTTGAACTATAATCTAGGTTAGATTCAATCAACGAATACAATTTATAAAACTCATTCTCAAACTTTTTACAGTCAGACAAGTCTAGAAGTTAATATAAATTTGTTTTAAATAGAATGTATTCGTGAAAATGTTGATATTAAGGTTCAAATTAATATTTACCTCTATCTTGGTCGAATTCCAAAGAAAGATACCTACCATGTACTATTTTGTAAGATTAAATTTCCCTCCTTCAACACTAAACTCATTTGTTATCAGAGATTGCACACATCGAAGATCTACCCTTATTTGTTACGTCTGATCCAAAGAAACCGAATTATGTAGAGTTAAATATATTTTATTGATATGTCTATGCCGTGTAGATTTCACAGTAGAAAAATTAGTAAAGCGGATTGTGGATAAATATTTACAAAGATATCTTCGTAACGTCTTTCGTGCAAAGTTGAATATAATTGACACTTGAAGTTGTTTCTGTTTTTCAAATAATTCGGAACGAATGTCGTGAAGCTGACAGAATAACTTAAACATTCCTTAATGTTACGAAAACGTTAAATTTATTCTTATTTTTAAGTAATTCTATCTCATGATAAACAGAAAGGACTTTCTTTCGCTTAACTATTCTGCCACTAAATTCTTGTAACAGGATCGAGTCACGGTCTGGATTCGCGTGCCTTGTCTGCAATCGTAAAAGGCGCGAGACGTCGCTCAGTTGCACTTCGATAGTGTATTTAGTGTTTCACTAGGTTTAACTCGGCTTACGTCCGTTGTTAGTGTTGTAGTTAAGTAAATGTAAAGTCGATGTTGGATTAAACACCGACTTTACATTTCAATCTAGAGGAAAAATCTTTGAGATTTTTTTAGAGTTGGTGTTATAGTGAGAGTGAAGCTACTAGCTTATATTTAGCGGAAGGAAAATGAGTCCTATTACGAAATTTTATTAAAATGTTATATTTAAAAGTTTTTTGAGATTAAAGATATTTTTCACAGCCTGACTTTGTGGTACATTTCTGGCTCGTTACATTTTTTGAAGTTAAATTCTATAAGCAGGAAAATAAAATAATGATGATTTAAGTACAATGCCCTCAGCTTCAAAAGTAAAAGTGTATTTGGAGATAAGCGTGCTTCTTCATTATTTCGTACACACGTACTGAAGGTACAAAAAGTTGGGAACAAAAGTACACACGTGTTCTCCATTTAATAAATACCTGTAGACTAGTAAAAAAGGCTAGGTAAGGCTGGAGTTCAGTTTTCGGAAACAGCAATGTTAGTTAAATTCATAAAAAAACATCTCACTGACGCAAAACGAATTGAACCAAGTCACACTTTAAATACGTATTGTATTTGTGTTATATAAAAAGTTATTAGAACTATTACACTAACAAATTTCGAGTTAATTGACGAATAATGAATATTAAAATAATGAATAATAAAATATTAATTTATGTAATATTAACAATAATCGTATGCATAAAATCAATATTAAAACAATAAATTACCTTTTACGATAACGTAAAACATACCCAATAAACAATTCTAAGTGACCGTAACCGTACCTACTAAATGGATTAGGTTTCAAAGCTTGATTGTATTAATAACAAGTTAATTTTAAAGTCGTCATATGAATACAAAGATATACCCTAGAACAATATATGAAAGTCTAGGTGCGCTAAAATAAAATCATATTTTAAATCAATAGAAGCATTATATATTGATCAATCGGCCAAGAGAGAACATTTCCTGGCTTAATTTTTTACTTTCTAATCCTTTTATTGTAGCGGTACCGTTCGACTGGTAGCTATCAAACGTAGACGCCGCTTCCTTTGTTGGGAATAATCGTGGTAAGCCTAAAGTGAATGGAACATCTTTATTAGATTGGAGCCCATCTAAGTCAGCTCTTTGTAGCTCACAAATTGGTTGATCGGACGGTCTGATCACTAAAGGGGTTTTATCCCGTAGGCATTATCTGTTGGAATATATATTAAACAGATAATGATTATTACGAAGGCATTTTTTTCTTGTTACTTAAAATTAGTAAAAATTTCTTTAGTTAAGATAAAATTACTTCAGGGTTTATGAACGTAATTTATAGAGATATGTGTTAATTATAATTTTCTCAACATACTCTTAACTGCTTCCGTCATATAACAAATACCTCCGAACGTTCTAACTTCATTGCAGTGCTGGATCTCAGAAGCTGCAACCAGCTCAAGCCGCTCAGGGCAAGCAAATACAATCAGGGTCAGCATGCAAAGTAGGCTGTGAGTAGAAAGTAAAAGCGCGCCGTAGGAACGATCGATATTTATCGATGTTTTAAAAACACCGTTAATTCGACTCTCAAATACTTTACACGACCACGATTTACCTCTGAGATTTATTTGACCAGAAAATTGCATGTCTAAACATATATAGAATGTAGTCGTAACGTGGTATATATGTTTATCATTACGCTCTATAAAAGGTTAGAGTTCTGAAAATAAACATTTTTTTAATGGTAAATAACATCGAAGCAATACACATACAGCCGCTTTAATTAAAATATTGACATTTGGCTTTAACTCATATTTTATCTCATTAATGACTCATTTTAATTCCATTCCGCATAACCATATAAATGGAACGTTTTGCAATATTATTAATGTCTTAAAAAGTAATCATTGACTTTTCACAAATACTATAATAGCATATACCTCAGTATATCCATCACATAACGATAGAAAGTTGTAATGTTTGATACGATACGTGCATTTTTTCTTTATTTTTTTATGGTATACGCAGGCAGACGAGCAGTCGGGCCACCTGATGAACAGTGGTCACTGACGCCCATAGACATCGGCAATACTGGTATCACTAACGGGCTGCCTACCGTGAGACATAGGATGCCAAGTCTCGTATACCCAGTAAATACGCTGGCTACGGTGCCCTTCAAACCGGAACACAATAGTGTTTTTATACTATTGCATATTTTATTATTATAAACTATACGTAGATTTTTTAAATTTTATATTTCATCATATAAGGTAGGTGATATAATTATTGAAACAAACAAAATACTGGAGGTTATCTAGTACACATATAATGATATCAAATGAAGTCTGTGCAGAGTTCCGATTCTTATGAGTAAACTACTCAAATGAAAGGTGTCGACACGCAACGAAGCGCTAAATCGTTAAACTAAGCCCCGGAAGGCATAGTACAAAACTTTCTGTAAGCCTAATCTTACTTTTCCGAAAATTTTATAATAAGCCCAAATTGTCCTAACCAACCAGAAAGCAACGATAACACAAAGTTGTTTCCCCGCAGGATTCAACCTCCGGTTTTTAAAATTTTTGTACTAATTACGTTTTTTGTTAGTTTATACTTTTTTTCCCTATTACTATATATTGGTTTTCAAGATAGCAAATCTAATGTAAAAATGCCACTGGTTAATTAACACCAAATTTTATTGACAGGGGTCAGCAGAAATATGCTATAGAGCAGTATGTTTAGAGGTACAACCCTCCATAATAAAGGCTTTATCTAACCTATGGATTTTCGTTTATATTTCTAAGCGAGCACTACCCGCTTAGGGTTCAATTATGTAAAATTGGATAAAATTGGTTTGGTAAAGATTTAACAACACAAAGTACTTCTAGTGACATTTTTTTTTCAAAAAAACAAATGAAAACTGATTAATAATTTTAATATTAAATCAGTTTGACTGTTTTAAAACCGTCCTATTAGTCTGCACCTGAATAAAGAATTATTGATTTTTCATTATATTTTTTACATAAGACTCTGTTTCTGTCCCTAAATATATTTATAACGCTAAAATATCGTTAAATGGCGTCTGTCTAAAAATTTTAAAAAATGGCCTAAGAAATGGACATGTATGTGATACTTGCTTTAGTACGCATTATAACGCGATAAACATGGTACGAATTTCAGAATAAATGTGTATTCAAAATAATGGAAACTATTTTTTACGTTTATCTTCTTTTATATTATTATCATTGACACATGCAACTTTCAACTATTGAACTTAAACCGATTATTGACTTAGACTTAACAGTTATCACCAGATGATGGTACCATAAACAAGATGATATAATAACTACTATAAAAAATAATCTTTTCTAAACACTGCTTGTCAAATGGTTTATGATAGTTTCGCTTTTTAAAGTATTAAAAAAATATTTTTTCATGTAATATTATTCAGGTGCGTAGCCCTAAAACAATACTCATTTCAGTCGATTAACATTCATGTAATTCTATCGACGTATTGAGTAGAATATTAATTGTTAGTGATATATTTTTGTTGCCTTTTGGCTTTTGGGAAGTTACCATGTTATTTCTGTATACTCTTGTTCTCTTAATTAATATTCTTGTTATTTAATTAAAAAAAAATTAAAACTAGACTATATTAAACATTCTTTTTTAACATATCATTATACTCCAATAATTTTAGTTCTTTAGCTTATGACACAAATTAACTATAAGTTTGACATACATAAAATGTGTCGTAATAAATATTTATCATTTCAGAAAAACTTTTTTACGCAAAGATTAATAAAGTAAAGAATACTGAATGAAGAAAACAAATATTAATTTGTTTTCTTTCTCTCTGCCTTTTCATATCGGTTTCCGTAATACCAATGAACTGGGTTGGCTTCTGCTGAAATTAGTTACGCCGGAAGCCATTTCTTTGCGAAGATTAAAATGAACATGACAAGTTTTCATTATATAGCTTTAGTAAAGGGACTGTCTGAACTGTCGGTTGCCAACATGTAAAGTATACATGATAAGCATTGCCGTTTTACAAATTTAATTGCGTTTATTTTTACATA
Source organism: Lamproptera curius (assembly GCA_029286875.1). Lineage (NCBI taxonomy): Eukaryota > Metazoa > Arthropoda > Insecta > Lepidoptera > Papilionidae > Lamproptera > Lamproptera curius. The sequence goes on along the minus strand of JAGSMT010000237.1, from coordinate 298,362 downwards.
TTATTCGACGGATATATTTGACGTTTTAGGTCTCTATAATGGTTTCGCGGAACAGACTGAACTATTTTTAAATAAATTTTAAAGTAATTAATTGTGACAACAACCATAAAACTGTTTTTAGTTAACAGCAAATGAAAGTATTTATAGTAAATTTAATAAAAACATTTAAAAATCAAGTTTATATCGAATATATAGTATCGCTTATATAGAAATAACCACACATATTTCTCTTTAGCAAACACTTCTTCCATCGGTGTCAAAAATGTATCCATCCATCTAGTTATTTCTTTTTTTAATTGTCATTATTATGCGCTATTAAATATGCTATATAGATATACAGAGGTATCTGGTTTATTAATTTATGAAAAGTTAATAGACTTTTATTTTTAAAAATTATTATTGTTTTTTAATTCTTAGTTTTCTATTAAAAATGTTATAATTTGCATGAATATGGAGCATTACCACCAAAAACATAATTTTTACGTTTTAGTTGCATGGTTATTAAAAAACATAAAACGAAATTTTATTACATTCGTCGCAAGCGTAAGAACAACTATCGTATGAAATAATAAATAACAAATATTTACAGTACCTTCAATCATATCCGCCGTTGAATATGTCATCAAAATATTGCCTTTATATAGGATACAACATCACTTTTATTTAATTTTGCTCAGTAAAACTCATTTCTAATTTTTATATTTTATGTTATTGGCGCTTGTTAGGAAGCTATTTTATTCATTACTTTTTTATTGATGGCCTAGTATAAAATAACGGCGTTATGAAATTGCATTTACGTTTTTAACCATAGATAAATTTTATTATAAAATTAACGGACCAAAATTAAACCGCGCGAAGTGTGTCAATAGACACACACACAGCGCAAAAAATCGCCAACTGTCACAATCGTTTTGTAGCTAACATTTTGCATCAAATAATAATAGAAAAATAAATTGTTATAAAACATTATTGCGATTATAATTTAAGATGTAAGCTATTCTATCTTTTAAGTTGGATGAAACTGCACATGTTGGGCCACTATTTTTTAAAATCAGTTAAGTATTTTAGGATTCCATCGCGGACAAACATCGTGACACAAGATTTATATATACTAAGATTAATATAAAAGCGTTATGTCATTTGGTTTTTGTTGATTAAATTAGTATGGAATTTCTCTATTTCGGGCATCACACAAATCATGTACTGTATTAATGTAAATATCAAAAGAAAAAAGAAGTTGAATTGGAGTTGTACTACATTATTATTGAAAATAGCACTTACTTCAATATGGCTCTAAAATCTAAATTTATAAACGAAAGCACTCTGTGAAAATTATTCATTTATTTTGATTGATCATTGATTTGATTGAAAGCCGAATGACAAAGCTGTCGAAAGTTATCGCGTTTAAAATTTAGATTAAAAGCTCTCTAAAGCTATCTTACATTTATATTGGACACAAAGAGTGGAAATAAATTACATAACTGAATCGTAATTTTCTACGTTATTTTTTACATTGAGGGAACATAAATATTTCAAAAAATAGAAAAATATTTTAGTACTTGTAAATTAATGTAGGTAAGATTTTTTTTAAATATTTTTCTTCATTTTTATTAGGTTTTCTTTTTACCAAGGGACGGTCCCTTGTAGGGTTGTGTGGTGAGTATTCTTGCTGCTTGTCAGTAAAGTGTAGTCAGCGTAATTACTGCTTAAAAAATATAGATTCTCACAGAAAAGTCTCACTTATTCTTCGCAGACTAGTTTATGGAAGAATTAAATTTTGTATAAGTTTGCCTTCGTCATGTATCAAACTCTACAAAAAAAAGTTCTCTTAACTGTAAGCAATTTAATTACAGAAAAAGTAGCTGGATCCCTTAAATTTTTTCAAAGATGGGTATTTTAATGTTTATAAAATAATTGTTAATCAAATTACTTTTTTTGTTTCATTATTCTGTCTTAGCAATCTTGATATGCTTGCTACATATAAGCTTGCTACATTCTGTCACCCTCATTTATCATTTTGGCTCAGACAACGGTCGGAGAAAAGCCCGAGGCCCTTTACAAACCGCCCCAATCGCTCCTAGTAATAATCTTATCAACAGTTTAGTTACATCAAGACTCTTCTACCAGAGAATACAATGTTATACCATTTATTAAGAATTTGGTCTTTTATTGTTTCAAAAACCAATAACATCAGAAAATTTAGAAAGACGTGCTTAAGTTTCAGATTGGTTGGGAAACATAAGCATTTATTTGAGTTTATGCTTGTTTTAGTTTAAATGTTTGTTGTAGTTCCAAAGGTTATGTGTATACATTAGTGTGGTTCTCATAAATCTTAGGGTTTGTCCGAACTTTTATTACGATAATACTAATCGGTCCTAACTCTTAATAATAATTTCAACCCAGCTCCCCTGGTAACCAAACTTTAACACGGAAATAACAGGGAGAAAAAAAAATGTCATTACTTTTGTTTTTTCGTCATAATATATTTTAGAATGTGGTATTGGTTTTTTACTAAAAATTAAAAAACTGTTATAAAAACATTATGTGTTAACTTTCCTTCATTAGTCGATATAGAATTAATTTTATTCAAATGGTAACAATTCAGATATACTAAGAGGCTGCAATTTAATATTATTATAAAGATTAAAATAATATAAATATTTAAGTATTATACTTTGGAGACTTTTGAGAGACTATAATTTTGTAATTATAAAATATTTTTAATCAAAATTACTATTATTGACTATTTTGTATAGTTCTTCTTTTAAAACTCTGGTATAAAATTCTATGAAGCCCAATAAAAAAATCTGTACATATTTTTTGCTTCCGGGATAGCAATCAACTCGGTTGGCCTTCTGTTAAAATTAGTTTTGCCTCTTGCCGTTTCTTTTGTTCAGGTTAAAGCCAACATGTCAAGTTTTTATTAAACTGCTACAATATTGGAATTTTTAAAGGTATTTTTTAGAGAAAACAATTGACTATAAAATATAGTAGTGTCCACGTGATTTGATTTTCTCCGCGACACAAGCCCCGTACAAGCTCCTCTACAACCGTAACTTTAGTTATTTTTAACTTGTTAGATATATATTAACCTTACGCTATCACTTATTGTTTTCATAAGTATTTATACTGTACCTATTTAGTTTAAAAAAATTTGTATTTTCACTAGATGAAAGATTTTGCTAGAATTTTTATTACGACCTTATCACTTCGGTCAGTTACTATTTAATTTTTTTAAGTATTCCGGCTACAATAGTCCTTGCTGTCTGTTAGCTTGAGACAGATTTTTAAATTAAATTTATTTATATTTAAGTGATACAAACTATAATAAGACTAGCTTTGTACATGTAACCTGTTGATTTAAATCTAAAATTTTGTGAGTTGTTGAATGATCTTAAGTCAAGTAAAGGTTGCTAATTTAAATATTTTTTTACAAGTTCCGAGATCGTTAGTGATCACCCGGCCATTGTCTGTTCTAGATAGCAAAAGTTTATCCGATTTCGCATTACGAACTCATGTCTAGAAGTCATTTTATGCTTGAGTTTAATACTGTGAATAATCGGATTCAATGCACGTCGTAACACACAGTAATATTCTCTTTTGACATAAGGATGATTTTTTTAACTTAAATAGCCTTGCGTATTATTCAGGATAGGTATTGGTTTTCTTTGGCGAGGATTTGTTGTTTTTCAAATCTTGCATAGTCTTTGGAGTGATACAGCTTTACTATTTTACTAGTAGATAAAGAAATGCTATTCTTGAAGTAAAAATATGAGTCTTTTTTATTAGGCAGAAGGATCCTATGCTGCCTTAACCAATATTATTTGTATTTGTCCAGGCTTAGATTCAATGTTTTGTCTTAATGTAATAATAGGCGTTATTTTTATAAAGTTAAATTTAGGACAATTTTTTGTAAAGTTCCGAATTTCTGATATAAGCAGAAGCATACTATGCTGCCTTAAACAATATTATTTTTCCAGAATTAGATTCAATGTATTTTAAGGTTATTACGTCTTTTGGTACTTTTTACAGTCTGGGAAAGTACTATTAAAGTATAAGCGGTACCCATTCATGCGGCACATCAGTAGTGAATAAGCACTACTGTCTCTGGTTTGAAGAGTATCGTACCCAGTGCAAGTAATGGGTAAATGAAACGTATTATCCTATGGTACAGGGTAGCCAGTGGATTCGTTGCGTCCTACTCTGCGTTTCTTTTGGGCTGGGCGTGTCACATTTAATGAACGTTCTGCTCGAATCCTTGCTTAAATCCAAAAAATATTTTTGTTCGCCACTTGACATATTGATAATCTCTTAGCAAATTCACAGTTTCTTTTTTAATCGATATCAGCTTCTATTCAATACGCTAAGTTCAAATGCCATGGTATATTTAAGATTATTACAATCCATTTCTGAAACATAAAACTGTCGTTTGCCTCTTGTGATTCATGATAATAAAGCCATTTCAATACCGTTAATGCTTATTATGCTGTAACTTTGAGCTGTATTTTTTTACGATTATAGGTATTTTACCGCACTGAATGAATAACTTGATAGACAACATATTATTTGATTTCAATTAGTTTGCAGTTATTGGTATCAATTGCTAATACAATTATTTGTGAAAGAATTATTTGGATATTGTTGCATTGTATCATGTTAGAATCAACGAACGCTTCTGTTGACAAAAAAAACTTAAATGATATTATTAAAAATTTCAGAACTTTAAGACGAAAAATATATGAAAGCAGATACCTATGGCGAGGATGGCCTAAAAACTATTGCAGTAAAGGGTAAACAGTATAGGTAGCAGTATAGCCCAGCAGGCTACCGAAATCTTAAATCAAATTTTGTAACACAAGGATAATATAAATTGAAAAAAAAAAATAAAATGTATTGACATTTAAAAATTTTGGCTTTATAGGAGAGTCATAAAAATGACATTCAATGCGAGGAATATGATCAACATAGATGGTTCTTTGTCTGAATCCGCACGATATCGCTTCTCTTAAAACTTATACCAAACCGCCGCTGTTCACGAGCACGTGAAACTGCTTCATTTTTAAACTGTTTTTATGCAAAGTTTTTTTCCGCTACCTAAAAATGTACATTGTTATTACTTTGAACTTTTAATTTACATATTTGTTTTTAGATGCATCATAAATCATAGATAACATCATCTGAATAGCAATGTATAATCAAATCAACAAGCATCTGAACTCCAAAACGTCAAAAGGTAAATTGGCTATATTACGTGTCGATAAAACTGAAGACACTAAAGTAACGGTCACTAAAGTTGGTCTAAACAACGCTGATAAACAAATTGAAGAATAAGGGCCATGCTTCGGATTGGAGACTAGAAAAGATGCCCATCCGACGGATGAACCATCTTACTTTTTAGGCAATTTAGAAAATCGCCCTTATTGACCGAAAATTATTTCCCTGTAAGATTGAAACCCACGACACGTTTTTAAAGAAAAACCTAATTTTAGTACGAATAAAATATCTGGAGATTTTTTTGTTATTCTTTATAGTTATATACAGTTTCTGTTATGTCTTTAATATATTTAGTTTATATTTTACATAAAACGGATGCAACGTTTCACGTTAAACGAGATGTCACACTTGAAATTTAATAATTTTTTTTAATGTTTCTATTTAATTGAAATTGTGGGTAACTGCATTAACATTATATTAAAAAAAATTAAATCATGTTTGCTGTGAATAAATCAAGCTCATCCCAACCGAATGCAATATTTAAGTCTTGAGAGAATTAGAAAAGAAACGTGGATTATCAAAAAACTCATCTGTAACGTACTTCGTGAGAGGAATAGTAATGAAGATGCGGTATACTGCAGCAAATATCACACCACAAGGCGTTTTTGTTTTGTTCCTTACGTAGTAGCCAAAAGCTCTTAAATAGAGACGCGTCAATGCAGTCTTAGAATTTATAATTACAATTAGATTACAATGATCAGTAGTTAAAACAGTAATTTAATGTTAAGGATATTAATTGTATTTGTGGTATATAGAAACCATAAAAACCTGCGCCACCTGCATCCACCGACTCTCTCCTCAAATTTGCGTAGATCGTAACTACATCAGATATGGTGTTGTCCTACACTGCAATGGCCGAAACGAGGCTGCATTCACATTATAATCATCATCATCATCATCATCAGCCTTTGATAGTCCACTGCTGGACATAGGCCTCCCCTAATACACCCCTAACCATTAGGGGGTTTTTGGACCGTTCACCACGTGGTCCAATGCGGTTGGTGGTGGACCGACATTTACATGCCCATCCGACGCATGGATCATCTTACTTTTCAGACAAATAAGTGATCGGCCTAAATTGCCCTAACCAACTAGGAAACAACAATGAAAATTTGTTGAGTCCCCGCAGGATTCGAACCCACGGATTCTAAAGTACACGCCTATACCACTAGGTTATGGAGGCAGCACGTCACATTATAAAGTGGTCGCAAATTGCCGAAGGAGAACGATGCGTATTTACGTGGCAAACGAATTCATTTACATACGTACCACACGTTAAATTAGTGTAAATTCGAACATTAGTTTAACGTGACTCTGACTTAACATCAGCTCAACGTGTACAATAACTAGCTTGTTTGTTGTTTTTAAAAATGCGATTCATAGTTAGATGCATATAAATCGAATAAAATAACTAGCTGTTAATATATCAACTGAATATTTAGAGATTGTGATTGTGTTCACGTTCCTGTCCCTCTCAATAAAAATGTATTCAGGTCATAGCGGCTAAATATCATTTGTAATACCTTAGTAAACAGTTTTTTATTTAAACTGTCCCTTTCTCAAATACCAAATATCTTATGGATTTAAATGTTATCACCAAAGAAGTCATTAACTTTTCTGTACGTCACATGAGAAATTGTGGTATGAATATATTTTAACATGAATGTTAAATTAATAAAAACCTGTGGCAAAAGTATCAGTAAAAGAAATAATTGTAAAGTAACTTGAATTTTTATAATCGCATGTCTTCAAATTGTTTTTCTTATATAAATTGTATTAAGTGCCTCTTTCTTCATCAAAAGAACTCTGCCCGCACCAAAAAATATCCTTTTGAGAATAGAAATTACATCAATTTACTCTTTTTTAAAATACCCTCTAAACCAAAATTGGCCTATAAGTAGTTTGAATCATAGGAAGGCTTGTTAAGCAAAAGGTACATAAAATGACTACTTTAAAATTTTTCAATATATTAGAAAAAAAATTTATTTTACGTTAGTTAAATTTAACAACATGGAATGAATGAAATAAGACTAAAATTGTTTAAAACTTTAACGTGGAATTTCGTTTCCTGGTTTAAGGGAATAACAACCAAATAAAACTAATAACTGAATTTGAAAACTCGTCACAGTTATTAGAATTTTAAACTAAAATAATGGAATCTGGAAATTATAATTGTGTAAAAGTGTTCGCATTTACTACTATATTCATATAAAGTCAATATATTCTAATTGCATCTTTATAATTTCATATAATATCATCTTTTAATTCAAACATCATTAAATGCATAATATTGTTTTTAATAACCAGCTCGATTATGAATTTTAACTATTGCTCATTTAAATATTGATCAAACATGAAATTATAATATCTTTTGATTCTGCAATTTTCCTTAGTATTCCTTCACCTAATCTATTTTAATCCAGCGATCTTCAGTTTTTCAAGTTTTTAGTCAATATGGTAATCCCTTTCAAAAAAGAATGTGTTATTACACATAGTTACTTTTACGGCTAGAATAATAACCAGGGCTTTTGTGTCTTAGAAAGAATGAAGGCAATTTAGATTTAAAATAAAAATATATTCAAAAAAATCCCACGTTTAGCCATTGTTGGCTACGCCATACAATGCCCCCTTTTTAGTTTACCCTATATGTTGTAACTATTGTTAAATACAAGAACTTCAACTACAATATAATAAACTAATTAATATTTAAATGAAATGTTCATTGTATTAATGAATTGTGAAGTAGGTCTCACGTTTTCATTTATAAGTCTTTTTTGCCCATGCGCATTTACAAAATTAAATAAAGAGGATTTTTTGTTTAAGTACTAGCACAACAATTTCAATAATTAAGTATGGACTGAATACAAATCAAGTAGAAGCATATTGAGAATTCCCCGCAAATCGGATTGGGATCGCAGGCCGCATTGGGAAGTCGTTTTACGACTCTTGCATGCCTTCAAAATATTGAAACTTTAGAGAGCAATTAAAAATATTCGTCGCAAAGCAAATTCTATATCGTTGCTTTAGCACCATTTGAATTCGTCACTTGATGCTAAAAATGATTATATGATTATTTTTTCATGTACCCGAAAAAATACACATTATTAAATAAAGAATTTTTTTTTAAATTTATTGCTTTCATTTACATAATATAAATAACAATTAAATTGTATTTTGACTGCACTTTGGTTTATGGGGAAGCCTATATTCAGTAATGGACGTCGATGTTAATCTATATTTAACTCAATATATTTAAACATAGATTATTCTATTAAAAACCTAGACTAACGAAAAAACTAGAGCCAATGTATATTTAAAATCAAGTAAATCTGTCTAAATATCAAATTAAATAATGTTGTGAGCCAAATTAATGTATCGAGGCAAAAACCTTCGTTTTTCATGACTACTCATTTTTAATGACTTTATGAAAACTAATCGCTTTTACAGGTTTTTAGGAAGTAAATAAACAACAACCTTTAGAGATTAATTTTAAAGATATATATTGTTAAATTTATGCATATATAACTGTGATAAAAGTTGTCAATCGTTGAAATCGTTTAGCAGCGGCTAAAACAAGTCAAAAAAGTTAAAACAAGCTGTTAATTTCCAAATTAGTCATTTTTAGTGGCATCATAACATCAATTTGGCTGAGTTACCTCTCATTGATCGTAACATACTTTGTTTTACTGTACAATAAAGACTAGATTACAAAAATACACTGCTCAAACGTCATTTTTCAGCTTTCGTTCCTTATGCCCATTTCAAGAAATTTTTCCCACATCTTAGGAAGTAAATTTGAAAACATTTTTACATTTTTTATGAAAAGTACTACTGAATTATACTTAAATTAAGTAGTTACAAAATTTGTATTCATTTATGATAACGTATACCATATATTAATTTTTTCATTTTCATCATCAGCCTGTGATAGTCCACTGCTGGAGATGAAGAATCCCTAATACACCCCCTATCCAATAGGGGGTTATGGACCGTATCCCACCACGCTGGTCTAATGCGGGTTGGTGGGTGAACCGACTTTTTACAATGCCCATCCGACGCATGGATCATCTCACTTTTCAGACAATAGGGTGATAAGCCCAGATTAACTAACCTAACCACTAGGAAACGAATGTAAAGTTGAGTCCCGCAGGTTCGAACCCGACCTCGGTTCCTAACGCACTGGCTGTACCACTATGCTACAGGGCAGTCATTATGTATTATGTGACGTAACTTTTACCTTTTTTAAAAAATGTAAAGTAAAAAATTAAAGTTACAATTCTTATTATACGAATATTATAGTTATCGTTTTGTATCCACATAAATAGTATTTCTTATGTTATGTGAAATAATAGATAATATATCTTATGTGTTATTTAAATATATCTTCGTTTATTTAGCTCAATTAACAATTTTTTTGCATTACTAAGAAACGGAAACAAAACCAAAAAATAACGATCTAAAACGTTATCAAAAAACATACAAGAAAGAGTGATAGGAAAGAACAAATATATGGTTAACTAGAAAGATACCAAACTAGGACTCATTGAGATATCATATTTCATATAGTTTTCCTCCTTTTTATTGTAGAAACACTATTAAATATATTAAATAACGTTTTAGTTACACTACAATTGAAATGTTTACTATGAATGTTTGTACGAACTTATTGGTAACATAGTTACATGGACTGTATAAGGGAAGAGATGAGAGGAAGAAGATAATTGTAGCTCTTCTTTTCTTCTTTTTTCTTCTCAGTTGTGTACAAACACTACTGTTTTTCGGTTTGAGGAGCACTGTGGCCAGCGTAATACCTGGGTAAACGAGACATTGGCGTCTTACGTTACGTTTTTTGTAGGAAAGGTGTATAGTTAAATATCAAGTGAATATGTTGTTAATCTTATTTAAATAAAAAAGAAACCGCAAGAGACGTAAACAAAAAGTTGTTTGTTCCGGTCTGATGTAACTGCAGTTTTTAATGATAGCTATTACCTTTAAGTTTTAATCAGCTTTTAAAACAGAGAGAATGTGTGTTTTTCTTAACATTATTAAATTAATAATAGCAAAGCCAATAATTTGTCATAAAATAAAGAAATATAATTAGATGAAGTACCTTGAAAATGGAGAATAAAGTTTTTGTAAAAAAATATACTTAAAGTCTTTAAAATGTACATGGTTAACCATGGGTTAAATCGTATAAATCAATAGTGTAATTGGTTATTCACAATATTATATTACTAATGTATGAAAGACTTTCTGTAGTAATATTTCAAATCTTTAGCTGAAGAGAGGTTTTATAGTGTTTTGTGTGCTCCGATTGAGTACTTTGTTAGTATCAGTGTTCAATACGGATTTTTAAGTCTATGTTACTGGCAGTCACTATGAAAACGCGTTTAAATATTTTGAATTTGTCCCTTAAATCTGTTATACAGACAATTTTCATATCTGTTGTTGAAATGTGATTGGATTTTCAATATTAATTGTTGAAATAACCCAGGAATTAAATCAAAACATATTATTCATCACATACAGCCTGTCTAGTCCCAAATATTTTTTTCGGAATAGAGAGGCAAGGAGGTCGAGTATTCTTAATAAATTATTATTGATAAGGTTTTGTACAAATTATCAACATTTTCTCCATTATACAATCAACCCAAAGTTCACGGTTAGAGACAATCTAATTTTGAAATCGTTTCCATCGGGTCGATCAAGCCCACAGGGAAATTGTGTTAATGTGAACTGGTAAGGGGATTCTTCCGTTACCTGCACTCTCATTTCTAACGCGAATCATTGTCGTGACAAGGGTCGAGTTCAAATAATTACTTTAGAGGTGAGATTACAGCTTCATGAAATAATTAAGGTAAAATATATATTTTTATAGTGAAAAATGATAAGAAGAATTGACAATGTAATTAATTAAAATAAGCCTTATAATCTGTTTAAGAGAGATGATCTACGATCTTAAGATGAATCTTACATTATAAAGTGATACGTGATAAGAAAAAATGTTATTTCTTTATTTTCTAAATAGATATGGCGTACACAAAAAATACTTGAAGAGGTGACCATGTGAAAAAAGGACCTACAATATTTAATATAAAACGTGTGTTTTTTTTTGTTTTTTTTAGAATAATATATTGTTCTAAAATCTATCTAATTTAAATTTGCTAAAATATAAGAGAATAATTAAACCGTTTTATGTTGTTTTTAAATTGCTTTTTAACTTTTCTCGGTACAAACTCAATTCCCGTGTATTGTGATTTTTGTAACATTATAAACTTTTTAATTTTTATGATGGATTTACCAAGTACTCTATGTTCCATTATATCCTTATCCATATGTATAACTTTCAAGCCGTGTCATAATATTTCAAATTGATTCAGTACTTTCGGAGCCTAAAGAAACAAAGAAAGATATCTTTTTTCTTTATAATATTAGAATAGACGCTAGACTATACTAATTTGGTATAGAGAATAATATATATAATATGATATATTACGAAGGACAGAAGAACTTATTTTAATAAGACTAGAGACATTTTTTTGCAAATATTTTTACACCTTCAGTTGGTTTTCAGATATGTTTTTAATTTATTCTTTTTATAAATATAGCCTTTATAATACAGAGGTAATGTATCTTTGCCATAGCAAAATATATTATAATTTTTTATAATAAATTGTATTAACTTACCTCCGGATATTATTTCAAATTAAACCCTTTACTATAAAGGACAAATAGTGTTATCACAAATTATAACATAAGAACGAGCGAACTTTAAGGATAAAATAAGTAGAAAGACTATTCCGTATTTGTTTTATATAAGAAAAACATAAGTTTTACTTATGTAAGCCTCATTATGTACTATATATATACTGTTTCATGTTTCACATACACACCAATACAACGCAATTAGCATAGATCGACCGAAAATCATTCACTTGAAATACGAATGCTCATTACTAAATAACATAAACTGCATGTTATTAGTTGTTTTGTAAAATTCGGTCAATATATTGTGCACTCTTTAAAAGCACTTTATAACAAATGCGTTTGTGTTTTATTTGGGAAAAATCTACACTACATACTACACTATGTAAAAGTAACTACAGTTTTTCTCATCAAGTCATTAAAGCTAAAAAAAATGAAATTATTTAAACTGCTTTAGCTACTTATACACCATATATCGTGTTCTTAAGTGGCAGCAGACCCCTAAAACCCTAGGCGTTAACTATAATGTTCCATGGATTGAAATGAAATATATTGCTTGAATTTTACGACAGCGACGACCTATTTTAAATGATCTTCAGAACCGCAAGCAACTTTTTATATGCCCATGCACAGTACCGAGTCAATTTATCGATTACGTTTGGGTTGAAGTTAAATAATAATACATTTTTAAAAGCTAGCTTTAAACACTATCTATTAAAAGGATACCGTTATTGAACGCCGTGCTCGGCTCATCGCTTCAAACTGAGAAAAAAATCATACAGTCGGCATTAAAAGATAAATTAATGCCGACTGTATGATTTTAAAACATTATCTTAACTAGTATCTTGTCAAACAATAACTTTGTTTAAGTTAGAGATGCTTTATATTATACAAATTATTAAAATGTTTGTGGAATAAATTACCTAAACCGATTTGTATGGTAAATATTCATTTTTGCTCAATTGGTCAGCAGTTGTCAATCTAATGATGCCCTTAAAGTTTTTAAATATATACTTTTTAATGGATATTTTGTTTTAGATACATAAAAATTTTAAGACCATAAATTTTTATTTCATCATGTTTGTAAGAAAACTGTAAAATAGTGAGTGAGACTATAAAATATTGCGTTTATTAATCCCTTATACTTTATTATGAACCTGATTTCATAATAATATACCTACATTCATTTCGACCGCCATCGGATGAAACGCCATTCACCAAATGTGGAGCGCAAAGTAATAAGCTCGTACAAAAGAGCTTTTATTTACACCAACGAGTAAAATGGCCCAAGAATATTTCAATTATTTTTCAAGATAGTATCGTTCGTATGTCAAAAAAGATTGCAATAAAAAAGGACTTTCAAGTATATCTTGCAGTACTTTCTTTTTTAATATTTTTTCCTAAAAGCTAGCGCACTCTTCAAGCGCTTGCTTTATATCCAAGTACTTCCTTGCATTTAAGCGAATACTATACTTCTGTGTCATTGCTATATGGGACCTATTTTATGTTAGTTTAGTCAAGGCTCCGTTCTTGAAATATAAAAGAGGGCACTTATAACCTGTATGTAGAAATGCATTATTTTTTAATACAAGATCAAAACGTGTTAATACTTCCATAAATTAGCACTGCAGTTTAAGCGTAGTGCAAAAGAAACTTCTTGTTAAAAGAAAGACCTAGATTTCTTCTCTCGTTGAATCTCGTAATCAATGCAACGTTTCAAATAAGTTTATTTTAATTACTAAATATAAGATAATGGTATCCCATTATCTTATATTTAGTGGTAGTTTAGTTAGTCATAGTTTAGTTAGTAAATACCATCTTTGGCAGACTTCTTAATTACTGACATTTAATTCACCTACGATAGCAGTTTATCTTTAGCGATGTAGAGATCATCTGCCAGTTGCTCCGTGTATCAACTCTAGTTGAGGCAAAACCGTGTGGATTAGAAGCCAATCTAATCATAACTTGGGAAAAGTTCTAGCAAGTATAAGATACGTTAATGTATACATTAATTGGCACATTTTAATTATCTTTAGCGATCAATTTCTAATAATATTATAGATGGATTAAATTTTCATTAAATTGTTATGTACTAAAAACTTTGTGTACAACTTGGGTGCAATGTACTAAGACAGTAAATAGAAATTTATTGCTCTACTGACAAACTAATATGATTGCTAATCGCTTAACTTTATATTGCGGTTAAATTAAAAATATTTTTAAGTTTTTTACCAACTTTAGCTTTATCAAATATATCTTAATTTGAAATTTGACAGGAAAAGCCTATGCTTTTAAATATAGAGTGAGTGATTAAGTTTCTTACTCAAATAAAAAAGAATATACTGTGAATAGCCTTTATATTTTTTATCTCTATAAACAATAATTACTTTACAATTAATTAATTATTAATTACCTTACCTTACATTAATTACCTTACATTTGACTTGATTAAAATCATATGTACAGCTGTACCAATACAGATGAACTCATCTACAGTATAACACAAACAAAATTAAATAAAAGTCATTTCAAAGCCAGCGAGGAAGTACGTGATGTGTTACAACGTTGATATAAACCAAAATGAAAATGCGTGACTCAACCTACTGCACTTAACCCAATGAATGTTATAAGAGTAAAGTATATAGCAGGAAAAATGCTTTCCTATTGTTATTTTTAAAAAACAACAACGAGAACGTTTTATAAATTTTTTAGCGTTGATTAATTCACAAAAATTAACCAATTGTTCCTAACCAGCCACCTTTTGCTTTTTTTTACCCTATTTACAAACTATAGTGATGGGACAGACTAAAATTTAATGATTCATAATATTGTATAACACACGTAAACATCAGAAAGTACTAAATGTATTTTTGTGTTTAGAATTTAAGTTATAGTACATATCACTTCTTTCTCTTTGATTGGTCTTTGCAAGTATAAAGTTAATTTTATGTTTAGTTTATTGAAGGCAGTAAAAAAATAATAAATGAAACGCTTCCTATGCCTGCATGATGAATATGGTTGGTGTTTGCATAGCAGCATGGGCCCAAATTGTCCTAATCAACCAGAACATATCTACACCACAAAGTTGTTTCCCGACCGATTCGAACCCACGACTCCTGGTTCATAAAGCAAAGGCCAATTCCACTAGACAACATAGGCGGTTCCGCAAATTTTATTGTAAATTAATTTTACATGTATTTTAATCAATTTAATTATGTTGAACAATACATACAATAAATTTCTTACAATTTTTTCATGTAATAAAATTGTAATATTGCGGCTAATTCTCTTCTAAGCTTAAAGATATCTAAGTTAACGTTGAAAACGGAAGGGAAGGGCATCTAAGAAATGCTTATGTAGTGGCAAAGACTGGCGGAGAAAGCAATCAGCCGATACCTTAACTAAGCGAAAATGTCAGAGCACGAGGCCAATAAAGTAATTTAGTACAATGCACTTTATAAATAATAGAATTTTCGTATTATAAAAATTCGAGAGCCCTTACGTACGGTAGGTATTGTCAATTCAGTTAAAAAAAAGAGAAGTCTTGATCTAAATGTACTGCAAGTTGGTACTACTTTTAGTAGTGATATCTATTGATTATACAAACCTTTTTGCCTTAACACATGATAAAAACAAATTAAGTTTTACAAAAAAAAATATGACCGACTTCTAGCAGCGTATAACTTATTTACGGTAACAATGTGCTCTCCGAACGAAAACGCGTCGCATTTTCTGCCACCGCATTTGAAATCTCTGATAAATTTTACGGTATTCATTTCATCAAAATGTCGTCTATGACACGTTTTATGTACATAGAATGATTTATTTTGTATAGTTGAACTGTATTATCTTAAACTCGAGTGTGCCTGATTGCATTTTTTTTTAATTTTACATCAAATGCTTATTGTTCGTTATTCTTATAACATAGATATTTGCTATCGTGGACTGTTAGGAGACCAATTTAAGTAGTACAGTTATGTATGCCATATTTAATGTCTATCATTTAC
Organism: Lamproptera curius; assembly: GCA_029286875.1. Classification (NCBI taxonomy): domain Eukaryota; kingdom Metazoa; phylum Arthropoda; class Insecta; order Lepidoptera; family Papilionidae; genus Lamproptera; species Lamproptera curius. The sequence continues at coordinate 282,376 of JAGSMT010000237.1, read as the reverse complement.
GGTTATGGCAGCGTTTGTGGTTTAATTGCTCGAGGTTGTAACTTTTGGTCCCATATTTTTTTTTATTTTCCAAATATCTATAAAAGTACACATCACAAAATTATTTTAAAAATGGGATGAATGATAATGGGAAGCTAATATCTATCATTTAAAAAAATAATGAACAAAATCGGACTAACAGAAGCGTAACAGGTAACATAAAAAAAGACGTACGCTCCAAATTGAGTACCTCTTTTTGAAAGGTCGGTCAAAAAGATTAGCAATTTATTATATAAAATAAATATTAAAAAAAAATTATCACTTAATTTTAAATTATTGAACTGAAGTTATTATTCTTCTTTGTGCGTTATTATGGGGTATCATTTTCTTATCCACTACACACACACACTTCTTACATACTATCGGAGTACAATGTTAAAATATGAAAAAAAACAATAAACATTTTCAACCAACAAAGTTTTACATGTAACCAATAAATAAACTACCCCGTGTAATATCAATATAATACAAAATGTAATACGCCGTTTCATGCAACTAACCTTTTATAAGTAATCTTTAAGAAAAGGCAAGATAGATCAATCATCACTACACGAAAATGCTTGTATATATGTATAATGGCAGTATGTTAAATTGAAAATTTAGTTTATAATAAAATAAACTTAGCTTAAAGATTTTTTTGAAACATTTTTAGAAACTTTAAAGTTTTATGAAGTCAATATGAATATTGAAGTTTCTATCGATCAAGTGTTAGCTCTAGCGCAATAATGCTCGCATGAACTTTGCTTTAACCCTACACAGCGTTTCAATTCGTGACGTCTTAGCTGCTTGCTCGACGCTCGAGTCTCCTCCGTAAATATTAATATAGACGATTGACAAAACTAGGTACACTCCTCTGAAATATTTGTTGAAAAATATAAATTGGGCATATGATTCATATGAGTTTATATATTACTATAACGTAAAACAGTTTAGTGAAGGGTACTTTGATCCAAAATTAACTAAATTTCTGAAAGAACTACAAGTATTGGTTAGGTAAATTAATTTTTTTCGTCGATTACTTAACTTAATAACGGATAACACACAACAAATTGACACAGCCATCTTTGTAACCATTGATTCGTATTGTTCTCAGCTTTGATATATTTTATAATATAAATCACATCATATATGTTTTACAAAAAAGAATATATTGTATACTATTGCGAAATTTTTACAAAATCTTCTTGGATTACGATTATACTTAAAGACATAAATCACTTTATAATACTATTCATATAACAAAAAAGCATCCATACAAAATTTCATATAAGAAAAACAAATATCAAAAACAAATCCCAGCTGAAAACAAACTGCTAGCCGAATGTGGAATTTGGACTAAAGCTAATTTAAAGTGCCTCTAAATACTGGTTTGTAACTGCATTTACTATAGGATTAAAGTTAGCTAGTCTTAATTGGATATAGGCATTAACTAAATATAATGTACAAATGACACGAAAAATTACGCAGCTTACAAAGAACGCAGCTTACAATAACTTTGTTTTCTATGTTTCAGACCCGACTTTTATACACGAACTCGGACAGACAAAATATCAATATCGGTACTCTTTTCACTGAGTACCCGCATTAGAAATAGTATTCTGACTCAAGATATAAAAATTGTCTGCAGATTTTAAGGTGGTAAAACAGCCAAAACATATAATCCGTACATCATTTTTGACAAAATTCGTAAAACGAGTACGAGTGAAATCATAACTGTAGTCAATAAACTCCTCCATATTTTCTCTTGTCTCAAAGTGGTGTATAATTTATATAAATTTAATACTACATCTTCAAAATGTAGAATTTTTAATACTGGTTTGTATCTTAAATTAAGATCAGCATATACATGTATTTAGCAATGTTGCACCGAATTAAATGTTATTGCATTACACTATTATTTTAAGAGTAGGGATATACTTAAGGATTGTATCTGGTTAAATTATTCCAACCGACTTGACTTTTTATAACTGTCCCCTTAATTTGAATGATATTGCATGCATACATTTATTTTTCTTGAACTTTATGTGTATATATATATTTATATTTATATATTTATGTTTATATATATAAATGTAATTTTAAAAATTGACCATTATAAATATTAATGTTATGTTATGTTATTTATCTCTTATGAATACATGATATTATTAGTTTTTAACTATGTAGAACAGTGTCTTCTTTGTTTTACTCTATTTTAACATGCTCATCAAACACGCGGATTACTTTATCAGCGTTTTTTCGTCGGTTTAATTCCTATATATTATGGGTTTCTATCCCACGATCTCCAGTGTAGCACGAAGGCAGTAGTTTGCGCTTTCCTGCTAGAAAGCGCAAACTATTGCCTTCTACTTACTTATTGCCTTCTACTTACTTTTTTAAAACAGTAACCTTCGAAAATTTCCTGAGAGTTGATGCGGCCTCATTGTTATTCTGATCACGAAACCACATTAGTGGAGGATGTTTGCCTCAACTACATAAAGACCACGATATTTCGGTTTAAACATAACGATAGCATATTTACGACAGAGTGACATGAGGATTATTATTATAGTCTTTAAGCTCCCATTATTATATAAATTCTGATTTATAAGACGTTCCATATAGATTAAGCTCTTATTAACAGTTAAATTCGTAGTTATAAATAGATAAAATGCAGTACATATCTGATTCAATTAAATTTCGATTCGTAAAAAAAAATTCGTCTTTCCTAATTTTTTTATCAAGCCGATTGTCAAATGTCATGAAAAATTTGAAATTCCACATTCATACTTTTTCTTTACTAGATCAAATTGAAACGCATACCTTGACTGTTTTTATCTATTATTTCCATTCATTTAAACAATAAAATTTGTAAAATAGATACATTTAACATTGATACTTTATTTAATAGTGCGTGTTTCTTTACCTAACTAACTATAATTTCTTGTTTAAGAATTCATCACATTTCAAATTGAAATATTTCCTGCTGTTAAATAACTAATGTAGCATAAATTATATGATAATTATGTATCCATTTACTAAAGGCCTCTTGTTTATTGCTTTTATATATCTTAATCCTTTTACCTAAGTAGAAAAAAAACACTATTTATTATATTATACTTAGTCCTGCAGAGGAAATTCAAAGTGATTCAACCTCGCAGCAGGACTTTTACATTTAACTGTTGGTAATTATTTAGTCATCTTTTTGTGTGCCTTGAAAAGTTATTTTCAAGGCACCCAAAAAGATTTGTATATGTTATTAAAATGAGACCACACGACAATGATTAAATATTTAATCCATAGAAATATTATAAATGTGAAAGTAACTCTGTCTGTCTGTCTGTCCGTCTTTACTGTGTGAGCTGCTGAACCAATTTCAATGAAATTTCGTACATACATGGAATAGATTTAAAAAAGGACATAGGCTATTAATAAGAGGGATAAAAGTGTTTGAATGGGTTGAAATAGAAGATGAAAATTTATATGGAAACCGTCTCTGTTGAACAAAAAACGATACAATTTTGTGTAGCTCTAGATACTCGAGACGGGCCATAGGTGGCGTTTTTTAGCAAATTTGTAATTTCAAAGTATAAGGGGTTGAACGAGGGGTTGAAATGGGGATTAAACTCTGTATCTATTGATAGGTACATACGATAAAGACACAACATTTGTATTATCCATGCTAATATTATAAATGCGAAAGTAACTCTGTCCGTCTTGCAGTCTTTTGTGTGTGTCTAAACCGCTTAACCGATTTCAATGAAATTCAGTACATACTTACAATAGATTCCTAGAAAGAACAAAGGCTATAAATCGTGGCGGTAAAAGTGGTTGCAAGGGTTTAAGTCTTATGATAGGCTAAAATAGACAGGATCAAACCACTTCATTTGTATTATACTATTCAGTATATTTCAATACACCTCTGAGAAATTTCTTCTACTCCGGATAAAGTTGCGGGTAAAAGTTAGTTTAAAATATATAGAAATCGGTATATAAGTTTAATATTTTTCTCTCCTGGATTTTATTGTAGGCCAATTCAAGAAATACAATTATGCAAAACATAGTGTAAGTCTTTCTCCTAAGGTTGAGCCAGCATTTGCTATTGAATCTAACGAGGGTGTGACTTTTGACGTCGTAATTTTCTCATTTTCTTAAATATCTATCAAATTACTTATGAAAAAATATTTAAAAAAAAAAAGGGAACAAATGACAGTACATTTTATCATTTTAAAAATTAATGAACAAAATCGGAGCCAAAGCGTGGAATAACATTTATAAAAAAACATATGCTCCGAATTAAGTACTCCTTTTTTTTGAAAGTCGGTTAAAATACCAACCGTACAAAGTATCAAATATTTGTAAGTGCTATTAACTCGTTATCGATAACAGAAAAATAACTTTAGGTCCTAGCTCTTTTATCTTCTGTTAAAAATATTTAATTAGTAAAATAAATTCAAAGTAAGCATTTTCAATACAAACATAAAAACAACAGGGGCGTTGAAATAAGCGAGAGGGTGGCCGCAACAGCAGCCGTCACCCATTTGTCAACGTTAACTTCATAACGCTTGTTGGTGTTAGTTTGACTAGAGACGGTAACATTAGGGGCAAGTAAATGGAAACCGTCAAACAAGAAAAAAGTTACAAATATAATATAGCGCTTAATATAATGTAGAAAATCATAACATGATAGACATTAAATTGAATTTAAAGAAATCTATTTTAAATGCTTATAAATATGACCGCGTGTACAGTTACCATATAAAACTGATTGGGAGGATTATCGAATTCTGTCATTACAAAAGTAACTAATATATTTTACTAATAATATCAATATTCTTATCTCGTAATATCAATATAATATCTCATTATATTCACCATAATGGTTTGCCTTATTTTCTTTACCACGAAAGCGTAGCAAGACGTTCATCTGGTAGTAAATAATACGTCTTGCTAACGAGAAACGCAGCGAAAGACGCGATATATTTATATATTATCTACGTACCCTTCAAACGAAAAGACATCAATGTTCATAGACTGCTCCTTTGCAGCGGAAAGGCCCGGTACTACTTTTCCAGACGGTCCACAGTTAAAAGAATTCCTACCTTTCTTATGTGTTAATGTGAATTACCATCAGTTTATTAAGTTTCACTTATTTTTGTAAAAGCTTTTATACTATTGACGTTTCATTATAATCTATTTCAGTTGTTAATATTTTTTGAATGGTCTGTATATGTACTAAAGCTATAATTCATGGCGTATTATTTCCTGCTATCAAGTATAAAGACAACAAGGCACCAATCTGAACATAAGAGAAAGAGACGTACAACATCCTTGATTAAAGTTTCTTGTGGGAAGTCAAACAGTTGTTGAATGTGACTAGCATGTTGAAACCTTTCATTAGATTTATAAGAAACTATTTGCGTTTTATGTCTACAGTACAACATTAAAAGACTGAACATACTTAATAAATTTTCAATTTTGTAACATGTTGTGAATATATTTGATGTGCTATCGATTAGTATTGCATATTTTATAAATCATAAAAAAATTTGCAACTTTTGGTTGCATTTTCCCAAACGTTTACGTAACTTACCAAAATGAAATGATTAATTGACAATTCAGTCTTGCTTTAAAATTAAATGTTATCTCTAATTTTAAATGATTAACTATAAATATATCCTCCATCTCTGATGAAAGACCGGTAATGGCTTTGTCAAAAGTTGTCCCATTTGAAATTTAGATTAAAGGCGGTCTGAACCCATCAAAAGCGTCTGTTGTTATAAAAGCCCTTTAACATGCGATTAAATATGATAGAGTACGATAGATGACAGTAGGAGACCTAAAGAGGTGTTTATTAATTAAATTAAAAGTACTGTAGAGTCTAAACTGTTAAACAAGAACTTTACGTAAAGACAAATTAACCTTAGAAGGTTAACAAACAACTTGTAATTGTTATATGTGAATTTACAGAGGTAATAATATTAATTTAATTAATTATGAAAGAGCTTAATTTTAAATACTAAAGTTGTTTGGCAATACATGCCATTGACATTACCATATTGTCCGAACTAAATTTATATGTATTATTTCCTGCGGGTATAAGAACATCAAAAAGTAATCGTGGTGAAAAGTAAGCCAGGGCTTAAATTAACGCGCTCTCTCGGCGTGAATTATTGAGACAACGAAACAATCCTGTTTTGCCTAATAAATGTTATTATGAAACAATTTTACATAACTTAGAGAAGGTTAACAGACTCTAACAGACAAAGATCTGCTAATCGTAATTTGGGAGTTTGTGAAGTGGGATAACGAATATCGTGGCGTTGGAATGGATATTCAGTTAATGCACAAATAATTATTTACTCTACCTCAATGTAAGTATTCCAAGAATTGAGGATTTTCTTAGATTTTTGTGATAATAATATATTTACACGGTTTTTACTTGCTGATTATTTGATAACGAGACGGGTTAATCTGTCCCGTAGCCATGGATGCCGAAACCACCGGGTGTAATTTTAACAAGTATAGTATTCGAGTGAATAACAGAAATTATTACACATTTTAAGAAAAAAACATAAAACAAGCAGTCCGGATAGTTACTATTAGAATTCACTGTAAAGTTTTTTGGATAATGTCACTTCTGTACTAAAATAATATTTCAGGACGAATAACATAACATCATTTAGTCCCAACCTGAGCAAAGCTTGTACTATAGAAACAAGATGATTGATAAATACGTAGAATTAAGCCCGGAAATCGCACATTGTATGATAGATATATAAAAATTCAAAATAAAAGCAAAATTTTCTGCATCAGAACACACTCATCAACGTGATCCCGAGAGATATTGTTGGGGCCGATAACAGTGCATCCACGGTATTGTCATCCGCATAGCAATGAATGCCACTGGTATGCAACAAATCATTGATATGCAGAATGAACAATGTCGAGGGATAACACGCAGCCTTGGGGAACACCAGCATTTACGGTCCGGGAGTCTAAGCATGAGCCGGGAGTCTTTCGCTATGTCCTGATGAGTTGATCGGCCTTTGCGGAAGCCGTATTGGTCGCTGATCAACTGGTGCTCTTCCAGGTAGCTCATGAGCTGGTGGTTGATCATGGATTCCATAATTTTGTGGAGTAAGCAGGTAAGCGAGGCGCTTTTGGAAGGATTGATTTCTATTCTCCATTTCCGGAACCATTCCCTAGGGTATTGGCCGCGGATTGGAGTCTTTGACTAACAAGGACGGGGTATCTACAGGTTGAATATATGCAGGTATCATCTGCGAATAAGACGGTGCTGTGGGATATCATTGGTGTATAAAGTGAACAGGACAGGCCCTAATATGGAGCCTTGGGGTACGCCAGCACGGACCAGTCGAGAATGGAGGCATCGATTGAAATTTAAAACTGAAACCACGGTGACATGGTGCCACCATGTGACCGAGTATTTGTGCGACACTACAATGGCTCACTATACAAATTTAATAATGCTTTTAGTAAGATAAAACACTGTATCTTAAACAGAAATATGTCTACCTACACGTCGATATATACATGCATCCGATCCGTGGCCTATTCTTTTCGCTAGTTTTTACACAAACTGGAAGTCGTGAGTGAAAAACCTGCTAAATATTTTTTTAATATTTCCTTAGCGCAAATTTTATGTATTGTATTTTAAAGTAGGTGAATCGCAATCTTACATTGAAAACATACGACTACTAAGAAAGTATTTATTTAATTATGATTGAAAACATTGCAGAAACTATAATTATTCCACGTTCTTCATTCTCATAGCTCGATGGGACATAAATTGTCCAAGGGTAACGACCAAAAAGGAATAAAGTTCCGGTACATATGCAGCCGATGTAAGAATAATTTTACTTTACAGTCTGGTCTGGTAGATTAGCCCGCTTATCAACCAGAACAGACTGCAATCAGCAACAGCAAGTAAAGATATTGAGTGCATGATATTAAGACCAATGACCTACGGTTCCTTAAACTTGAATGGCTCACGTTTAAGGAACCGATAGGCCACCAAGCAAGCTCATAAAAGTAGGAAATCAATATAGCTCTAAAAAAACAAACAATAAAAAGAGTACTAAGTTAAGTAAAAAAGCGTTTTAACAATGATCTTAAATTCACCTGCGAACAATCATATAATATTTTCTTTATTGCAGCAATACTTTCAGCTCCCAGCACGCGCTGCGCCAATTTTCGAATAATCCTTAATTTGCACATAAATTTGGGCCCTTACTTGTAAAAGACCATCGTAAATTATTGTAGTTCGGCGTGATCGAAATGTTTATGTTTATTCACTTTAAAGAACATGATTTAAAGAGTGAAATTTAATGTTTATATATAAAATTAGTATTTGTAGATTGTTTAAGCCATTTTATTTTTTCGGAATTACTAATAAAAAAATAGTAATTATAAAGACTGTTTCTTACAATTCATGGAGATATAACATATGCGATCTCTTCAAGATCAGGTGGTCTGTTATTTAATGAAACATAATTAACCCGAGCTAATAAAACAATTCATATAACTACATACTACTCTTCGAAATTAAATTGGCATTATTGATACACTTATGACATATATGAGTAGATTTTAACGACTTCTTTTTACTTCAACAGTGCTGACTTAATCTTTACATTTTATATTAAGTTGATAAATACTCATTGACCTAACCACGGTATAATGTTAAGACAGAAATAATATATTAAAAACAACTTGTATTAATAATTATAAAAACTAATATTTTAATGGTTATATATTTATTTTTATCACATTTTTTTCCGAAAGCAAAACAGATTGTCTTGTGTTCACACGACCACTATATATAATAACCTTAAACTACTTCTATTATTTACATATTTTGCCCCTGCTTTTACACTAGGTCAAAGAAAAAAATCAACTATATTAGTTTTCTTTCTGTTTCATTCTAAAAATAAGTATTTAAATAATTAAAGACTCTTGAAAAGCTTTAACGGTCAGTTGCTAGCAAAAATATAAAATGCAATTTATGACCCATTTTGTGACTGCAGCTACGCATTGACAGAATCGTTTACCAAGTACTGTTGCAGTTATTGTGGGAATGGACAACTTTTTCCACATCAATGGAACCGTTTCCATTCCCGTCATTGAACAAAAGAACCTAATTATTCCGCCCTTGAATATCGCTATAGTCTTACTTCCTGTATAATCGAAAACGTAAGCTTATCTATGTTTTTATTATATAAATTGATGAGACGAGGCTATATAATCAAGCAAATTACATCTAGCTTATATAGTAACCAGCTGTTACCCGCGACTTCGTCCATGTTGAATAGTACGAATTTCCACGAGGACTATTTAAAAATAATCAATATTATTAAAAAAAGGTGTTATAATTGTGTATGTTTATCATTACACTCAATGTTTAATGGCTCTAGCTGCGACAATAAGGAATTTCCATACAATTCTTTTTTTCCATACCAATTTTGACCTTTTCAACCAATTTTATCGCAATAATGAACCCATAAGCCTATATTCTTTCTTGGATCAATTATCCTACTTTTCGCAACTTTTTTCACCTCGGTTGCAAAGTGTGAGTAGTGTTACGCTGCACAACTCGTGACACAATTAAGGCAGATTGAAAATAACACATATTCAAAAGAACATACATTATCAATTGGTTAATATTTGTAGACAACAGCATAAAATATTATTTAGATCCTACTCACAGTTCAACAGCTCTACTCAAATTTGATTCTAAAAGGTATATAATATTATATAGATGATTTATATATAAAAGTAAATACATCAATATGTAATAAGTTAATCATTGTTGCCAGCCACCGAGATCACAGTAATAAATCACTACAGGAATCACTATATCAAGAATAAGATACATAATTTGGCTTAAAATTTAAAGAAAACTAACATTTTACCTCTGCCAAATTAAAAAGTTACATTACTCGTTTATATCAGCCTATAATTTTTGGTCGAAATATTAAAGATGAAAAAATGTTCATTTACATAAGTGGGTCTGATCTGATCTTTAACATTTTCGTTAAAATCAAGTTGTTCACTTGTTTCAAAAACAAGTCATACAATGTAATGGTCATCGATAGTTCGAAGCATAAATGATTTTTATCCATTAATTTATTAAAATAAATCTGGTCGGTTAATTAAGGTGATAAATTTGGCCATTTAATTGAATGAAATGTAAGTTAAAAATTACAATATTTTTTATTTAGTTCCAAAAAAACCATTATTATGTTTTTTTCCCCTACATACCCTACGCTATGCCCCTTGGGTAATAATTCATAGCCAAGCTAGAAACAACGTAGGTCAAGTTTAATATATAGATGTATGTGTTCAAATTAAGGTTTAATTGTACTCTAATTTGTTTGATTCTACGCGAATCAATCAAAATGGATCCAAAAAATTGTCGGATAACTGTGTGTTTGAAGTTAGATTGATTTTGTAATGTTTTGCCACGCACGTTTTGTTCAGTTTTACGTTATGTCAAACCTGAACACAACAGCCACTTATAAATTTATACTCTGAAAATTAAAATCATCATCATTTCATCATCAGCCTGTAATAGTCCACTGCTAGACATAGGCCTCCTCTAATACACCCCTATCCATTAGAGGGTTTTTTGGACCGTATCCCACCACGCTGGTCCAATGCGGGTTGGTGGGTGGACCGACTTTTAATGCCCATCCGACGCATGGATCATCTATTTTCAGACAACTGGGTGATCGGCCAAATTGCCTAACCAACTAGGAAACAAAATGAAAATTTGTTGAGTCCCTCGCAGGATTTGAACCCATGACCTCGGTTTCTAAGCCACACGCCTATACCACTAGGCTACGGACGCCTATACAATATTATAAATCCAAAACCTTTTTAAATGAAAGGTATTTTAAATACAAACTTTTAACATCTGTAAATAAATTTATTGTTATAAAATGAATGTATTGCAGTAATATGTGCATCAGATAAAAGTTTGCATTTACACGTCAAGTTAAAAATAGTAAAAGATCATTTAATAAGTGGACTAGATTTTTATAGATTGTGAAGAGGATTAGAGGTTTTAATTTAAATATATTAAAACGCTGATCAATTACCAAAGAGTTATTAAGACATTTTCTGTTTGAATAATTGTATACAATAAGGGCAGATCGAACATCCGAAACAAGGCTGAGAGGGAGAACGGCATTTCTCCTGAAGGACCTTGACATGATTTGCGGATAGCCACCATCTTGAAATAATGTTATTTGTTTTAGTAGTAATTCAAAAGAGTCACTTAATTTTTGACCAACTTTCCAAAAGGATGTACTCAAGTCCGCAGAGTATTTTTATACCTTACCTTGTTGCTCCGCTCGCAGTGGTCTGATATTGTTTATTATTTTTAAAATGATAGATATCGGTTTTCCATTGGACCCATGTTTTTAATACCTTTATTATAGGTAGCTTAATAGATATTTGAGAAATAGAAAAATTACGGCACCAAAAATCACACCCTCGTGCAATTAATAACGAACGCTGCTAAAACCGTAAAAGATCTACATAAAGTATGTCTTACATAATTGTATTACTGAATTGGTCTACGATAAAATGTGAGATGGCATCTATGTTAAAAGAATAACGCTCAATAAGCATTTTGATGTAAACATTATTAAAAATTTCTGTCAGGCACATTGAATGCTTATTTTAGTTAATACAGTTTAAATAGACATAAAAGTTATTGCATTAAAAAAAATACTTATTATATGTACAAAAAACGTGTCATCGAAGACATTCTGATGATTAAAATAAAATAAAGACAAAAACGTTTATTTTATGTAAATTTTTTTTATTTCATTTTATAGATATTTCTGTGTAATAAAAACCAAAACTATATTTCATATTGAATAGGTTGCAGCAAGAGCTGCTCGTATCATTCCACATGAAGGTCTTACGAATCATTTATCCTTGTTCAATAATAAAACTGGCCACAGACTTCCAAAGAAAAAGGAAACAATAATAAAGGAGTTGGAAGTGGTGAAACGTGTTTTCGTGATTGTAATGAAAATATTATGACAGTGAATTATTTGACTATTTTACTTTTACGCAGTTTAAATGGATCACGTAATTTAAGTGGATTGTTATCATGTGAAAGTTTTTCGAGTATCTTTTGTGGTTAATATTTTATTTCCACCTTACTTACGTTTAATAATGAGTGTAGAAATTGCAATTCTACATATTTTCTACAAGCTTTTCAGAGTATCACTTTCACTTCGGAGTTGAGGTTTTAATGTACACTGCATTATTTTATATACTTACTTATAGCAATTGCTTCGAAATCTCAAGAGAATTTGTTTCTATAATTAACAACTTAACAATTTAGTAGGTACACAAGATGTCTTTTACAATAACGTTTTATAATTATAAATTTATACTTATATGATATATTTGTGCTGAAAAGCCAAAATATTTAATTAATTTTTATATTTGTAACTAATATGTACCGTGTAATGTCAATAATTTTTTTTAAGTAAAAATACTTTTTTACGGTAGTACTACAAAGTAATGATATTTTATGACTGTAACAAATGTCTATCGCGTTTATTTATTGATCAAGTTATGGTTTTAACGTATGACGTTTTAAGCAATTTTCAGCGGTCTTGGTCTCGAGAAAGACACGAAACTTTGAGAGTAAAAATATAATTTAATTTGTAAACACCGCATAATTTTATAACTTTTACAATAATCTGGCATAAGCAGTTAGATGTTATTCTAAATTAAAGAAATCAAATATTAATCCAAAAAACGTTGCAAAACATTTCGTATTAAAGTAAGCAAATTAGCTGGAAGGAAGTAACGAAGCAAAAACATGATAATGACCTTTGCACTGCTGCATTATTAAATCAGTACTCAGCAAAAGACCGTTTATTAATGATGGCTTGCCTGAAAATTGTTTTATCCCTCAAAGTTTATTTTCTTGACAGAATTTTATGAATGAATTTAATATTTTTTTAATTCGTATAGATGAATAAATTTGCAATTTGAAATTGTTGACTATGTTAATTTTTAGGCTTTTGTTATAAAGACCACAAGACAAAGACCTCTACGGACTGGATTAATGGATATAGATAATCTCTTGTTTCTGATTTATCGTGGAAAATCTATAAGATTGTAGCAGTTACCCGCAAAATGATGATCTTTAATTATTTAAGGTCTGATACACACACTTTTTAAGTAATGTTATTCGATAGTATTTTAATGCACAGTTAATAGGACGTTTTATCATAATCTCTCATCCATATCTCATGAATTTTAGTGTGATTATATCAAACATACATCTATCTTAATAAAATTTTACGACTTTAGTAGAAGTGAAAAACCGAATACGATATTAATTTATTGGAAGCTCTCAATACTAACCTCTAATATATGGAGAGAAAGTTGATAAAATTATCCTATTTACAGAGATTAATAATTTTTTGTAATAACCTGTATCTGTGTTTACCAAAACTTAATAAGACAAGATATTTTATATGTATATATATATACAATTAATGTATTGTCTCTATGTAAATTAATAAGGAAAAATTAAAATACAATAAATTTAACTTATTTGTTAAGTATTCTTAAACATTACTTACAACTTTATTATGTTACTATTATCGAAATATAATCTATATTAATATATTAGTATGTATGTAGGTATTAGATTTTATTTAGCTATAGGCTTGCTCCTAAAATTTTTTATTCCATTACCAATGGCAGTTTGCTGTTAGTTTATTATATATGTTAAAATAATGTAATAAATGAAGAATATTAGTCTTATTATTGCGTATTGCATTTTTGTGTTACGATTTTTTACGTTGTGAAACAGTTTAAACTAAAATGCTTTTGGCGGGAGTTTATCCAATCTATTTAAATATTTATGAAAGGGTCTTGAACGTCGGGTTGGCAGCTGAGTTGTTTTCCATTTTCTTGAAAAGCATGGATCTTAATACGTTTTTTTACATGTATTTGTGTTTATATATGGATGGTAACTTATCGCCAAAGTAAAAATAAAAATAAATCTATTGAGCCACTCAGCGCTTTTCTGTAAATCTTTGAAAGTATCCTAATTCAATACATTATCTGTTGTTAAGATTCTTAGTGGCTCCTGTATCAGGGATTTATTATCAGAAATGAAGTTAGACTGATGGTAATGGAAACAGTTTATATGCATACTCGCGATATCTAATATAATATGAAATAAATTCAATTAAAATAGGAGACACTGAGCATCTAACAGTTATAAACTAAAACAACTTATTAAAGTTATGAGAAAATATCCAAAATAAAAGTCGCATTTTTTGCGTGATTCACGAGTACATAACTATATAATTACTAACTTCCTTTCAAAAGTTATTTATTTATATTATTCGAAATTAGCTTTAACTGAGAATATAATCTCAAAAAGTAATAAATATTTGTGTCATCATCATCAGCTTCTAACTGTCCACTGTTGGACATAGGCTTTTCTCAATGACCGCCAAGACGACCGATCCCCTGCTACCAACCTTGGCAATGCAAAAAAGCAATTCGAACTTAGACCGACTACTGCATGGAGATCAGCATCCCAAATATATATACTTTACTAGATAGAAACTAGTTTAACTTTAATTATTGTTGTTATTCGAATGAATTGAAATGAAAAAAAAGGACATTTTGTACTGTTTTGCTATTTTTTCACAGCGCAACTACACAAATTATTTTGTTTAGTATTGTTATGAAACAATTTTTAAAGGTTGAATAATCATTCTTATTCAAAAGAAGCGTTGAAGTAATGTTGAAATATATTAGGTATTTATGAGAGATTTTATAGTGCAATAATAACTTCATAAATCCCTGTCCTTCTTTGCGAAAGAAATATTAACTAGGTCAAATTATTTGGACTTTATCCAATTTTATCGATCTTTCGCTAATAAATAATTATATGTTGGAAGAACTGCAGTTGGTCAATTATTACGTCCTTTATTTATAGTTATTGTTATATTTTATACAATCTACATTTTTTTTAAATTGTTTTGGTGTATATCTCATGTTAGTATTCAGAAAATTATTTTCACACGGCATACAATCTACTCAAAACTATCCTTGTGATGCGAAGTATTTCAGAGCTACAATTAACGCTCTATCCCTCGGGTAAAATAAATGACACAACGTTGCGACCGCGTTTTTCCTAATGGACGTTATCACTTTAAAATTTTGCAAACAACAGGGAAAACCTCGTACAGGTTTGAAATACGCAACGTTACAGATTAGTATTCAAAACTTAGTTTTTATTTTAAACTTTTAATTAAGGTTTACATTATAGCTGTTTATACATCGAATGTAGTTGGACTCTTTATTATACACGATCTGGCCTGGACAAATGACGGCCTGCGGACTGCCATATGTCTGACCTTAAAAGTACAAATATTAGTTTTTGTCTTGCAGAAATTGGTGCATAAAATTTTTAGATATTGTTATTTATTTAAAGGACTGTTTGGCCCGTGGTCAAAATTACATCTGCAATGTGGCCCGACGACCAAAATATTTGCCCACCCTGATATAGATGGATTTGAAGACTAAACCACATGATAACTTGTGAAAATGAAAGAAAAACCCTAAAGCTTATTTAATTATTAACGTACAGTGCTGTCTCTAAACAAGCAACCACTATGTTTCTTTTCTTGGAAATGGCCGTAAAGCTAAAGGATTTAATAAGTTTTAAGTCAAATTATTTGCAAATTACAAATAAAATTTTTCATTATCTTTTGTTTAATAACAAAAATTACTACTAATTTATCCAGTATCTTTTTTGTATCAGATGTCCAGCAGAACAACTGATTTAGGTTGTCAGTTGTTCTGTTTGCGTTAACTGTTTTTAATGCACGGATAAGACTTTGGAAACCGGAGGTCGTGGGTTCGTA
Organism: Lamproptera curius; assembly: GCA_029286875.1. Lineage (NCBI taxonomy): Eukaryota > Metazoa > Arthropoda > Insecta > Lepidoptera > Papilionidae > Lamproptera > Lamproptera curius. Next base: position 266,408 of record JAGSMT010000237.1, on the reverse strand, counting down.
TTCTGCATTGAATCGACTATTTTTTTTTCTTAATTTGCTTAATACAATGCGCACTGATCACCCGTTATTTATTATTTTAATAATATTGCTTATTAAGTAAGATGATCCATGCATACGATAAGCTTCTAAAAACGTTCGTCCTGCGCCTTATCACTCACCGGTCGTAAAAAGGAAGAGGGAGTTCACCTGTGGGGATATTTGTGCACTAAAGTATCTACCTCGAAGCTGGCTGATCTCTAATATATATCAGTTGTTGTATTCGAAATCGACTAGAGGTTAATATAATACAGATACATTATAATATAGTAGAAACCAATTGAAGAATACAAAGAAAAGGATCTCTTTTTACTAAAATTAAATCTATCTGTCTTCTATCAAATACTCGGTCACCATTCCATGTCATACTAACCTACCCTATACAATCTTCTCATACTCTTCAAATAACCACACACACACACACATATATATCAAAATCATTCACAATTCACTAACACATTATTCTTTGCATCTTTTCAGACAGCATTAAAAAAACTTGAAAATATAGGGTTAATAGTGTTACAAAATTAATAAAATCAATGTTACCAAGGGAGAGAGGCCCACTTACGTGTAGCACAGGATGTGCACCTATTTCAAGGACTAGTCTCTTTAGTTAGTACTACATTACTACATCATCTCTCTAAAAATATCAATACTCTGAAACATACGCAAATCCTTTACAATCTGTTGTAACGTAATTACCGGTATCCGACAGTCACCCATTTCATAATTTCATTTAAAGTGTTGAATATCAATTAACAGAAGGTAGCAGGTTTAACCCTTGGAATTGGATCAAACTGGCTGACAGATATTTACTTTCAAAAACAACTTGTTACACTTTCAACATTCAAGTTTGCTTTAACAAATTTTTGTTTAACTTTTAGTTTAGCGCGAGGTACCGTTTTAGTAGAGTGAATAGATAAAATTTTTCCAATAGTGGTGTTAAATTTAAGCGGATAATTTTTTAAATTATCACGCCATTTTATTAATAATTAATTTTGTTTTTACCAAATTTAACTAACCTAACATTAATACTGCTTGTAGTGTGTCAACTGTATGCATCATCTGAACGTATCATATTTTTTTCTCTTCGCTTAATTTTTTCTAGATTTGCCCTGTTTCTCAGTACTGAATTCTCCATGGCGGCGTATACAAACCTCATAAGGAAGCGTGTATTATAATTATTTCTGTTATCTCAGTGATTTGAGGTCTTTGCGCACAATGTTTTATTAGTTAGTAGAATGGATATTTTAATTTAAGGCTTTACAGAGTTTTTGCGTTTACTTAACAATATTCCCGACATTTCATCCAAAGTTTCATTCTTACATACTTAAAAGTATCGCAAGGGCAATTTTAACAAAAACTGTAACCGACCATAAACACAAGAATAAGCTTTAAGACGAACCAGTCCTAGCCCTACAATCAATTCCTAAATATGAAACCCACATTTTACCGAATTTTTCTTATTTATTGATTATATTTTATCCCCGAAGTTTAAAACTCTTTCAGTATCCTCACTATAACGATCTAATTATTTTCAAATATACATTAATTCGCGAAAAATTAAATAAACGCAAAAAAATCCTCAATAAAGTGGATTTAAAATGTACACAAACCAATATATACAAAAATAACTACAATTACATATATTCAATAAAATCTTAAGTCATAATTTCTTAAATAAACATCCATAATTAACTCTTTCAACAGATACACATACGTTGGTAAGGGAGATCTTCCATTAATGTGTTAATCTCCCCTTTAAGTATTCATGAAACGAATTTGGGCATTACGCGCGAAAAGGTCTTTGTATATTCAGCCATGTCCACTGGGACTCCTCTCATTTCGATACAGAAAAACAACAACGTTAATTTTAACGTGTTGTATACTTTAATGTTAAAAATAAATAAAAGTAAAACTCCTTTTGACTTTGGCGTTTTCTACACTAGGTCAGATTAAAACGCCTTTGCTCTGAGGAGAAACGGCGAAAGAATTATAGTTGTTGACTTATCTTCTGCAATACAATTTAAGACTGAGTATACACATGTTGAGGTAAGTAGTTACCATTTAAATGATAAATTTGCGAGCTATCATTCCATTACCAGACGGTTTTATAATTAAACACTTGTTTATATTGTAATAACGAATCATCAATATTTTTTTTCGTTGTCGATACTCATGTCATAAATGTAATACAGTAACTCATTGTGATAAACGTTGAAATGGGGATGAAAGGATCTTTGTGTCCAATGATGACAACATATTTGGGAAACACCTCCGGGTTTCCCTCTATTTCACATTGGTTTAAAAGTCCCGGGTCCAGCTCATTTTATAATATTTCTAATTCCTGTAAGCAAAAATAATAAAGACCAGCTAAATCGTACTCAACCTCCCGCCTCTCGCTTTTTATCATTCAAAGCAACTATTTTATTTGCGTTGAAAAGTTTATAACGGTGTAGACAAATTTTCCAAACGTTATGAATTTTATTTAGCAAAACCAAAATGAATTTCTCAGTTTGGTAGATCTGTGAAAAGTCTTTTAAACAAATTAAATTTGAAAAATTTATAAAGTAAAATGGAAAAATTTAAAACAAAATGCCAATTTTTAAAAACCCCCTTTCTCATAAACATTTTCGCCAAAATTTTATTTAATTTTTTAATTAAAATTTCGTTTTTAAATTAGAATTTTTTGCAAATTTTGAAAATTGATTGGCTTGTTTTTTTTATTTAAAAAAATTAAATTTTTTTTTTTTTTTATGAAATTAATTCCAAAAATGAAAAAAAAAATATATTAAAAACGGACAATATCCTTAAAACCTTTTACCAAAATTGTTTATTTTTTAAATAAAATTCTTTAAAAAAAAGTTTTAAATTTAAATTTTGAGTTTTCCAGGGGTTTAATTCCTTGGTTTCTTTTTCCATATGTAATTAATTGTCTCGAAACTTTAAATGCTTTTAAAATTTAAAGTAATAATAATTTTAAGCATAATCCTTTTTAATGTAAAAAATAAAATAAATAAAATTTTTTTAAAAAATTTTTAAAAAATTCGTTTAAACCCACTTGGGAATTTTAAAGAATTAAATTCAAATTTTTCAAATTACAAATGACTTTTTAATTTTTTAAATCTTTGAAAATAAATTTTAAAATTTAGCAAAAACCCTTAAAGCTGTAAAGGCTTCGGTAAAACAAAACCCGAACAAGTTAAAGTTACCCTTTGTTTAAACTCTTTTTCTTTGAACGGAAAGAGGCATAGCATTTACTTTTATTATAAATCTTTTAAGTTCAAATATTCATATAAAAGCATTAAAATTTCATTTTAATGTTTTAAGTAAAAATGTTATTTAAAAAAGACCGGTTTGATCCGGTCACGGCGAACCCTGGATCCTTAAAAATTTTTTAAAACGTCCAAAATATAAAAAACCAAGCGATAAAATTCCCTAGTCTTTTAAAATCGGGTATCATCATCAACATCATCTAGTCGTGTTTCATAAATATTTTGATTAAATTTTTCTAATAAGTTTGTTTAAAAAAGATATTTTTCGATAAAGTATTCATCATCAGCCTGTGATAGTCCACTGCTGGACATAGCCTCCTATACACCCTATCCATTAGGGGTTTTGGAACCGTGATTCCACCACCTGGTCCAATGCGGGTTGGTAGGTGGACCGACTTCATGCCCATCCGACGCATGGATCATCTTAGCTTTTCAGGACATATTGGGTGATCGGCCCAAATTGCCTGTGAGCACAGAACAACAATGAAAATTTGTTGAGTTCCCGCCGGATTCGAACCCACAACCTCCAGTTTCTAAGGCACACGCCTATACCACTAGGCTATGGAGGCAGTTATGTAGTGTCATGGATAGTATTCGCGTAAATACAAGAAAGTATTATTTATGTACGCAAAAAGGAAATAATGTTAATAAATGCTCTATTTATAAGTTTTAAATTTTCTCTACAGTAACCTATAGAGAGCATAGAGCTCTTCGGTTAATATTAATGTGAAATTGGGCCTTTATGACACCGTAAATATTGTCACGAGCGACAAATTGGTCTCTGTATTACTTGAGTCGATTAATTAAACAAGTATTTAAGTTATGGATACAACACATGGAACTTCTATGTGTAGGATGGAAATTTAAAAAAAAATTAAGTGAACAAATACATGTATTCTTTTTCTACTCTTACCTTTTTCTACTTTTGTAACGTGTGAAGCAAAGCAGATTTGAGCTGTTCATCGCGGTAGTAATTGACACATTTTTATGTATATTTATTATAACTGTAAACTGTACTGTATATTACGCCTAGCCGCTTCTAGCTGTATTATCCAAACGATTATAAATTATGGTTTGGCAAAAGCTTAAAATGTTATCATATTTTTTTTTCTGTAAATAATAACTATAAACGGTTGATTAAACAAACTGTTGAATTGGATATACCTTACGTCGTATATGGATAGGAAGCTGATATGACTAGAGAAGTTAAATGCCTAGAGCCGTAGAGCGGTAGGCTGGTCGTATCAACTTTGATTTACCGCTAATGACCCGCAAATTGAACTGTACAATTGTTCGAGTGAGCTGTGAGCTGTACAAACTCCACCATGCCCAGTGGCCTATTGGTAATAGACGGGTGGCTCTATACGCTAGTAAACCACTGGTTTCAGTTTGATGGATGACGGTTTGTCCATTGTTGTAAATAACTCCTCTTATTGTGTGTTTGGTGCTATTATTGTGAAGTGCACGAGAGCAGCGATAGAGTTTGATAGAGCTGTCGAATGTGATTTAGTGGTAGCTTACTTGATATTACTGATAGTGGTATTTCAAGAGCTTTTACATAAGATTATTTTATCTGGAATGGGCTGTAGAACGCTGGCTTTTATTAGAAGCATTAATTTTAGGGTATTTTCGTAATAGAATTATTGTACAACATATTGATCTGAAATAACATTTGACTTTTCGAAGTGAAGCGTACTAGAGCCCTATAAACTTGTTTAATTAACTTGAGTTGCTTCATAATCAACAAAGCGTTTTTATTGTTAGATTGTCAACAGGATGTCAATCTTCAAACAATACTTATCGCAAGTTCGTTGCTCTGTTCATCATTGCTTAAATTACTCAAGGTCTGGTCTTACTCTGGTATTCTGTAATATCTTTTACTCTGGTTTTAGTTTTCCTAATGGAAGGACAGTCACTATCTCCTCTATAAGCGATTATAACGATATATAAGAATATTACGAAATATAGCAATACGCGCCAACCAAGTTTCGGTAGAAGGTATAGGAAAAGAAAACGGAAACGGATATTGGAAGTACGAGATAATAGACATTACTTGACCCTTATCACGGCGTGACTTCAGGGAGGAAATAAATTCTATAATAATAACAGTCGCTTTCCTTTTACATTAGCTGTGAAACCCGAGTGACGTCGTTACACTGCCATGTATTGTTAAAGAAATTACAAGTTCTTACAATTAAGTGTGTTCTTGTTCTTTCTGAAATGGGTGGACACTATTTGTTTTCGAATTGTATATAACACTTAGCATAACGGTCAGTTAAACTCTCTATGACCCTAGAGATTAATGAAAGAATATAATGTGAGTAACGTCACTATGAGGACAAAATCACTTTGTTCAATCACTCAGTTCAGACGAGCAGTTGGGCCATCTGATGGAAAATGGTTACCGACGCCCATGTACATCGGCAGTACCATTGCCAACGCGCTGCCTATAGTGAGTCGTAGATGTTAATCCTAGTTTACTCAGTAAATACGCTAGCTACGGAGTCCTTCAAACCGGAAACGATAGTATTTTACACTACTGCTTTGCGGCCGAAATAAGCACCGTGGTGGTACCACAGTATGTTTCCCTTTGAAGGAACAGTCAGGTTTACTAATCACTACGCCACGAGTGGTCAAATCTATTATTTTAGATCGACTTCCCAAAACAAGCAGGTATTCAATTGGAAGCGTGTGATTTTGTTCTATATGTTACCTCGTTGCTCCGCTCCTAGAGCTCCGATTTTGTTTATTCTTATTTTAAATGATAGATATTAGCTTTCTTATGGTCCCATTTTTTGAATAATTTTGTGATAAGTAATTTGATAGATATTTGAGAAATAAATAATATTACGGCACAAGAAATCACAATTTCACTCGATTAAAGCGCCGCCAAAACCGTAAAAGAAAGACATACAGTATGTTTTACATAATTGTGCTACTTGAAATGGTCTACAATAAATACGCATTAGAATTGATTGAGGTATGCGGCATTAATAATAGTGAAAATTTGTTAATAATTTTTAATTAATTGATGAATTACAAACTATAGTACAATAAATAGTAAAACTGAATTGAATTTAATAATTGTACTCTAATTTTAGATATTTTACATTTTTTTTAATATCTGTAAAACTGTAGGTTTTTTGCATTATGATATTATTTTTTTTAAATCGGTAAATAAAGTACAGTGGGTCCTTACAAGGACTTAAGCATTGCCGCTAAAAACCTAAGCTATTTGAATTCACACAAGAACTTTAATAGCGGGTACTTGTCCTTTCGTCCTTTATTTGATTTTGGTATATTATGTCACCGTACTAAGTAAGTTCTCGTTATGATGTGGCGAGAACAAATAAATTTTAGACCTGAACTATGTTAATCTGCGTGTACCCTGTTTAATTCATTTTGTATAATTAGTCTTTCTTGTAAGTATGAAATGTCTATCCATGTTACGAAGGTTTAAATAATATGTCATATGTTTTTGTATAACATTTTTTGTATAATAAGGTTTGTAGTTACGTAACTCATTATATTTCACTGTAATGCATGTTTCTACGTATGCAAATACTTGTCCATGTTAAGCGAATCATGTTTTGCATTCCACTGTTGTTTTGATAACACTGTCTTTCGTCGAACTATATACAGAGTCAAAGAATTTGTCGCTGTTATTTCTACGTTAGAATACATTTTTGTTCTTATAGGTGGTTTAGTGGTTTAGACGCTAAAGATGAACAGACAAACGGATAGACAGAGTTACTTTCTATGTATATATTATATTAAAAACGATTGCATGGATTTTTGGTTAGAATATACCCAATATAGCTTAGAAAATTCACAGATCAAAGTTAGTGTGCAGTATTTTGAACTTTTAAAGGGTAGCAACTTAATGAAGATTCATGACCGCCGATTGTCGATTATTAAGATAATAGACATTCAACATATATAAGCTTTAAGGAAAAACAACATGGCAGACGGACAATCCGCCCAATCAGATCGCCAGAAATTATTCAGTTCATTTAACATTAAGTACGATTATAAACATGCTGAGTTTCTATATTTTGGTAAAAATTTGGTAAGGGCTTTAAAGATAATTTTTATATTTTGATAAGCCCATACATATGCTTAAAATCTTCCACGGTATATAAAATACTAGCAAACAAATAAAAAAAACATTGCAAAACCGCGGCACGTAGTCCTCGTAATTCACAAGTGCAAAAAAAGCCCTCTCTTGGGATGAACGAAATAAACGGAAAGTTTTCCAGATCGGCGGGTTTCAGATTTTAATTTTATTAATTATTTTTAATCGTACTCCGACCTATAAAATGAACTGATTTTATCTGTACAGCCAGCAGTATTATTATGCTTGGTTTAAATTTTAATTTATTAATGGGTAAATTAATAAGGTTAATGGTTAATAATGGTATGGTCACACACTGCCTGACCATCACTTAATCACTAAACCATTCATCCAGATTTGATCGACCACAATCTCGCTAAAGTACACCGATTCCACCAAGGATGATCCGTGAGGCTATTGAGATTAAAAACATCCAAATTTCAATAGAGAAGATGGTTGGGTTCTATCACCTGCTTGGGATCCCATAATTAATAAATTAAAATTTAAAACCTAAGGCATAATACACACTGCCGGCTGTACAGATAAATCAGTTCATTTTGCATAGGTTGGAGTACAGATTAAAAATAATTTATAAAATTAAAGATCTGGAAACCCTCGTTCAACTGCAAGAAGACAGCGTGAATCTCAGTCTACCCGTGACCACGCTGGAAAGTGTTCGAAACTCGAATTTAAAATGTAAAATAAACGATAAAATCCGTAAAGTAATTTGTTATATAATGTATAATATTCGCGCAAAGCACTAGAAATAATTACGACATAAGTTAAAAAAGAACTATAATGTTTTTATATTTTAAGATATGGTCGGGTTTAATAAAAAAAAAATTGGATTGGATATAAAACACATTCTAGTTTTCTTTCATTTATGATTCTAAGAGTAGATTCTGAGGTGTTTTTGGTTCCTTTTTAACAACAGATTTTGAATAGATTCGCTTGAAGCGTGTACAGCACCTTGGTGCTAAATTCATCCAAACTTACTGCTATAAAACTTAATTTCAAAGCAATTAAATCTAAATTTTACACAAATGACTATGTAGTTTTATATGTAAAACAGTACATTTTTTATAATTATAAAGAAAACTTTACAATTAATTCATAAAACAATATAACGTGTATAATTCACTTTTCCTGGGACCTGCAAGATTCACCCATTGTCGCTTTTCAAAGAAAAACATTGATATTAAAGCTTTCGCCTGAGACCGAGACACCCATACGCCGGTATTACGTGGGCGACGGAGCGAGCCAGTCTCAGTGAAGAGGTCGGCAACAACCTCCCATTACCTGAATCCGCGCCATGTTGGACAGAAAGAGGTTATGGGAGGCGGTCACCTAGTTTTGCCAGGCTGTTAAGGCCCAAAAAAAGGCCGCTGAGCGGAAAAGGGAAGTGGATCCCTCCACGGCAGGCATTCGCCGACAACGCTGGCGTGATGCCACCCATGAGCGCCGTAGCAATGGGTGTTGGATGGGAGTCGAGCATCAGAGTAACATCACTGCTTGAGTTCGGCAGCGCAAGTGTTCTCAGCACGCTGCTCTGGAGTAGGGTAAAAGGCTGGCCCTGTCCATGAAGGTGGAGTCCCACAGACCAGGTGTGGGTGGCATAGCGATGGCATGACTCAGTCGTTGTCGCCTTGCTGCCAGAAACGCGCAGAGAAGAAACACTGAGGGGTTTTAGTGGATCTAAATCCAACATATACTGGTGCTGCCCCCTACGACGTTGAGTATCTTTAAAAGATCTTTGAAAAAAGCGTCTTTTTTAAGTGCATTAACATTTGTTAATTTTTATATATTTTATTCTAATATATTTTTATTATATATTATAATATATTTTTATTATAATTTTTATATATTCTTATTTTTATTAAAATAACGATGCATTAAGTAATGTGAAATAAATGCACTCATACCAGAAACAAGCAATATATTATTTAACTTGCTGCATTTAAACCTGTTCTTTTACTACAGGCGGTACACAGAGAGAGTATTTAAAATATTTGCTGCAATTTTAAGCAAAAGCCCTTTAAAATAAATGATCAACAACCCTTATCACGGCAATAATTTCCATTCGAAAATGACAGCGAGTAAAGGAAGAATAATAGTATTTTATAATTCTTTGAGTGTTCGCTTAACTTTTAGTTATTGTAATACATTCATAAATCAATATCTTAGATTTTTGTAGATTTATTTATACACATATATACTGCTTATGAATAATAAAACAAAATTAAGCTGTCACGTCTACTTTATGTTTGTATTTCATTGAATAAATGTGACACTAATTAGCTAGTAAAAAAATATTAACACGTTTTGGTACGTAATGTTAATACAAACGTATATATAACAACATATAAAGTTGTATTAAATAACCTTTTCCATGTCTGTCTTGTAATTAATAACAAAAGCATAGGATAAAACGTATTATCCTTGAGGCAGCGTAATACCTTTTTGGCTCTACACATAATTTATTTTTCTTATCACTTTTGCGCTGTATCTATTAGAGTTAGTTTTGGTTAGTTATTTATTACTTACATTTTTCCTTTCTTTTTATCTCAAGAAAAGTCTATGATTAGAGTAAACATATAAAAATTGTAGTACCATTAATATAAACAAATCTCTTTGTATTTAAGTTAATAATCATATTGACATTAGTTTTATTCATTTATTTATTTCATAGAACCACCAACACAATAACATGTTGTTTTGCTTTAAATGGTAACAATGTGACGATAGTAAGAAATAACATGATTCCAATTTATAGGTAGTTACAGCGTCGATATATAGACTTATGGTACGACAACATCATCATTATTAAAAAAACTTGCAAGGTGATTAGTAAAAACAGTAGAACAAATTATAGAAATTTAAACAGTAAAAAATAAAAAAAATAAATTTTTTGTAAGTTAGTAATGATTTAAGTATTTTAGCTTTAAAGTTTTTTAAATTGTCGTTAAATATATCAATGGTGTTTGTTGTCTTTATTAACAAATTCATTATACAGTCTACAAATTCTGGGTATTAGCGAATGAAAGCCAATATTTCTTCTGTATAACTTTTGAGCTAATAAGGGACTAGGAAAACGTGGTAAACGACACGGAACTTTAATTAGTATTTGTGACAATAACTCAGAGTTATCAATAGATCCATTCATAAGATTGTAAAGAAAAATTAGATCATGTAGTTTACGTCGTTCCGATAGTGAGTTTAGTTTCAATTTTAATAAGGGAGTAGAATAAGATTCTAAGTCGTTATTTTAAAATTCGTTATTCTATCAACACTCTGTATGATGAATCTTCTTTTGTATGCTTTCTATACGATCTTTATATATTTGGTAGTTTGGGCTCCATATAGCGTGCCGTATTCAGTTTGCTTTTCCAAAGAAATAAAGAGTAATTTTTTTGGATTTTATAAATGGTTTGATTTTCTGTACAAAAATCCAAGCGTTTTGCGTGCAGACTCACAAATGTTGTCAATGTGAATGTTAAATTATAATTTTGTATCTTTTGTAATTCCCAAATCACAAATAAAGTCTACCTTTTGAAGTGGGACATTGTTAAGAGTGTATTGTGTTTCTAAGACTGCACGTTTACGTGAAAAGGTGAACATTTGGATGCGTTTAGATCCATACCGTTTAATTTGCTCCAATCAGCAATTCTTTTTAAATCATCTTATAGTTGTTGCGGATCTAGAACGTTTGTAATGCGTTTTGCGAGTTTGAGATCATCTGCAATTATAAAATATTTGGAGTTCTGTGCACATTTTGTGACGTCGTTCATAAAAATATTAAATAGTAAGGGTCCCAAGACCGATCCATGTGGAATTCCCGATGGGCATCCGTATTTAAAAGAAAAGTGGCCTTTAATTGCTACATATGAAGATCTGTCTTTCAGATACGAAGTCATGCCAACAATGGTCCTCCAATTCCAAAAGCTTATGGTTGACCCGGTCGAAGGCTTTCGAGAAATCGGTCTACATAGCATCAACTTGCTGCCGTGAGTCGACGTAAGGTGTTATGTAGCTCATAAAAACTGAGAGGTTTGTGTCGGTAGATCTACGACGCTGCAAAGCCGTGCTGGGAACCTGATATAGCATGGCCGATGTGGCGTGTAAAAAAAAGAGTGATTAAGGACTCGAGAACCTTCGAGAAAACGGTTAATATAGAGATTGGTCTATTGTTGACGATGTTAGCACGATTACCTTTTTTGTGCACAGGCACGATCCTTGCGAGTTTCCAAAGATCTGGAAAAACCTCGGTTTTAAGGGACACATTAAAGATAATACATATAGGTATCGACAACTCATTTGCGCACGTCTTCATAAACAAAATTTGTGCTACAACCGACTGAATCCACGTGAAATCGGTATTGATCGTGAAACTACCGACTACCTACACAACATATTTCAAGCCTAGGATGCAAGGCAAGGAGTGTACTCCTTGCCTTGCATAGCACCTGTGAATTGTACTCGTAAAGTACACAATCAGGGTCTTATTGTCTTAAAATATGAACAAATCTTATTGCAAATTTATATATTTGTCTGGTTTTGCGAGATCTCTGCCACCTGCCACCCTAAAAGTGGAAGTGTAGTTTCTTTTACTAGGTACCGACCTAGTTACAGTGCCCTTGAAACTTGAACACCGAAATGTATGCACCCTTTATACTTCGATGGTACTACATAACCTATCGATCCTCTATAAAAATCGAGTCTGATATTTTACGCTGCAGTTCTTATTTGGAAGGATACACCATGCTATTCAAAGTCAAGTCAAAGTCGATTGTCTTTATTCAATATAATAAATAAGTATTTTAATACGTATACTAATATGTTTTACGTATCCTATAATACGTATACTAATTTGTTTAATTGCTATGCTCTGGCCAAATACGATACCTCAGAGGGACCGTTACCGTTTCACGGGTTACAAGTCGTATTTATAAAATTACAAAACGACGGCAACAAGAAACCACCGTTGGCTTTTAGCAGTTACTTATATGGATTTATCGGCATTCTATCTTAACTAAATTGTCCCACTATTATATTATTGTTGTTTCTTTCAGCAGAAAGCGGGAAATCGATAAATAGGCTACACCTTTCATCCCTTCTTCCTTCAGCCGGTTATACCTATTTTTTTGTTATAGCGCTAAAATTATGTTTTGGTTTGCAACCAAAGGGCTTAGCAAAGCTTGTAACTATTATTTGAGAAAGCGGAAATTATTGATGTTGTTTTAAATATTGCAAAAATTTCAAGCTCGCTAAGAGGAATTTTTATAATGAACTCCATTTTTAGACAAAATTTCCCAAAATATTCACTTTAATATTTGTATACTATCATCGTATCTTTAATTTATAAAAAATACTAAGCATTTTTCGTTTGTCATGTAATGAAATCCCTTTTTTAACTAACTCGTTTTAAATATATTTAAATAATAGATCTCGAGACAGAAAAATAACCCATAAAAATTGTAATACCTATCCAAAATTCTATAACATTCTTTACTGTGAGGTTTAAAATTGTCTTCAGTTCTGTTTGGGTGAATTTTTCATCATCGTTATCATCATCTCTAAATATAAAACAAAGTGGCTTTCTCCGTCCCTATATCCGTACCTACATGTATGCTTAAATTTTTAAAACTACGGAACGGATTTTAATGCGTTTTTTTCAATAGATAGATTGAGTAAAGAGAAAGGTTAATAAGTATAACTTACGCATAATATTGTCGAAGAAACGCTGGTAAATATACATATTTTCCAATGGATTGTACAGATATCAGTATTGCACCCATGCGGAGACGGAACGGTCGCCAATCTTATTATAAGATTAAATTTCTAGAGTCATTTTAAAAAGCTGCAAGGCACGGCGACCATTACTTTTCTTGCATAATTGTACCGTGGAATTGTTGAAGGATAGTTTAGAACTTTATAAAGGTGTTAGAGTAATAAACAGCTACACTTAGCGCTAAAATTAAAAACTACGCATATTAAATGCACTTTTTACGGATTTCCGCGTCATATATATATTTATATTTTATCCCGACGTTTCGGACTCTTTCCAGTATCCTAATCTGCCCGTGACCATGGATACTGGAAAATCCAATGAAAATCCGCGAAATATCCGTAAAAAGTGGATTTGATATATTTTAAATCAAAGCAAAGAAAAGAAAGATTGATTGAAAGAAAAGATTAATAAAAGGTAAGCATTGCAACAGTTGCAATAGTATAATTTTTTGACTACTTTCCAAAACGTCGCATTACTTTGAGACACGCGTTGTATTGTAGTTGCATGTAACTTACGTTTTATTGCACTTTCTTATATTTACGAGGTTGCAAGGTATAAAATATGGATACTACCTGGTCACAATTTCATAGGCTGCCAAATGCGAGGGATTTTTATTATTCGCATCACGACGCATCAAGTGGACCGCCATCATATTTAAAAACCATGTAATATTGAACTTAAAAAATTGTCTATATTCTTTTCCAGACCTGATTTAGTAAAATTATTTACATAGAACCGTCTGGAGCGGTACCACTATGGTGTTTCTGCCGCATCGAAGTTGTGTGTAAAGACTACTGTGTTCCAGTTTGAAGGATAACCAGCGTATTTACTGGGCAAACGAGACGTAACATCCTATGTCTGACGTAGGCAGCGCATTGCCCATTTGCCTTCGTTAGTATATAAAAAAATAAGCACCGCGGAGGTAGACCCCGGATCCCCGTTGTAAAAAGGGATCTACCTCCTGTAGATAGATTGTACATACTTCTGTACACTAAATAAGGAGCGCAATGAAAAGCCTTCAATAATAGTATTGATTGCTACATGGAATCCTCTTATATTTTAATAATATTTTTTCGGTAAAACTAATATTATTTATAATATGCGTTTTTGAGTGGCATGTAATTTAGATACGTTCATGCGACCGTCTGCGGCGTTTGTTTAATGTTGCCACTAACTTTAAACTTTGGGTTACGGAAGTTACATACCAGCCGCTGCTGGTACCTGCTTGGGATCCAAACTAATATTGACATACAACCATTTTCTATCAATAGTGTTTTTTTAAGATATTCTGCTGATACAACTATTATGAATGGTAAAGTAAACCATTTATAATCACGTCGATAGCAACTTTAATAATTTTTATTTTAAAAATCATTTAAAATATTGTATTTAGTTACTTTTAAATAGAGATTATAGCTGGCTTTCACGTAAATTGTTCATAAACGCAAGATAACGATCTTTTCATAAGGATCTAACAGACTTACATATCGTTCTTTATAAATAATCAAATCGATAAAAAATTACGTCTGGTAGCCAACATAGTGGTGGAAAAAGAAAATAGAAATTATCTACTGCACAGATGCTGACCTCCTTATACTATTACACTCGCTTCTTTTATTTGTACCATTAACGGAAACTGCTAAGGATAAAATATTTGTTATATATAGCTAAATATTATTTATAATCTGTATTTTAACCCTATATGGGCAATATATTCACAGATCATTTGAAGGGATGAAAAACCCACAGCAATATTGAAAAGTAATAATAATTAATTCCCCCCAGAGGTAGCCCTAATTGGTAGCTCTAACTAAAATTCAGCAGATGATTTAACCGTCATTTAAATTATGAATGTACAAAAGAAAATATCAAAAATTAAATTAAAGTTTAAAATGCCTAATCTATATTCCCTTTTAAAAACAAATATAACTTTAGTTATTATGAATAATTTTATGTACATGTTGCAAATATTTTAATATAGGTTTAAAAACTATCATTAGGTTAATTTGCGCAAAAGACGAACAGTCTTGATCAAAATACATAATCCCTAAATAATCAAGTACATTTATGAGATATGTTTCAATTTAAAAATTGAGATACAAAAATTTTACCGTTTCTATTTAATCTCATTAAGACAGTAAAAAAAATGTTAAAGCATCCATTTCAAATTTCCTTTACACACATTTTGTAATTATAATTCCTAACATTATTTTTGGAGTTATAAAAAAAAAATGTATATGATTATGTATAAAACTCAAAAGCTATTTTTCTATTTAAATAAATAGATTTCATGGAAATAGAAGCTGAATGAACGATGCGGTGCTTTTATCTCCGAGTTTGAACAAATGTCTATGCTGCGACAAAATGCTTGTGCATTCATTTGATTGATCGAGATCTATATTTATTTATTATACTCCAAATCTGAGTAAAATCACATTTGGAGACACTTTTAAAACGATAAATATGGAGATGTTTTTACTGGCGGATATTTGATTAGAGTCTAAGAGCGCAGTGAAAATCATCTCCAAAAGAAGGAATCAATCAATTCAGAGCGTATGTTTTTTTGCATGCTACCTCTTTTCTTCGCTCCAAACGCTTTGATATTGCTCATTCTTCATATATTTGGTTACAAGCTGCTGACATGTAGTCTTATTTTTTAAAATAATACTGTGACAAGTAGTTTAATAGATATTAAATAATAAAACAAATTTGAATATAGATTACTTCTTTTTCTTAGTATGCTTATTATTGAGCGCACCATTTTATTAGGAACAGCAAAGACTTGCTTCTTTTTTAGTAAAAAAAAATAAAAATGCACTATTATTTAATTTCATTATTATGAATTTTCCCAACTTGAATTGTAATTAATTTAGCCTTTATGAATATAAACATAGACAAAGTTATAAACAAATTCTTGTCAACAAAGGCATGTTAAAACCAACATTTTATTCTTTTTATCTTTTTATTTATTTTACCGGTGGTAGGCCCCTGTTTACAGGAGACCGTCTGGGTGGGTACCACCGCGGTGCCTATTTCTGCCGCGAAGCAGTAGTGTGAAAACACTGCTGCGTTTCGGTTTGAAGGGCACCGTAGCCTGCGTATTTACTGGGTAAACAAGACTTAACACCCTATGTCTCACGGTAGGCAGCGCGGCGATACCACTAGCATTATTAACGTCCATGGGTGTCGGTGACCACTTTCCATCAGGTGGCCCGACTGCTCGTCTGCCTGCGTATGCCATAAAAAAAGTCTTGGCATATACATCATAGAACATACCTTTTTTCTTTTAGCTTTCATCAATTTCTCGTGTGAAAAAGCGCAACGAATAGAAAATAGACTAGAATTTATATCCTAAATGATTGCCTTCTTTTATTTAGGCAAGCACTCTATTAAAGCTTTCTTCTAATACTAAATACTATATTCATCATATTTATTGTTAAAGAAATTGCAAGTCTCCAGATATAGTACGAGTAATTACTTTCGTATTTTGATTTTGACAAATAAAGGTGTAATCTTGCGCCTCGAGGTACGTGCCTTTTTTATTATAAATGTTTTAACAACCTTCAGAATTATTACTCAAGCGTGACGATAAAGTACGTAGAACGTAGAAGGTGAGGTAAAAATATTACACAAACTATTTTTGTATATATAATTTAAAATAAATACAAATATAAAGGTCGTCTTTTATTTTCACATTAAGGAGCTAAACGCTATTTGGATTATTCTCAATAATATATTTAGGACATTTTTACTGTTAGACAGAGTATGTTTATTTTTGTATGAAACTAAAACAGCATGATTCAGTTTTACTATAAGTTTCTGCACTTCGACCGCACCGCACACAGACTCATTTTATTTTTAAACAATAATTTTACTATATAAAAATGTAAGTTGTTTAAATTTTATAACTTTTTATGCATTAGGAATATTTTTCGCATTAGTCGTATTTACTCTAAAATTTTATTTCCCTCTTTTGTGTATAGTTTTTTTAATCTTATCGTTTTTCAAAACAAATTCCAACAGTACAATTTCATAATTTGTTTAAAGAATTGGGAACTTTGGTCTTTAACCAAACGAACAACAAAGTTCGCTTCGTCTCTTGAATCATGTATGTACGTAAATTACTCTTTGGCTGCCGGGCTCATTTTACTTCACTACCCGGTATGTGCATTACAATACCACTTTCTACTACAATCGGGAGCTTTGTCATAACATTTGTGTCAATTTCAACAGATTGCTGTCAAGTCATTGATCAGAAGGGTAACCAAACACATGGTTGCCTTTCATTTTTATATTATACAAATAAGTCCAGTAAACTTTTCTATATTTTAAGCAACAACTTTATTTAACTTTAAGAGGTTGTTAGTTAAGGAACAAATTATACAAAAAGTATGATAAATTAGTAAGGGACTTTTTTACCATTAGGCTTCGAGTCCGAACCTAAAGAAGTAATGTAAATGAATTGCCAACATTCAATCGGATACTTATTAAAAAACTAGTAAAGTGATTAAGTTTTAGTTTAATCATAGTCAAGCACTAAACACAACTACATTTAGCACGAACATTTCCAATGAATAGTCAATCGCTGTACAAACTAAATTACTAATGTAAGCTATGTAGAGTAATAGTACCAAATTCAAGCATTCTTCAATTGAACAGTTACGGATCGAATCTTAAACGTCGAAACACAAAACACTCTATTTATTTCATAGACAAATAATGATGTTTCATAAATCACGAACATTCATTTGTAGATTGCTTATAATTGCTAGATAACCTTCCGAATTATAAAAAATATCACAACGAATTGTAGTATCCTCAATCATCGAACATTCATTGACGATGTTTGACCTAGTTTCATAAAAAATATTAAGATTGTCATAACGCTCCGTAGTTTGAGCCTGCATATTTTAATAATATAATAAATTGCTTAGCTGTTTTATATACTTTTTATATGATTATGTTTTTATTATGTATGTTATTGTCCCTAAGTAACATAGGACGCCAAAAATAAATGGTGCGTAAAGAAACGTGATAAATTCTATATTTTTGTTTTGTTCTTTACGTACAATAACTAAGAAAATGTTTGATAGTTTATGTTTATTTATTATTTTCCTATTGGTAAAAATTATTATATAGTAACCTTTGTCCCTGCGTAGGATATATTATATAGCCCAAATATACTCACCCCAAAATACAACCCGACGGCGCAGGATCGATATTTAAGAAATCCATCCGATCGTTCTATGTTATTTTCAGGAAATCTAACACTTACTAACTAGAAAACAACAACGAAAGGTTTTGAGTCCCCACATGATTCGAACCCTCGATCCAAGTAGTTTTGTACCGAGTTAAGATTAATTTCCTAAGCAATTATTAATACGTATTTCGTATCGTAAGCAATGTAGATTTTCTATTTAGTTTATCTAAAAGATGTTTTAAGTGTGCGCAGCACTTAGTACGCTGTCTCTTCACTCGCTTTTGACACTCGCCTGTCACCTGCATTTAATAAATAGGACTTCACAATAGTAGAGCGTTTAAGATTCCCTAATGAAAAAGGTGCTACGTTGTTAATGATTTAATAATACAGGTCTTATGCCTATTTTATATATTCAACTGAAAAAAAATCAATTTAAAATAAATCATATTTAATAGTTCATCCTATTCAAAATAAATTCAAAAGTACATAAAAAACATTTTGCCTATTAGTGTAACTAATTCAAATTACCTAGTAATAATTTTTTACTGCTACTATAAGAAAAAAGTGCCAGGCACTTATTTCCCGTTATGGTAACATGTCAAAAGTTTTATAAGAAGAGTAATTTTAGAGAAAATTTTAACAAAAAATATATGACCAACTTGAAACAGTACAGAAACTTTTTACGCAATACAAGCTAGTAACAAAGTGAAATTGCCCCGTGATTGCTGCCCCTACATTTTATCTGTCTTATCTTTTAAGATATGCATTTAATCAAAATGTCGTGTATGACATCTTTTATACTAAAAGAATAAAGATTTTTTAAATGTTTTAACTTTTATGCGAACGTACACCACCATTACCTTAAGTGGGATTTAATTTTTTTTTGTTGTTTTATATTACAAACAAGAAAATCGACCTTTTCTCTAGCAATGAATTAACAAAATACTTGTTAGCTAAAACAAAACTTTGCTAACATTGTATGGAAAAATCAATCTAACTTATCAACTTCACCGTACGCGTTTTCCTCAATAAACATACAAACAGCGTACTCATTTTCAACTCATTAAATGCACTATGTATTTGATAATAAAATAAAAGTAAATTATAATTATAATATCATTTATAAAATGTAACAATTTTTTGCAATATATGCCGATGACGTGCCCTCTGTAACGAACAAACAGGATTCAAACCCATAACCTCCGGTTGCTAAAGCACAGGCCCTTACCACTAGAATAATTTAGAGTTAAAAGTGCTCGCCTTGTACTATCTTGAGTGAATCGGAATCGGTTTAATTTATTATGTTTATTTCATTTGGTGATTTTTTTCACAAAATAAAATACTTAATGAAACGTTATATTAATATCTCTATTATCCTAATGACGCAAAGATATTGCATATTTACATGGATCAGTCTCTAATGTTTAGATTCATTTGACAAAAGCTATATGAACAGAACGTCCTGTAGAAAGAATCTTGCACACCAATAAATAATCTTTTAAATATTTCGTAAATAGTTTAAAGAGAACATGATTAAGTTTAGTTTATAGCAATGATACCTCACATATCATTGCTATGAACTAAAACGAAAATCATAACCTAAATGGTGGGAGGCCACATGTGACCTAACTTAAGATTCAAAATTTCAACTGCTAAAAGTTGTACGATCTCAAAGGGATGACGCCTCTGAAATTTGTTTTCATGTAGGTTCTCTAGATAAACAAATGTTTCAGCATTTGTGTATAATTAGCAGAACCGATAACCGATAAACGATTATAGTGTTATCAACTATTCTTATAAAACGTAAAAATATTATCTGAAATTTTGTTATTTAAAGATGATTTTATGTTAATTATTATTTATTTGTGCATGCACGCATACATATAGTAGCTATTCTGAGACAGATACTCTGCCCTCCGACTAGTGGAGACCTCGAAACTTACTATTATTAATCTGGCAGGTCGTTGGTATGACTAAGCTCCTGGTCGCTATGAACAGAAGGCAAATAGTTAACGTATGTATGTCACCTGGTGGAGAATAGATTCCACCAGAAGACGAATCTCGTAGAGTATATACGCTTTAACAATTAATCGGGTCGGAAACAGAAGGTTTCTAGAATGTTTCTCTTGTTATTTCTATCATTTCAACGCGATGCCTTTTCTGCTGAAACTAATTTTATACAACATAAGTTTCAGGAAACAACCTTGGTAATTAAACAACTTTCCTCTGAAATTAAATTTATAGTTACTGTTTTTTATATATATGACATAAGTAACTATAATTGAATCTAAAAAGGTAAGAATTTATAAATAATATAAAAGAAGAGTAAAACTTGTCATAAGCGCTACAAAAAAACAAACTAGTAAGCATTTTCTGTTCAAAAAGTAAAAGTTAAAATTTTAAATGTTTACTGTATACCTTTTAATTAATCTCTAATTATTTCACCGTTTTCCCGTTTAGAGTTAGATAAGTAAAATATTCTATACTCATATGTCGTTTATACCTGTTATACGAGTATAACCGCCTCTGTAATCTAGCAGTGTTGGTCCTTGCCTTTGAATCCGGAGGTCGTGGGTTAAATCCCGCGGGGAAACAATTTTTTGTTGTCATTGTTTTCTAATTGGCTAGGACAAATGGGGCTGATCACCCAATTGTCCAAAAAGTAAGATGATCCATGCGTCGGATAGGTATGTAAAAAGTAGCTAGATACATCTGTTCTCTTTTCAGTCGTGTCGGTTATCCGTCCTATCGACCTATGAGAATCAAGAAAGAGGGAGTGCACCTGTGCTGGCGCGTACATTTGTCCGCCATAATATTTCCTGCGCAGTTGGCTGATCTCTTATATAGATCGGCCGTCACCGTCGGAATGGAATAGGAGGACACTATTATTATATAACTAGACTTTTATAGAAAACGACATAAACGGGAATTAATTTCACACAAAAGAGGATCCATGCGAGTTTTGTGCTACATTATTCATCATACAATATATAAAAAAATGTAAATGTTTCAACTAAACGTTGTCAACATTGGCCAGAATTACAGAATACATAAAGATTGTTATCCCTTGAGACTTGGAAACTAGTACTCGGTCGTTAAGTCTAACATTAAGTTATATTTGACATAACTTCTCTGTTCGAGTCCCCTCATATAATTAAGTAATAACGATATTTCCCAAGAGAATGTTCCATTTAAGCTTACATATTGTACAATGTATACACGACTGCAATAACTCACAGTAATTATACAGTACTCATGTGTACTCTCATAAGTTCTCGGTGCCTAGTCCAATTGTGCGTATTAGTAAAACAAGCTTCTCTTGTCAAAGAACACTTTACATTTTGAAGGGTGGCCTTTAAATACGAAATACAAATTATAATATCTTTAGCTTTATTTTGTATACCACGGACGTTTACAGTAAGATATGTGTATAGTTTGGGACAGTTTCGTTTCAGACAAAATGTAGCGTAATCACGTTTTTTCCCAGCATAGATAAATAAATATATTGATATTACGGTAGTATATTGATATTACGATTGATAATTTAAGGACATTTTTTCGATATTTCGCAGATCAAGAAAAATATTTCTTTACATCATACATAAAATTACACATAATTGTTAAATCCGTAAGTAAGAAGTGCATACTTAGATCCTTAAAAACAATACATATGTCATTTATTATTATTATACGTAAATAAATCAGACAATAATTTAAAAACTGTTCAAAAATATTAAAGATACAAATTACCTCAATGAAGTATTTATGGTTATGAATCAGTTTTCTAAGTTACAAAAACAGCGTGTTTGTAAACAACAGAATTAGATAATTGTAAAAGAGTTTATAATAACTCAATTCACGGGCGGTGAAATCTCCCCTTCAATGTACTTGGTACGTACTTCGTACGTGGTAATTTGCAAGCAACAATGTAAAATTTATCCAGGAATGCAAAAGCAAACTAGAGTAGGTAGGTACTATTTTTGCCGTTTGGTTAGTACCTCCGACTTGCCTTTTTTGCCAACAATCAGTCGTGTGTAAACATAGCTGTATCCAGTTTGAAGAATACTTTTGACAGCGTAATTAATGGATAAACGAGGCAACGTATCTTGTCGTAAGGCGGTGAGCGGATTTTTGGTGTCTTAAGTTGTTTTTTATACGCCGGGCAGGTATCAACTGGTGAAAGTCCTGCACGTCCTATCGTATTAACCAATAAAAAAGTAAAACAGACAGCCGTGTACGAAATTCAAGTTTACATTACAGTAACAGAGTATACATTTTTAAGTAGAAACTATGTCTTCAAATTTGGCGAACTAAAATAAAAATATAAGAATAATACTGAAAACGAATTATAAACAACATAATTTAAATAGCTTGTATTTTTTTAAATATATGATGTTTATTGGATGGTTCTGTAATTCAACTAATATTTTACAGAATGGGACTCTGACATCACTATGTCAGATGTCTAAAATACGATAATAAAACACTTTTTATTATCGTATTTTTTTAATGTGTATGGCTAGAGGTCTTTGTACTTTAATCATCGACTTTAATAGCGATTAGTTGATTATCGAGATTGGCGCCTTCAAAACGGATTATTAAAAAAGAATGTCGGTTAATTATAATTATTGTTTACTCCGTAATACTACTGAACTTTGACTTCTACTTTATGCAATATAATGATTGATTTGCACAACATTGAGAAGTTGTGAAGATCAGTGACAAGTCTCTTAGTAAAATCCATTATAACCCGAAGCTCACGATGATATAAAATAGATGAATAAATCTTTTGTTTAAAGGATGATTTTGCTAACTAACAAAACTAACATTTTTAAGTTAAATCATCAACAGACAAGACCTATCACCTTGAATTTATCACATCCGATATTCGAGTTTTTTATATAATTTTCCTCATGTACAAATTTTAATTACTGATAATTAGTGAGTTAGCTCTTTCTGTATGAATCTTTGGGTCATCTTAATTACCATTGCTTATGTAAAAGTAAGCTTTCATTATTATTTCGTTAATTCCGTTATTTTTGACAACTAGACATATAATTTAGACATCAAATACAACTTTTTGATTTAGTTATGGAGGCTAGATTTAAGTTATTCCGCGTAAAAGTGCTTCAGTAATAATGGTTGGATTAGAAGTAAGCCTCTCCCCTATAGTTTTCTACTTTGTTGAAGTAGTTGGGCTCAGTACTTGCTGACACTGACTAAGTAAGGCTGGCCTTTGAGGTTGTACCTTTGGGTGTGCGGAATTATGGGTTGCAGGTGCCGCTATCCCTGCCCTTCGTAGTTAAGCAGAAATTGTGGGGAAGAGGAGCATCAGCTTTGGTGGGGAAAAACCTTTGAAGGGAGGAATAACAAACTTTTCCAAAGTTGCCAAATGGGACCAAGGCAACATAACTTTTCTAAGTATCGTTGAGGACTGGAAATCTTATTTCTGCAAGTATCATCTTGTTTCAATTGTTGCAGGATATTAGGAGCAGAGATGAAGGTTGTCCTAGTTCTGATCAACCCACAAAAGTAGGTTTAGGGCAGTAGGCCAGAGACGGCTCGCCAGCGCTACCACTGATAAGGTAAAAAGCGACGACGTTGTGGTAATTTTCGTTATATAATTTCATAATTTTCTTGAGTTGGTTAGGGCGGACTGTTGTTACCCTGTTAATGAAGTTGATCTATGATCACGTAAGCCGAGGATGTAAAAGTAGATCTCTACTCTAGATTTTTTTAGTGACTGATGGTCATGGTTGGACGCAGTGTAAGTATTTCCTGTAGTAAATGGCAGTTCCGCGCCACAGGACGCCGGCTCTGTCATTCCTTACAGATTTGTAATTTGGAATCTTTTGGTCCGAAATCAAAGGTTTTAGAAAAGTTTCCTGACTAACAGACGTCCACCCGTGGTCTCGCAATAAGTTCGTGACTTCTTGTCCCTGGTCCCTAGAACCGTTCGCGTTAAAGAAAACTATTCTAATCGCGCGGTTTCAATCGGCGAGCCGTCGTTAGGTTACGATTGAAAGTTAAGCTGAAGGGCATCAACGAGGTCGCTGATTTCTCGAACAGCTGAACCCCTTAGCTGAGGGTTGCCGGAGGCGCAACATTTGTCCGCGAAACGAGTGAGCTTCACCCTCATCCTTGTTCTCTACCTTACTAAAGTGGCACTTGATACACCACTATAGCTGTGTGCAGAATTATCGCGCAGAATCACGCAAATCCAGGCCGACAATGATGTAAATAAATGATATGTATCAATTAAGCACTTTTAGAGCACCGGTTCAAATCTGTGCCATTATGTAATCTCCTACTAAAGTGATTTCACGAGAAACGACACTTTTGATCTAAATATCAAATGAGACAACTTTTGACAATGCCATTAACGGCCTTTTATCAGGGGTAAGTGGTTTAATTTAACAGAAGTTTATAGTAATTATTTCTATTGCTTGCGCGAATATTATACATTATTAAATAAAATTACTTTACGGATTTTATCGCGTTTATTATTATAAAATTCTTGGTACAGGTTTCTTTAATTATTGGCAACATTCCTACATGGGGTACTACTTAACGATGCTATTAATTATAAGCGTTTATTATATTATTCTGTTTATATTGAATATGTTTGATCAGCATTTTATGAGTCTTATATAATAGGCGTCGTAGCGCATAATCTTTTATGTTATTCTACATAAAAGAAAAGAGACAAAGGAATAATAACAGTGGTATATCGTAACTGTCCTAATATAGCGAGTTGGTGTAAATCGTGTTTCTATGAAAAATATCTGGCCACTAAGCAATAATCATTTAGAAAGTGCATCTGTTTTCCGTTCTAATTTTGACTTCGATTTGATAAGTTTGTAGGTTTGTTTTCAGAGTGGTATGTTCGATCACCAGATTGTTGCAAGAATATGGTTTTAAGATCTTTTACTGATATTTCTATTTACCTAACTGAAACAAATTTCAAACAGTAAAACTTTGTTAGTTGTTGTTAAGTTGACAGTAAAAGAAAGAAAGCCCAAACTTCGGGCAAAATAAGCGGAACCAATGACTGACAAAAAGGGCCGTCTGACACACGATGCGTACATGCATAATTCAATTAATTTGGATTGTTGAATGATAACATGTAGCTTTATTAACATGCTGGGTCAATGGTTTTCAATTAGATAACAATTGTTTACTTAAAAAATAAAAAATCTAGTTTTATAGTCCTTTATTAAAATGACTTAAAAAAGGTCACGATGAGTGTCTTTTACCACTCCCTGTTAGGTATCAATTAGTAGTCATCATCATCATCAGCCTGTGATAGTCCACTATTGGATATAGGCCTCCCCTAATACACTATCCATTAGAGGTATTTGGACCGTATCTTACCACGCTGGTCCAATGCGAGTTGGTAGACCGATTTTTACATGACTATCCGACACATGGATCATCTTACTTTTCAGACAATTGGGTGATCGGCCCAAATTGCCTAACCAACTAAAACAACAAGAAAATTTGTTGAGTCCCGCAGAGATTCGAACCACGACCTCCGGATTCTAAAGCACACGCCTATACCACTAGGCTACGGAGAGACAATTAGCAATTATCAGATTATTATGTTAAACAAGGATATAAGTAATGGAATTTAAATGAATATCACGCTATAAAAATATTTCCTGCATTTACAATAACATTAAATACTCATATATATACACACAGGAAACAGGTAGAGTTTTATACCCATGTCTGGTGTGTATGTACGTAAAAACTACATTTTTAGAACTTATTATAATTACTTTAAGTCATCTTCGGATACATGAAAAAATTGTAGATAAAATAAAAGCAATTAGACACGTTTATAACATGGGCAACAACTATAATAACAGATAACGTTGCTCTTCAACAGAGTAACAGTGAAGCCACTTTGCTATCCTTAACATATTCACGGAGCACGTAATTAGCACTATGCTTTATTTAAGGGATATTTTGAGTCAGTTTAAAATACACAAAAAACTTAACATCTATTAAATAAATTTAAATGTTATAGAACTGTCCCAAACTGTAACACATAAACATCCTTATCTTTTGTTTAAAAATAAAATTTTAATAATTAAAAAATGAATTTTGAATGTGTGGTGAGAGTCGGACTCACACCCGCATAAGACAGGATTAGATAGGATAATAAATTACTGTTCTAAGCGGGACGTCATTGTAATGTTTTCTTTATATTCATTTATCTTGCTAACGAATTATTAAAAGAAGTCATATTTAGAATTTCACATTGATTAGTTGTAGAATTTTTATGTTGCTAATGTAACTTTTGACTGAACGAATGCCGCTGGTATGTCCCCTTTTTACAGGGACCGCCTGGATGGGCGCTACCACTGCGGTACCTATTTCTACGGCAAGGCAATAGTATGAAACACTACTGTGTTCCGGTTTGAAGGACACCATAGCCAGCGTATTTACTGGGTTAATGAGTAATGTCCTATGTCTCACAGTGGGCAGTGCGTTGGTGATACCAGTATTGCCAATGTCTATGGGCGTCAGTGACCACTTTCTATCAGGTGGTCCGACTGCTTGTCTGCCTGCGTAGGCAATATAACAACAGAACGAATAGAATACAGCATTGTAGGATTAACATTGTATAGTGTATATCAATAAAATTTTCAGATTATATTTCGGCTTAGAAGTAGCAAATTCTTAAACGCTTTGAGTCATAGTCAATTTAAACTTTTCTTTACTATCGTCTTAAAACCGACAGAGTGTGATATCGTTTTACCGCGAACTTTTAACAAGCAACAATTTACAAAAAATTACTCTAGTAAGATTTTACAGTCAACAGAACCTACAGAAGATTTAATGGTTTTTTTTTCTTTCTTCCTTCCTTCCATGTTCCTTATGACATTGAAATTTAAATGAGATTTAGTTTAAAAATTAGACACATTAATATAAAATAATAAAAATATTGTATCTACAATTCAACACTGATATATCATTCAAGAAGAATTTTTTTTTAATTCATTGACATAAATATTAATTACTTTAATTTGCTTGATGACGTTAATATTAAAATCCTAAAAATAATTAAATTTCATGAGTACAAAATTTCAAGAAAAAGTGGCTAAGTGCAACTTAAGTTTATAGAACTTTATTATCAAGAGAATCAAATCAAGTCTTTTACGTAATAACAAAGTTTACAATAAACGGTTGTTGCACATAATCTAACGTTTACTTAAAATTACATCTTATAATACAAATACTTAACTAAACTAAATATAAACTTCACAAATAAATTATTATTTTGGAAATAGAGATCAACCCCACTTCACACATTTATATTATTTACCATTGATTTACCAAATGTTTTGACAATTGTTTTTAATGCATGAGTGAATTTACACTTACTACTTTCGGGGTAAATTTCAAATAGTCGTCGAGTATTGTAGCGTCGTTTTGCCGTAATTTGTGCGATGCTTACGTATAACAAGAGAACTAGCGCGTCTCGTTCGAGTCGTAAGCAGTGATTTTTGATAAAGACTTTCGCTTGTTTAACATTTAATACGTACCCGCATTGGACCAGCATAGTGGAATACGGTCCAAGGACCCTTTAATGGAGGAGGCGCGCATTAGGCAGGCATATGTCCAGTAGTGGGCTGACACAGGTTGACGATGAAACATTTAATAATTTCTAAGCAAAATCACGTTGCGGCCCCTTTTACAAGGCAAACATTTATTAAAAACGCTTATCCAATTGTTTAAAATATCCGAGAAAACCCTTGAGTAAAACAAACATCTTTATTAGATGTAATCCTATTTAAGCGAGCTTATTGTAATTTAAGCCAATAAAAAGCCTGTAAATTTATTAATATTGGTGCTTCATCTTTACATTTTAAAACAATGTAGCGTTTGGTTTTGTCCGTCGGAACCTATGCTTAAATTTATATTAAGAAGGGGTTATTTTTAGATAGAGTAAATTATTACATACAATTATTGTTTAATTACATAACAATTATTTAAATTTCTACAACGACGTTTCGTTTCGTCGTTTAAAATGTGTGTGCCAAATATTACATAAGATTTGATTAACCACAAATCCTCGCAAAAGAACACCGTTTCCGACCAAGGATGACTCATAGACTACGAAAAGGTTTCAAACGTTGGGTATGATTTTAAATAGTTGTTAAATAATTAAACGTGTTAAAATCCGTAAAAACAATATAATTTATCCGTAAAAACTATATAATTTATCATGTAAAGTATTGGCGAAAGCCACAGAAAGTATTACATAGAATAGTTCAAAAGAATTTTATGTAAAGTACATAATAATGTCAAGAAACTCTGATATTCCATCTTCTATAATGTTTAAAAAGACGTGTCGTAAAAGTGCACAAACTTTAAAAATCGCCTTTATTCGAATTCATCATCACCTGTCAGCCTGTGATAGTCGACTGCTGGACATAGGCCTCCCTTAATAAACATCATCCATTCGAGGGTTTTGGACTGTATCCCACCACGCTGTTCCAATGCGGGTTGGTGGGTGGACCGACTTTTTACATGTCCATCCGACGCAGGGATCATCTTACTTTTCAGACAATTGGGTGATCGGCCCAAATTGCCCTAACCAACTAGAAAACAACAGTGCAAATTTGCGAGTCCGCACAGGATTCGAACCCACGAATTCACTTATTCGAATTGATCAAAGAAACTAGCGTCGAGATAGCAGCCAAGTCGTCTCATATTGAATGGTTGTGAAGGGTTTTTACCGAAGAAAATGCGAAGTTTATTGCGCTGGAGCTAACGTTTGAGCGGTGGAGATTGCAATATTCATATTGGTTTCATAAAACTTTTAAAGTTAGTAGTAATAAAAGAAGTAAACTTTTATGCTCAGCATCAAATTCTTTAGTTAAAACTGTGGGCTATAGAAAATTAAATAGTTCTATGCAAATTATTTATGTAACATTATTTATTGCAATGCTTTTAGAAAACAAAGCTTAAGTTTATTTAACATCAAGTTAATAATGAATAGAATTTAAAGAAAGAATACGAGCAGCACAGCCAAAATGAGGTTTAAAATTAACCTCCTTGAAGTTCATTTTTAATTTTGATTATTTTAATGTGATGTCTACTTCTATAATTTTTTTTTTATATAACGGCTAATAGGCAAACATTCAAGACGGGTCACCTGATAGTAAGTGATTCAACGCCGACCACGGTAACAAGCGAAGCCAGTGCGTTGCCTACCCTTCAGGTAAGAATATGCTCTTTACTTGAATAACCCAATGTCACAGTTGTTGGGGAAGACCGCTGATGGCAACGAATTCCAGAGATTTACTGTGCGTAACAGAAAACTATTTTCAAAACGCATTGTAGTGGAACGCCAACCATCCAAATGTTGCGGATGATAGTTCCCGCGAGACGATCGGTTGTGAAAATCAGCGGCTTCCATTAAATTGAACAACTCCTCGGATTACTCCCCATTGTAAATTCTGTAAAGTATGCATAGGGAAGATAGATCCCTACGCAGAGCCAAAGGATCAAGCCGATCGGCAAGTTCAGAATCGTCGACAATTCGAGATGCCCTACGTTGGATTAGGTCAAATGGAGATAGCCGATAGCCTGTAGCCCCGCCCAAAGGCTACAAGTGTATTCCAGAAATTAACGTCTCTAATACAGGCTCTTTAATACATTTTTAAAAGAGATTAATTTAGAAAATTTTATTCTGTTCTAAGGATCAAGGTATATTATATAAGTGTTTTTATTTTGTCATATGAAGTGATAAGTTTTTGGCAATACTTTATTTCAATCAAAAAAACTCACCGAACATATATTGAACGTTACCGTATAAAAGATGCCAAATTAAAATTGTTTAACGAACCGAGGTACATGTTCCACCGATGCACGGAAAATCCCGTTTGCGGTAGGAAACTATCATGTTTTTATTGAATATTCCTCTCCACTTCCATTTAACGTAACGTAGGTGAATTATACTATTCATAGTTTAAAGTAATATTAATTATAGCATTGACAAGCGTATTGAATAAGGTTTTAACAATGTTTAATCTACACGTTATGGTAAGAATGTCATAGAACAATATTATTATTGTTAAACAAAACAAATAAAATTGTAGTTTTTATTGGTTCTAAACACATTCATATTTAATTCTTTTTGTTTAAACGCAATAAAATATGATATAATATGTCTTTTTGTAGAAAATGTGTGCAATGAACATTTATTAAACAACTAAGTACTGTAATATTAACCTTATCGAACAAAATAAAAAAGGATGAAACTAAATAAGTCTAAAAAAATTGCGTTTCTCACTTTAGCTTCGCTAACTAAGTTTTTTCTGTATTAAAACCACTCACAGCCACTTCGTAGCACTGTTCGTAGCACGTTGTGGCCCCTTTTACTCACATTTTTAATTAGTTTTCCACTTTGAGTAAATTTCGCTGATAATAGCGTCCTATTGAAAAACGACAAAAATAGGAAATGAAATAAGACTTCAAAACTATTTAATAACTGTTAAAGTAATTGCTTTGACATTCGGCCTCTCATTCGTTTTTACCTACATATGTGAAATGGAAACATTGATAATTTACGTATAATATAATGTCATTAACTTGAAGCGACTTATTCCGGTTTTTTGGTAATAAAAATATCAATAATGAAATAATTACCGAGATTATGCATAGTATTTCGTAGTAGGGAAATATACTTCAGATTCACATCTTCATCAAACATTATTTCTATATAAGTTTCATATAAAGCATCCATTTTAAAAGCCTTCCAGGAAAAACTTTTCTTAAAACAAAACATCGTGCAGTCAATACGTGCTAAAGTATATTTTTTTTTTAACAAACCGTTGCCCTCTGATTAAAGAGAATTAAGTTCGGTTTCGTCTTTTAGAAACGTTTTCAGTAATCTAAATCTTAATACACACACTTTCTTGTCGAAAAAATTAAAGACTTTATAAGACCTGTTTAGTTGTAATATATTTCGTGGTTAAGTGACAATTTTTTTTGTTTGTAACATAGAAAGTTATTCTAGTGCAAGTCTCGTATTCGTTACATAGAGAGAAAGGAGGCATCGATCGAAAATTTTAAACTAGAACTAGGACACCTTGTGACCGAGTTTTTGTAGACGCCACGTTGCTTTACTACTGTCACCCTTTCTAAAGATATTTTATGTTTTAATTTGCGACTGTTTAACTTTATAAAAAATAATATATAATATTTTAAAAACACAATTTCTTCAAAAATGTTTTGTTTTACACGAGGGTTAAAAATGTCCAAAACAATTTACCGTTAATACTAATATAATGGGAACAATATTTGTAATATTTTAACAAGCACATTAAACACACTTTAATGTGCTTGTTAAAATATTGTTTCCTCAAAAATATCAAAGCATTAGTTATGTTTTTTTCTTACTATTTGTATGTATGAGACTGAAAGTTTATTGATTTTGTCCCCGAAAGACATCGTTTGTAAAATGGATTAATTTTTTGCTTCAAACGTATTAAATTATTTATCATAAGAAATTCTCTTTTGCATTCGAACAGCTACGAAACTTGTATATAATACAAATTTATGTTCAATCAAAACGTTGAAGACCTTGTTATAAAATTTCCTCTAAAATTTATATATTAAAAATATGTATATTCATAGCAATCTCAAAAAGAATTGAACATCTCTTATACTTAAAAACATTGAAATGACTTACGTGACCTCAGCAACAGCCATGTCTCGTACGGATGATTCGATGCAAAACTCCACCTTAAACCACTCCACACAATAACACTATCACACACGCACAGCACTTATCACACACAAGAAGAGTTCCGTTCCGGGCAGTGGCATATAAGAAGCTGACCTTGCCATACATTTATTTGCGATCGCAGAGAGATAAAACTTCTCAAAGAGAATTCTAAAATGTAATAATGACGACAACAACTGAACGTCTCTTATACCAGAAAACATTGAAACGGCTTACGTGACCCTTACAACAGCCACGATGACTCGAACGGACGAGTCGATGCATAACACACTCTCTACATACTCAACACGCTAACACTATCACAGATGCATAACACTTATCACACACGAGGATAATTTCGTTCCGGGTAGCGGCTTATACAAAGCTTCCCTTTCTACATTTTAGACGTTTTATACACCATCGCACAGAGACAAAACGTCAATATCTAGAACTCCTTTTCTCTAACTACCCGCATTAGAAATAGTACTCCGACACTTCGATATCGAGACACCTTTTCTCAAAGTAACCGCAATAGAAATAGTATTATAACTACATCGTATTTTTTAAATAAATAATTGGATCAGTTAAATTTAACCAAATTTTAATCGTTTATCTAATGAACAGGGGAAAAAACGTATTAAGCGCAAAATGCTCATTTGTAGAAATTTGAATTTCATTCTGATCTTTAATTTATGAAGATAACAAAAATATAATAAGTATAAATAATATTACTTAATAAAGTAATGGCAATGACTTTTCTTTTTTGGCTTTGGCGATTATGGTATTAAACGGTTTATTGCATGTTTTGTTTAACAATAATGTTTGGTTATCTAATTCACGTAATCTTTGTAGTAAATATTTCCATAGAAAAGTTTTTAATGATCTAGAAAAAGTTTTTATTTAAACAAAAAAGCGAGAAAATAGTATCATATTTAAATGATACTATTACAATTAACGCTTAAATACAATAAGACTTCTTAAATTTTCTTTTTGTCCTTCTGTTATTTAGGAAATGTATGCTTTGTTTTCTGAGAGAAAGTGGGCGAGAAATTGCTCGTCAACCTTACAAAATATTCTTTTGAGGATCACTGAGTGCTGTATACGACAATTTGCAAAATGAGGCATTTCTTAAATAATATAGCATACACATTAATGTAAATAAATTTAGTAATTAAAATTTGTAAAAAATTGTGCTACAGCATGGACTATTTGTATATTCGATCAAATACTATTATTTGTTTATGTAAAAAATAATAGCGTCATAACGTATAATATAACACCTATACCAATCTTTAACATCTGATTTCACAAGGGACTCATAAAACGTTATTGTTAATATCTTCAAAACAACAGTTTATTTAAATAATTCTGAGCAGATAAATACATAAAAATATTAACATAGTTTTATACAGCTATTCAAAATGTTCAATATACAACCGTTTAGTCTATGTGGTAATATTCACACATCGTGTCACACGAAATCGGTGACATATGATAATAAACAAAATGCTCATTAGAATAAAATTATTATAATCTCTCTTTTTAATTCGTTGGTAATTCTATCAAAAATTCTAATAGAGATATTTCTATGTTAATTATTTTGACAGTGCAGCTTTTAATTTACCTCATTTAAAGTCAAAACATCTTTTTAAAAAAATGTCTGTTACTCTTATACCGACCGTTCAAAAAACAGAGTTACTAAATTGAGAGCATTTATATTTTAGTAACAGCTTACAGTGCAGATGGTGGTTGAACCTTATATTGAAAATAAATATTTATATATGGTATGCATAAAGAAATATATAAACACATTGTTGATTCTACGATGTTTTTTGGCGTAACAATAGACGGTAAATTACATTTATTATATTTATTGACTGGGGAATAAACTTATCTGTGCGGCACATGTTGCAAATAATGTAAGACAAATTACTGACTTTAAGACAACCCGTTTAGTATATTTCAGATATTTTCAATGTGAAATGTCATGCTGTTGAGTGTAAAGGCGACTGGTATTAATACTGTTTTTGTTCTTCAAATACAATCATTCGTGCAGTCTATAACCTAGGCCCTAGAGAATCACTCGGACATTTGTTTCCTCATTCCATCCATTCCAGTCCATTAGTACTTAATATACATTTGAAATTTAATGTGTGTGCAGATTCACAAAAATATTTTAAATACATTGTAATGCACGTCATATAAATAGTCAAAATAGAAAACACGCATTGACCAATTCTTCCAGAAACTAGACAAAGAATAAGTAAAATGTTTATGAATAAATGTATTGGATTTAACGACAAAATCCCAAAAACATTCTAAGTTTCCCTATTAATAAATTTTAAAAAGTTGTAAAGTAACGTAATGGTAATGTTTATTTTAATGTAAATATTTCTTTAAATCAAAGCAAAGAAATTTTAATCTAAAGACTACGAAATGCTCTTTACAGAAAAGACTTTTCTCTCATAAAAGCCTATTTTGATGCATAATACAATAAGTTTATTATTCTGTCCCAACGAATCCTCCGAACCGAAAAACTCACTAACATTACAGAATTTTGGATTAATCTTTAACAGTCCGGTAGTAATCAGAAACACTTTTAATAATATACGTAAAATAATGATGCGAAACTGCCAACTCATGTATTACACATAATATAATGCATATCAGATAATCGCTAAGAACTTTAACATAGCCATCGAGTAGTGGGAAAAAGAAAAAAAACGTCATAAGATAACAAATTTTATTTGGTTGACACATAAAAAACAGTTGCAAATTCCTCATCGAACACCATATGAATATTAAGGAAATATTTTGAGATGCTTGTGGAACTCTATGAATACGTCCAAAGAAATTTGGTTTGCGTGCATTTGAAGCATCAGAGAAGTGGATTGAATGGGCGTTCAATAACCACCGGCGCCGTTGGAGTGAAATACCCTCGTTCGCTGTTACGCTTTGATTGCATTCACTTTCGTTATTGCGGACACTTAAATAGTTCTGGCAGTGTCAATTTTGTATTCAGGTGTACTTGTCTGTAGTGTTTCGATTAAAATTTTTATTTAACCCCAGTAACTTTAAGTGTGATTTAATAATCTTTCTTTTATTGTTTGAATAATATATCTACAGGATAGAATCACTGTTTGCTCTACGGACTATAGATGACCTTAATTGTATTAAGAAAAAAAGAAAAAGAATTTACGTACACAAACTCAAAAAATTGTCGTTCGGAAAAGTAAAAGCGACGCTTCATCTATAAAATCTAATAAATGAGTCGGGACACGTAAACAAGCGCAAAAGCACAGCACCTAAGGGCATTTCAGATGGAGGTTTCAACCCCTGTACGAATCACAATGAAAATAGGTCAACGCTATTTTTTATATCACTGTAACATTAACTTATTCTCTATTTCATGTTAAATACACTTAAGAATTTGTTTCTTAACTGATTTTACAAAGTTTTTATTTCTTAATATAAATTTTAAATAACAAAAATATATGGTCTATTATTCTATAACTTTCATAGATATTAATTGAGATTAACATAAAATGCCGTCAGATCAAGTCATGAAGAAATGCTGCAAAATAACGTTCAACGATTTAATGTCATTTGAACATGTTAATCCCATTGGTATTTAACACGTAGCTTTCAGCATTTCCAGACTTTTTAAACATATTAACATGTTGAAATTGAACTTTATTTTGTAATAAAAGCTATTCTTCAAGAATTTTATTAATATTTTATTTATCATCCAAGACATAATTTGTAAAACAAAGCAATAAAAAATATCTCTTTATATTTAAACGCTCTCAATGGATAGAACAAAACAGACGTTTAAAAATTAAGTAGGAAAATTTTTGCCTGAGTAACTTCAGTTAGCCTTTGTTAATTATAAATTATTCTTTAAAAGCTTTTATCGGGCGAGCGATATTAATTAAGAATTCAGGACAATTTTGTTTCACCTAACACTTAATAATAAACTGCACCAAACCATTTTTGATCCTACAGAAACTGTTAAGTACGTTGGCGCAATTATCCAGTTGATGAAAGACTACATTTTACAAATTTTTATAACCTGCTTTAGCTTTGACTGTTTAAATAACGATAAAAACTTTGTGATTAGATTAGACAATTATCCTTATGAAGACACCGTGTAAGGTCGTCTATTATTGCCGTAATTTAATCTCTCTTACATTGGACAAACAAAAAGACCAGTAAGAATCAGAGTCAAAGAGCATATAGCCGATGTTAAGCACCGACGCCTTAAAAATTTGCTATTTGCGACCATATTCTAACAAGCCCAATCATTATATTAGATTTGATGATCCAAAAATCCTTGCAAAAGAATATCGATATATAGTGAGGTTGGTTTGTCTTTCACCTTCATGAAATCTAATAATTTTAAAATTAAACCCAAAGATATAAAAACTGCAAAGCCACAGGACAATATAAGTATTTTTTGTCAAACCAATGTCCAAATTGAGAAAATGGAATGATATGTCAAATTTAAATAAAAACTCTGACGGTTATTCTAAAACATTGAGATGCAGACATATACTAACTTAGTCTGCCCGTGATCATGGATGGAGGAATAAACATATATATATATATATATATATATATATGTTTATGTATTTATTATATATATATATAATAAATACATATAATAAGATAAATAAATAAAATAAAAAATCGGAATCATAATACTGTAAGCGATTCTTTGCTGTTATATAAAAAATAGTTATGGTTCGATTGGACAATAATAAAAAATACAAGTAATACTAGTAACGCAAACACAGGAGTTAACTGTAATTAGCAAAGCAAATTCTTGTCATTATTAAAAAGCCTATCAAAGTAGTTTTAATCATTTAACAATGTTAATGAAAAAAAATGCGATGGAAACTAGACTCATGTAGTTTTAAAATTAGTTAACTCTTAAATTTCGTAAATCATTGCTAACAGAATGCATCACGTTTACAATTCTAGAGAAACGTCGATTGAATGTCGTTTGGTAAAAAAATATGTATATTTTATTTAAATAAAATATACATATTTTTTATTGCCTATGCAGGCAGACGAGCAGTCGGGCCACCTGATGGAAAGTGGTTACCGACACCCATAGACATTGGTAATACTAGTATCACCAACGCGCTGCCTACCGTGAGACATAGGGTGTTAAGTCTCGTTAACCCAGTAAATACGCTGGCTACGGTGCCCCTTAAACCGGAACACAGCAGTGTTTTCACACTACTGCTTTGCGGTAGAAATAGGCACCGCAGTGGTACCCACCCAGACGGTCCCCTGTAAAAGAGGGACCTACCACCGGTAAAGTAAAAAAATAATTATGTTCTTGTTTGTACAGCCAATGAAAATTCAATCTTTAGTTTAATCTTACTATGGTTTGGTTTCAATTATACTGACATATTAAATTCTCCTCGTGGCTTGTGGATTGACAATGAATATAAAATTTATAGTTTTGGTCGTCTTAAAATTAGATGTAGTATAAGCGTCTTATAATACCTTAACCCGCATCATCTTTCGTGTTTTTATTTATCTACAATATATCAAAAATGCAGATAACCGAAACAATATAGGCTAAGAGAAATACATCAAACGTGGATGTACGTTTCTTCTTTAATAAATTACCAACATCGTAAGCGGAAACTCTCTCGGAACTCATATTGCACCAAGTATTAATCTTTCAGAATGAGAAGTAATTCTTACTTTCGAAAACTACCCTAACTTTTAAGTAGTTCCCCCCTCAAAATCTTGACCACGTAAATATAAGATTTTATTTTTTTCGGACAGTGGGAATCAGACAACATTCATGTAACCGGGACCAAAAAAATAGTTGGTTCATCTCGTTATTACTTAATTAAATAAGATTTACCTAAGCAGTGAATTTAATAAAATAAGTGTCATATCATAATGCAATTAATAATCTCTTCGTATAAAAAATCTTGTCACAGACAGACATGAATAGCATTAATTCCGTTTCGATTTACTGCGCGTGGCTGCGATTTTAATACTTAATCGAATTCCATTTAAAACCATTCCAAAAAAATTTCAATAAACAATATTATTAGCTTCAGATTTTCTCTTTACAGGGGACCGTCTAGAGTAAATCCACAAAATTCCTATTTTACCAACAAAAGAAGTATATTAACACTTATCCTAACTTAGGTCTGAAGGCCTCGGCCAGAATAATAACTGGGTTAACGAGAAGCAAAATCCAATATTTCACGGTGCGGAAGCGGGTTGGTGGCGTCTTGCGTCGCGTTTCTAATGGCCAAAACGTATTAATGTCAGTCTGTATCAGACAAACTGCCTGCACGTTTCGCATAAAGACAAACGCAGTAAATGTCACGTGACATATGAACCAGTTTTATTGGTTTGTCTTCTCGCTTAGACCTTCATATGTAACTCTTTGACATGGCTGCGTTTAAAAACTATATAAAAGGTAAAAATACGACATCAAATTTGAAATTTTTACTTTAAAGTAAGATATTCAGAGAAGCTGGTAAAATATTTTTAATTTGACAAATGGGTTTTGGGACGAAAATCGCTTTATTGTTGTTTTAAGTCGTTGGGCTTTGCAATTATTCCACGAGCTCAGCCA
The DNA here is from genome assembly GCA_029286875.1 of Lamproptera curius. Lineage (NCBI taxonomy): Eukaryota > Metazoa > Arthropoda > Insecta > Lepidoptera > Papilionidae > Lamproptera > Lamproptera curius. The sequence goes on along the minus strand of JAGSMT010000237.1, from coordinate 227,635 downwards.
TGTCTGTATTATCTTTAATATGTTCTTATATAAAGAACAATTTATAGTCGTACAAGTAAGCTTAGGAGGGAATATATCTAGATGTCAAAAATATCGTCAACTGTGGTTACAAGCCAATTTAATAAAAATAAAGTAAAAATTAAATTTTCTGATTCTAAAGCTTCGGAATAATCAGCAAAAATAAATTAATTAAAAAAAGCAGGTTAATCTGTTAAACAAAAACTTCTTGTTGTAGATAAAAAGTGCTTCTAGTTTTTGATAATATTAATTAAGATGTTCATTACAGGGGTGCATTAAGGTACATTAAGATGCCTTCAATAGCACTTTTTACATGGCAGAGTTTTAAAATATGGCGCCAGATATAAAAAAAACCGTTGATAAAAAAATAGTATTATTCGCCTAAATAGCAAAGGGTATAATACATGTATAATATATCTATGGGGTGGCCAACCCTTTAAATGATATATTAAAAATAATATTTTATGGATACTAATATTAATTAACTGTTTTCTGAGATTATCTTAAATAAAAATATTTAGTTACTGAAACGTAATACGGCGCTTAAGAAATTAGTACAGATACATTATAAATATCTTTGGGAAATAAATGCCCCTAAAAACAATTAATACATTGGCCATTTTAAATAAAATATTCATATCACTTACCTTTTTTACCTCAATTTAATTTCATCAGCAATTACTCTTACTTAACTCTTACTCCTAATATAAAATTAAAAACTCTAAAACAAAACCAGTTACGCATAGAATGTCTCGTTGTCTGTCAACTTAACGCCACTAAAATATTTACAAGCCGAGTGTCAGAAGCTGCCAGCGGAGTCTTAGTTATATATCTTTACCTACTTTATACGTTTATATAAGAGGAACAGAGGAATACAATATTTCCCAAATAAACATTTAACTTAGAAAATACGGTCAAGGAAAATCTTATGTAATCTTTATTTAGAAAATGTTTAACAACAAACACGATCTGTTTGGACGTGTAGGTAATATGACAGGAGAACGATTACCTGTATTAATCGAGACTCATTTCCGGAACTGAATCATCGCTGTGATAAGGGTCAAATAAGAGATAAATTTTGTACATTTGTGATGTGGGGTTTGACAAAATGCGATAATATGTTTGGCGTAGAGCGTTTTAATTTATCGGTTGAGAAGAATATAATATGTATATATATTTTGAGATATTTTTTTTTAATCTTAAACTTACGAACATGGTTACATTATAATTAATCACTATTGTTAACTTAACGATAAAGTCACTCAGAAGCACAGTTTACTTTTTGTATAGTTCATTGTCAATATTCAAAACACTACTGACAAACGAAGCACCAATTGCTAATATAATAACTTAAATAACTACTTTGCAAAAAATATGTTTTAAAGCTTTCTAATGAGTAAACTAAGCCTTACAAAATTGTTGCCTATGTTCACAAAAATCTGTTTTTATATTTACCAGGGTATTGTTAGTTACGTGTTTGCATTTGCAAATTCGTGTTCGTTTCTTTACATATACGATAGATAGATTATTTCTTGCTTAGAAATCTTTCAAAATAGATAATTCGGAAGTTAAATGTGGAGTTTGAGGTAATCAAGCATACAATGTAACAAAATATTCAGTAGATAAAGTTCAAAAATTTGTATATATTCTATTCGCGTCTCTTGATCTATTACTATGTAAACAAAATTTTTATATTGTTAAAAAAAGCCAATTACTATATGATTAATATACTGTTTTTTCTGTATTTACGAAAACAACTCTCTGTTATATCCTGAAATTTAATCCTTAAAGTGAAGTTAAGTTCTCAATGTTTTCTATCGTTCATTATTTAGTCAACGCAAAAGGAAACAATATTATTTTTATCCACTTTAAAAATTTCAGATAGAGCATAAATAGGTTTTTTATTACTAATAATAACTTCACGGCTGTTTTATAAAAAGTTGTTTGAAGAATAGAAGTAATCAATTGCAGTAGGGGATTAACCGCACTCGAGCTAACAACCGCCTTAAGGAATTGTGCTGCAAAGTAAGATAACGATTTCTTATAGCGACATACCTATAACGTACTACAAAGCAAGACTCAATTGAAAAAATCTTTGGGAGTATCAAAAATAGCTATAATAATTAATACACAATGTTCATAAGAAGTTGCATAATTAACTATTATTACTTTTAAATCTTATTGTGATGATTTTTTGCCGAAGAATTAAAAGAAAAGCACAACTAACACGAGTATGTGCGTGAAAGTAATGGTTAATTTTCCTGTATGTTCCGCTCTGTATTTTATTTCATATTCTTTGTGTAACTACAACGTTCGCTGTTTGTTTCAGAACATAAATGGGCGTGAAATTTCTCGTCAACGTTACAAAATACCCTCTCAAGGATCACCGAATACAAAATTGTTTTTAAATGGTTGATTGATTAAATTAGTTGTCAGAGCTTATTTGAATGCTCCTGCTGAGCAAAGCGTTTCTCTGGTTCAGATTATTAGGGAGATTTTTATAATACATATTAGTTAGTTTCCTTAATTTTATATTAAACGTTTGTTGTACCTTGTTTCTTTACGATAAATATAGTTACAATACAAGATCACTAGCTACTCTAGTATCACAGCCTCTTAATTGAAATGAAGAGATTACTTTTGATATTTATATTTATTTATAAATAACATATTCATACATAAGCGTTATTTATAATATTTACGTTTACCTATTATCTTATTTTATATTAATACTAAGCAGATTTTATAATTGGTAAAAACCTTTTAAGCGTACTTTTACACCGTTTATTCTGATTTTGATTTCGGTAGAACGTATTTCCATTCATAAACCTCGTTATTAAGAATGTTTTAAATGATCATCATACTAACCATTCCTCTGAAAAATGATTAATTCTTTATAATTTTTCTGCGTTTCATTGTGGATTTACGGGTAATAATTCTTGTGAGCCGAAATATTTTTGTAGTTCGTTGCATCGATAAAACATGACGCTTTTTAAACGTGGGCTCACCATAAATGCGTCGTGAAGACGTTGTGGCAGAATGGGAGAGGGGGATAGATCTCTTTTGCTACTTTCGATGCACCTTCAGATGGAATGAATGGTATTTAAAAGATGCTGTCTCGACGGTAAACGTGGTTAGGATAGCAGAAGAGAGTAAAAGCGTTCCTACCGCCCTATTTTTGGCGTCGGAAAAAATATGACCAGCGATTTTAGTTATATAAGCTAGTAGATGTAGAGGTAAAAGAAAGGAAGCACTTAGCAGTCGCATAAACGAATTTGCTTAACAGCATGAGGTGCTTTTTTTTCTTTGTATTTTTAATTTAAATCGTGACATTAAATGGAAACGTTATTAATCATTTTATACACATGGCTATGCATTTTCTTACTGACTTCATACATGACTACTTTATATTATCAGAGAATGGTTGGTGTTATTTTCCCAATTTTAATATGAATCCAACATTAAGTTATATCTTTATACCACAGTTAACAACCAATATTTGTACGTTTCTATAAAGGTATGAATAGAGTGAAAGCGCTGTACTATGTGAATCACCCACATGGTGTCCTAGTTCCCATTTTGGATGTCAATCGATGCCTCCATTCTCACTTTTGTAACTTAGATGACGCTTCTAAGGCTGACCTTTTATATACATACGAGTATATATGTTTGTTAAACGATATGCCAATAAAGCAATGATTCAAATACACTTCTCAATCTCAAATTTGTAATTTATAACACTCTGTAATTGACTAAAGTAATATTGTACCGATCCAGTAAAAAGCTTACTTTCAACAAAAAGCAATCAGAGAGAAATATTCAATAAACGTTTTCCATATATTGGACACATATTAATCGTGTCTTTCGCTTGTGTTCACATTTTTCATTTTTAGGGTATGTCCAGGACCAACAGTGATTTCTTTTTTAAAAATCAAGAATAATGTTTTTGTAATACATATGGCTTAACGACATTGTTTTTAACATAAAACTAAAAAAGTAAACTAATTTTATATTAGCACTACAGAGTTAAAATATTTCTTGGAGTTGCCATATATGTCATAAACAGGTGCAGCAATTTTCTACGATAAAACTAGGTAATAAATAAAGCCGTTATATATTAGTTAATAACGGCCTAACCGTTATAATAACTATTAAAAAGGTTTGAACGGATTTTATCGCGTTTATTTTACATTTTGAATTCCCGACGTTTCGAACACTTTCCAGCGGCCGTGGTCACAAAGCAGACTCAGCTGTCTTGCTTTTTGTTGCCAGAGCTGTAACGGGATTGCCAGATCTTAATTGTAATAATGTTTTTTAGTTTGTACCTATGCAGAATAAACTTATTTTATCGTTACAGCAGTCCAAGTATTTGATAAATCTACTATAATAAATGGCACTATACGCGTGCAAAAAATTATGTGACAAAATAACAGAGGATCGTATTTGACCGACTTTCCAAAGGAAGGAGGTATTGGATTTTTTTTTACATATGTTACCTCCGCTCTTAGTGGTCCGATTTTGTTTATACTTTTTTTTAATTATAGATATTAGCTTCCCTTTGGTCCCGTTTTAAAATCATTTTGTCAAAGGTAGTTCAATAGATACTAGAGCTATTAAATTACAAACATTACCAAAACCGTAAAAGATAAATACAAAGTATGCTTTACATAGTTGTACCACTTGGATTTTTTTATGATGGGCCTTAGTACCTCTAGCCGATGCCCTGAGGCGAACGATAGAAGCCCGTTCTGGAGGCATCCCGAAAAAGTTAAAAAGAGGTAAACATACCGACGCTCCTTACCTTCTCAGCTCAGTAGAATAGTATTGTTGTTCTTCGGGCCGCTTTTCTTATAATTTATAAAGCTCATGTCGGAGAAATGCTGCACCACCGAATCTAAGCTACGAGTCATGGGAGAAGGGGTGTTTTGGTATTTAGTCATCGATATCTCTCTAAATGTATCTTTAAGGGATGGATGTCATATCAGTGCAAATTTCTAGGCATTACCTGATACCAATTTATATTTATTCCGTAATTCTTTTAATTCGACGCATGATGCAATGCCAATATAATAATAATATAATATTGTTACAATCATACAAATTTACTTAAGTTAAATCATAATAACAAAAAAGCTGATTAATTATGTACGTTAATATAAACTAGCGCAGTACTTTAACTTTTATCTGGTATTCGAATCAGTCATTGTTAATCTAGATCTATTCACTAGTACAAATGCGGCTAAAGAAATTTATTGATATTTTAATGTAACAAAACATATATTTTACAGTTTTTGAGACAACTCTTTCTATAGTTTGCAGAATTTTTTACAAAATGTGTACTTTGTACTGTCTACATTGAAGAGCACCGTAGCCAGCGTAAATAATGCGTAAATGAGACATAGAACATAACCCCTTATGTTTTGATTCAAAAGCCTTACTAGTTGCTATTTATAGATGACTTCTTAAGATTTTCTTTTATTTTAAATTTGACATAATTATATTCTATGAAACTTGTACATTATAAACTGAACAAATGAGTTTCAGGTATTCATAATTTTCATAAATGTGGAATGGGAGCAAATAGAGGTATTGTTCTTCGGACGGAACAATGTTTAACAAAAGCTTTTCATCGACTTCTCCTTGTTGTGTATTGTTTGAATAGCTTTATAATTATTTAAGATATGCACCGCCATATTGTTAATCAAATTAACATAATTTGAATTAAGCGTATTCACCGCACGCTTATACCATAGAATAACTTAAATTATGTTGAACAGGTTTTTAAATTATCACCTGAACAATTTATCATAGCACAGATTTTTTCTATTTGTATATTTTAATAAATTCGATTCATATTTTCATATAACTGTCCTATTGCGCTCTGATTATTATTTTGTAAAGTGCCAAAGAAACACGATGGTGAAGTGACGATGAAAGATGTTTTTCCAAAGCTTGATCATGATATACCTTTTCCGCTTATGATGAAATTGATGGCAGCTCAGGTTTGAGTTACTTTGATGGCTGACGGCTTATAGATTACTCAAGAGAATAACATTGGGTTAGCTATATCCGATGCGTGAAGCATTTGATTTATCATACAATCAGCCCATATTGCCACAAAAAATAGAAAATATCCCGAGCAGCTGCTTCAAAAAGATACTATATCACTTAAGCAAACAGTCACTTAATTAGTTCTGCTGATGATGAAGGAAACATTATAATACATATCTTAATATTTTTGGCAGTTTTTGTCTTAATGCAAACCTATTCTAAGTAACTCTCTGACGTTTAAAACGAAATAATTTCAAGTTCGTACTCAAAGCGGTGAATTGCTTGTTAAAACTTCGCAGTGAAACGGAATCATGTTGTTTCATTTAGATTAGGTTTCTATGCAACATTTTCATTTTGATTCAACCTCCGGATATGAGTGAATATAAGGTTTGACGAGACAGCAAAAAGTTAGTATATAACACTTTTAAAAATGTGTTAGATGTGCATCATCTGTGTTTTTTCCAGGAATTACGTTTGTATAGTATGTCGTGTACGAATATTAATAACAGGCAGTTGCATGCCTTATTTTCAATGAAAATTAAAATCAACACATTTTTATAACGTTCATGTGCTTAGTTTTGAATGTATAAGTAAATAAAGCATTAAGAAACACTATAATTTTATGAATATAGTATTCTGCTGTATTCATTCTTATACTATAATTCAATCTAATACGTATTACTCAAACTATTAAACATCTATTATATTATACCTAAAATAATTTAGACCTTATTTACACGTCGGCTACCAGTTATGTTGCAGATGAAGTTGGAAATATCAAATCGGGTAAACACGGGGAAATATATTTACGAAGACATTAAAAAGGCATAACATGACTTAAATTCTATCTTACAAAGAAGCTATAAAATCAGTAACACTTTAGGCTGCAAAATATAGGATGATAAAGACGTTTATCATCCTAATAAAAAGAACATATCGCTCGATTGATCCTTTTATTAATAATTTTTTTTATAATTTGTGTAATTAAAATTATTCTATAAATTATTATTATTGTAAGTAGGCGACTAAAAGTGTGTTTGATCTATTAGACTTAGATAATCTCCGCTGAAATACCCAATGGGCATACCTTGGGAGCAAACTATTTACAGCGTTGGTATGTGATTGTTAGCCTGGAACGGAGTTCGACGGTTGTTGTACGATTGATTGTCAACGAATGTGTCACAATAATGTTCTTAAAATATACATAAGTATGATCCCTTAATAACAATTATGACGTAAAGGTTTAAAGAAATTTCTTTAAACGTCCGAAATTCCTATTGTTTTTTTAATTAATAAATTTTATTTATAAAGAAGACGTTTTAGTCCCCATCGGACTCTTATCATTAACTTAACAGATAATTTGATCAACAACCTGCAGGAATCAAGATAAAATTCTAATTCAATTACTATTATACAACTTTTAAAGACTAAATATATTAAATAGTAAAAATAATACTTGACAACGGAAGTTGAGCAAACCCTGGTCTGTTTCAGATTTAAATTGGGAAAAAATTACAATGTTTATATTTTTGCCAGGTGCTTAATAAATTAACGAAGGAATAATCCGACGCTTAGTTACAGTGGTACGCGCAAAAATAATATATTTTTATCAGAACATAAAACTTATTTATGTTCTTAATATTTTAAAACGGTTCGACGAAAACATTGTCCTTTGTCACTTAAGGTTTTGTTTCAAATTCTACATTAGCGGCTGAACTTATTCATTTTTCTGTTAGTAAAGTGTGAGACTTTTTGCCGCGTTGCAGTAAATTACACAATAAAAGTATATTAAAATAAAGGGAAGAAAATATTAATATATGTATATATGTATCACATAGCTCAGCCGCCTTATATTTTTCCACGGTTTCGCGAATAACATTTAAATCATTAACTTTCATTACTTTGTTTTATATTTCAGTTCAGCGTTAATATTACCATTGTATGTGTAAAATAAAAACATTTCATTTTTTTATTTCTAATAAATTTCACTTTGGCCTTGACTTAATTATTAACCACCAGTACACTGAAGTAGTTAAATAATAACCTGTCAGGTTCAACTCGCTCTGAACAAGGGAATGGCAGCCGGCGAAACTAATTTCAACGGTGGCAACTCAGCTAATTGCTATCACCGAAGCTGAATAAAAACGTAGAGAAAGAAATTTAATATCTATTTGGATGATATCCCTTAGTATTTGCTTGTAGTTTTGTTTTTATTATAAAAGAAAGATGGATAAAGATCAATCAAACTATGTTTTTATGTTATGTTTTTAAATAAAATTAAACGCTATGTCACTTTAGTTACTAAACTAAAATCAATGTACAGAACTGGTAGAGAACGCCCCTGGCATTAAGGCCGCCTTTGTACTGATGTTGTGAAGTGTTGATAAATAAATCAAATGTTCTTATTTGGAAATGTAACCGGAACCTAAGTTCCTGAACATATTTTGTATAATAATGTCTATAACTTTTTAATGCATATTTGACAATAATCCGAATGTTCTTATCTAAAATCTTGTTGTCATCGAACAATAATAACAATTTGTGTAAAAAATAGGAGTTTATTACCACGGGTACAGTAAATGAAAAAACATGTTTACAGCTTTCATGCTTTACCATTAGGGCGTTATTTTGATGATAGTACTACAGGCTTGCGCGCGAAGTTTCTGGGATTAGATAAAGCTTATATCAAATTCCTGAAGCTTTACGGAGAGCCGGGCCTCATATTACTTATACTTTTTGTTGAAGACACGTTAAATAATTGGAAAAACTACCTTTGACCGAGTTTCACTCTCAATTGCGTTCGCATTTTGATCATTACTGCTTAATGCATAGCATCAGCATCACAAATCTCAATTTTACGGTGCTTACTTTGACTTTATTAATATTATAAACAGGAAAAAGTTGTATTCTTGTACGTAACGAATAAATCCCAAGTTTTCATGGGGCTTGCTTTTGATCCATGCAAATTGTAGTATAAAAATGTTTATGCAAAGCGATTGGCTATATTTTAGATTTTCGTAGTTAGACAGAGGTATTTTAGTAATGAAAACCAAGAGGCGCCAAAGTAAAGCAAAATTGATAGACAAACACTAACTTGTGTACTTAAGCCTTTGGGGCCAACAATTAAACTAAATTGTTTGTTTTCGCTTGTCGTATGTCATTCCTTTTATTTTTTACTAGCGACCCGCCCCGCTCCGCACGAGTGCAATACTGATATCTGTAAAATGTATAAATTTACCGACGTTTATCTTCAATATTATGAATGAGTTATATATATAAACCTTCCTTTTCAATCCCTCTATCTATTAAAGAAAATCCCGCATCAAAATCCGTTCTGTAGTTTAAAAGATTTAGGCATTCATAGGGATATAGGGCCAGAGAAAGCAACTTTGTTTTATAATATGTAGTGATTAGAATGAGGCTCACAGATGTATTTTTTATATATGGTTATTTACTAGTGAGGTTTTTTTTTATTTTTTTATGATATACGCAGGCAGACGAGCAGTCGGGCCACCTGATGGTAAGTGGTCACCGACGCCCATAGACATTGGTAATACCAGTGGTATCGCAAACGTGCTGCCTGCCGTGAGATATTAGGGTGTTAAGTCTCGTTGACCCCCATAAATACGCTGGCTACGGTGCCCTTCAAACCGGAACACAGAGTGTTTTCACGCTACTGCTTCGCGGCTGTCTCCTGTAAAGGGGTGATTAAGTGTCGGTTTGAAGGGCACCGTAATTACTGGGTTAACAAGACATAACATCGTAAGTCGCAAGGTAGGCAGCGCGTTGGTGATACCACTGTTATTGCCAAGCTTTATGAGCGTCGGTAATCACTTTTCGTCAAGAAGCCTGGTTGCTCATCTGCCTGCACGGCCAATACAAAAAAATAAGGACGTACAGAGAAACAAGAAATGCAAATGTCATTTTTTTATAAAATATGTTTCATATATTTTCTAACTTCGAAAACAAAACTAAATAGTTTTGTCGTCGAAGTTTAATGATTAATGTTCAGAAATGTCTGAACATTATAGCAAAGATTAATGAATCTTTATAACCAATGAAACATGACTAAAATAATATTAGTTGATACATATTTTTGACAATTATTATACTACAAAGGTTTCGAGAGGGTACCAAATGAATCGGTTTGGCTCTCTGCCAAGTGACGGCAATACGGGTGCGGGTCGTGGTCGATGAGTAACGCCTCATTATTCGGAAGGTGCGCGTTATTGTTATTGCGATCAAGGTATTGCCATATTGAACGTTTAGGCCATTATATGGTGCAATTGCATATTCTTATAACTAATGGAAAACTGCATTTTTGCAGACAACTTTACATTTTTTTTTATAATGTAGTAAAAAATTATGTTGTTATTGTGTACGAATAATATTAAAGAAATAGGTCGTGCCTCAATTACATGACGCATTAAAAGTCAATACTATAATAAATTAAATTTACACGATAATTTCATATAAATGTTTTAGCTTGCACATCCCATGTTAGCGTCAAAACTATTTGATTACTTGATAATTTACGTATATCTATTTATCCCATTTGTCTAGTGAAGTAAATAGACGTGATGATACAAAATCATACACGCAAAACTAAACACCCCAAAATTATAAAAATTTCGACGGTCTATATATCCCCAGAAATCCTACAAAGTTCCACGTATATTTACATATTTGCTGTTCTTTCCTTTTGCATGAAGACGGTCGCATCGAGGTGAGTTGTTTATTTATGGCAGTTTTATACGATAAAACGAAAGCAGTCCTTACGACATGTGTTATGTAACTGTCAAAATGTGCTCGCTGTCACATTAGCTGTCGTTTAACAGGAACGTCTTGCCACAAAATAAGAAGGAAACTGCGATTTATTGATGAAATACATTTATTCTTCTGTTTAAGAATGTTTATTTATAGGCATACAAAAAACTTGTTGCATATTCTAAAATGCATATTACAAATAATAACTCAAGGTAAATTATTATCATCGTTAATAGATAAAACTTGTTGCAAATTTTTTATCTAACCAAATTTCAATTGAAAAAACTACCATCGTACGAGATTGAGAATAGAACGGTTAAACGATAACTTTAAAACAAAAAAAAGAAATACCAAAAGTAAATTTTACTTGTAAAATATTTAAATTTAAAAGTGATAATAAATTAGTACTAACAAATAAAATAGTAATTAATAAATTTTATAAAACTATTAATTTTGTGAATATAAGAAACAAGAAGATTTATAGATCACTATCATTTGTAAATTGACAAATGATGGAAAGACTTTACTTACGAATAATAAATGGTCAGTGAACAACTACTCGGTAGTAGAACAACTAACATGTAAGTGTTGAAAACCTTTTAAATCCTTCATAATATTCCAAACGTTAAAGTAAAATACACGTGAAAATTTTAGACATTACATAAACACATGAGTGTATTCAAAAAGTTATGATAGTTATTCGAAATGTTTGATTAAACAATATGCATTTTGAATCGTGCACACTGAGGAAAAACGAATACAAAATGTTTGCTAAAATACATAATTTAATTCCGACAACCAACTTGATTAGTTTAAATTCGCTGTATAATAGTTGATATGTTTACGGATGATAAGTACTTTTTTAGTTGTATTTTTAAGATTACCCACTTTCACAAGGGCCGTCCTAGGTAGTACCAGCGTATTATTTCTGCTTCAAGCGAGACTGTGAAACATCTACTGTCGTTCTGCTAGACAGCGCGCAGTGATAGCAGGTATTTGACTGTAAACAGACCGTAACATCCTTTCTTCTGAAGCTGCGATGGTGATACCACAGGTTATTTCGATGTGAATCGAGTTGTGACCACTTTCTATCAATAGCTCGAATGCTTCTCTAAGTTAAATTACAAATAATATCAACTGGCATCAGATTGGAACTTTTAATTCTATAATAATCTTCTGGAATTGACTTTCACTATCCGCTGTAATCCTATTCAACGGCCTTTTGGTCACATCTCTATCAAAGGCAACCACTCTTATATCATACTCATAGCACAGAATAAAGAACAGAGTACAATTTAATGAGATAATTTATTCATGCGATGGACCGACCAAATAAAATGGCCCTTGGGGCTGACAATTTAAATTTAAGTTTAAAATTAGAAAAGCTAAAAAGACAATACATTATGACCACGAATGCTGTGTAGAGCGTAACGAATAGGCGTTTATTTTTCGTCTCATTTAAACACGATTTGAACAGGGACTAGTCTGCTTTGTGAACATTAAATTTTAGGAGTGGGGAAAGGTTAACATTAGTAACAGATCTAAGTGAATCACGGGCAGAAATAAAGATAGTAAAATGATCACTTCCATAAGTGGAAGACAAGACCGTCCAGTAGAGACTAGAGGACAGAGAAGCATCTCCTTCTCTGTCCTCTAATGTAAGGTCAACTGCAGTCATTGGGTTTTGGAAAGAAAAGACTCTGCGAGTTGAAGACCCATTGTTTAAAACACACAGATTTAATTCATCGCAGAGATCGAGGAAAGGGGAAAAATTGGCATCGCTATAATAACAGCCCCAAGAGGTATGGTGAATATTAAAATCACCTAGGATAAGTATAGGAGAAGGAAGACTAATTATGATATGTTTTAACTCAGATAGGAAAGCAAGATTAGGTCAGGGATGATATAGAGAGGAAAGAAATATTAAGCGCTCTAATAGCACGGCAAAAATACCATACTGTGGGAAGGAGATCTATTTGGTAAAATACCATGTTCCTAGAAACTAAAATGGCACAGCAAGCATACCCGTCTGACCTATCATCCCGAAAACATGAGTACCCTGGGATCCTGAAGATGGATCCAGACATCAGCCACGTCTCCTGGACTGCAAAGACAGAGGGTTGGTATTTGTTAATAAGAGTAATGATATCATTTTTTATGACGAATACTATGGCAATTCCATTGAAGGATGTTTAGAACTGTTAATGGTTTTGTTAAGCTGAGAAAGTTAAGATATGATTGTCGGTCAGTTGGGAGTCGTCAAACCGAGAAACTATATTTAAGAATTGTTAAAGTAACAGGTCTAAGAGGTTATGATTAGGAGAAATATTTTCAGTGAAAGCATTTCATAGGAGACAAAAAGGTGTGCTAGTAATGCCTGATGGGCTTGCTTGTCATAACCTGAGCTTGATGAGGAGCATTGGAGGGTTCTCTGAGAGAAGAATGTACGACGTAAGAAATATTATTTGATGAGGATTGTGTAGGGTAGGAGATTTAGATACACTCTGGAAGGATTGTGTAGGATGGAACTGAGGCGAGGATTGGGAAATATCAGCATTTTAAGATTTCCTCACTGAGGAAATTCTAACTAGAAGCTTTGAGTAAGATATATTTTCCTGAGACATTACTATCTTAATGGACTTCTGTCTGAATGTTCAGGGCACTTCTATCAGTTGCTTTATGGTTACCAGAAAATAAGACACAGTAGGAATATTAGATGGATTGGTACACTCATGAGATTGTGCACAAATAAAGCACCTCTCTTTTGATCGACATTGAGAAGCCACATGCCCAAATCTAAAACTTTATGGCCTGAATCGTTGGAAGAACATATGTTTGGACTGGAAGAGCTGTATAAAAAAATAAACTTTTTCTGGAGCTTTTGACTAATGTATGTTAAACAACTGTTGGGGTCGGGTCCAAATAGCTGTATTGTTTTCCAGGAATTTTCTATTAAGGCGGCGTGCTCTAATAACACTATCAAAACCGTCAGGTACTTCGATGGACGAAACTAATTCCTCTAAGTCATTAACGACTCTACAAATCCATCGTTATTATAAAAGGAATAATGGCATCATACTTACCGCAACAAGTCCGGAATGATCTAAAAGGTTAGCGCCCTTAGCAGATTTAAATTCCACTGAGACACGATTACGGCTAATACGTTTAACACCATCCTTAAAATACCCTTAATTTCATTGTGATGTAAGAAGTGACCGAACTTAATTGGTCTTAATGTAGTACTAGAAGAGGGTTCATATTCTTTACTCACATGGACCAAAAGGGTCAACGTCTAGATCGGAGTATCGTTTTTTGAAGCCTTCATAATGAGGTAAGTAAAGATTGACTGGATGGAGCCACTGCTTGAGCAACTGTGTTTTTTTTTTGAGAGTTGGGAGGAACCAAGAGTAGCAGCAATCTGTCTTTTCCTTGAATTAGGTGTAGGATCGGTAATCATATGGGGTTGAGTTAGAATGGGTACTATGATTGTAAACACTATGATTGTAACCTCCTCGATCGGGGGTCACCTCAAACCATCTATACTAAAACAATACTTACAAATAGGACAACACAACATATAAATATCACTACAACAAAAGTGAAATCAGCTGAAAGAACAGAAAAAAGTACAATAAAACGTTGAAATTACGAAACACTTGTGTCAAGCACTCAACCATAGAGCAGAGCGTAATCATCAATATGTTCGATGCTTTGTTGGGTATCGGATGCTGCCGGTGTCACTAATGCATTATTTTTGTCTACCGTCACATTTTCATAGGTAGAGGTGGATGTACATTTTTATTATTTTATGGTAGAACATCCACGTAGGTGCTGCGTTAGTCGGTGTTCTTATTCATTCTTATTAAAAGTTTCGGTATCAAGGGTAAGGTGGCTAATGAAATATCGAGCGGGCTCGTGATGCATTAACTTGCAAATTACTCAGGTGGGCCATTTTGCCGAATGATTTTTGTAAGGCCAAAATAATACAGCTTACTACAAATTTAACATCATACTGGTCTCATCACTTTATTTTACAAAATAACTTTATTTTTAATTACTAACAAACATAAGACATCAATCACTTAAAAACGGCTGAGCACTTTTAGATTTTTTGTTCAATATTTAATATTAAAACCTGGTAATTTTTGTCAACACCTTAACATGCATGTTACGAGTACACGTTGAATCCTTGAGATTGGCTCTCCGCCAAAACGCGGTACAGCGAATGGCATTATCTACGCCATTTTACCACGTAGCGTGCGTTATTGCTGTCTTCTTTTAAATTATTTACACATTGTCGTGTTAAGCATATCCTATACTTTTTAGTTAGTATCATATCGTATTTTCATCTACTTGACATTAAAAGTTTTGCTACGCTTTATGTTAAATTATTCTTGACTCTCATAATAACCATATTTCCAGGAAATATGGTTATTGGAATATTAACCAGGAAACGTTGTTAATCAATTATGAGATTAATGATAAATAATACAATTTTTAAGTATTTTATCGTATTTTATTTCTTTACAATTATTTAAAATGATACCCGACGTTTCATGGTTCTTGCATAGTAATCATATCTAAAAGGCTCTAAGAAAATGCCCGCCTGTACAGTAGGCATCACTGTTAAAACACTGCCTGATATCTGGCTAGCGATTGCGGAAAGAGAAGTTCTACATGCAGATGGATGGTGTGGCTATGGGTTGCCCAGTTTAACACGTTGTTGCTGACATTCTTATGATGGACTTTGAGAAGAAGGGCCTTCTATTAGCTTCTGTTCTTTCGAGGTTTTACAAGAGGTATGGAGATGACACTTTTACGATATTGCCAAACACTAAAATGAATGCATTCTTAGGCCATCTCAATTATTGAATTAATGTAATGTATTGACATTTGAGAATAAAATTTATTTTAGAATTAGCGGCGTGTAATTCTTTGGCCTTTTTAGATGTTTTAGTTATTAGAAATCTAAGCTATTGCTTAGATTGATCGATTATGGCTCAAGGTATTCCTTATAGTAAATACCTTAACGGAGACACTCCTTTTTAATATCAACAGGCAATTACCAACAGAATTGACAATTACCAACTATTAACTATTGACAATTACCAGAATTGGCAATTACCAACAGCACGAGCAGTCGATGACAAGCAACACCAGGCCACTGAGCTGCAGAATGTCAAGCAAACGCAGTGAGACAACAAGCTCCGATTTATATGCGTATGCCAATGGGACCGAGTGAAGTTGGCTACAGAATCACACATCTTGAAAATGTCCTTCATAAAATCATATTTCAAGCCACCAAGAAAGATAAGTCAGTTTATACCATCGCCCTAGTGCAATCATCATCATCATCATCATCATCATCAGCCTTTGATAGTCCACTGCTGGACATAGGCCTCCCTTAATACACCCCTAACCATTATTGTTTTTGGACCGTATCCCACCACGCTGGTCCAATGCGGGTTGGTGGGTGGACCGACTTTTTACATGCCCATTCGACGCATGGATCATCTTATTTTTCAGACAATTGTGTAATCAGCCCAAATTGTCCTAACCAACTAGGAAACAACAATGAAAATTTGTTGAGTCCCCGCAGGATTCGAACCTCCTAGTGTAATATGGCCTCTCAAACATAGGCCAGACAAAAAGATCTGTCATAACTCGTATCAATGAACACAAAGCTCATGTGAAGCACCGACGGTTGAAGAAGTCTGGAGTTTGTGATCCTATTTTGGACCAGCCTAACCATTACATAAGATTCGATCAACCACAAATCCTTGCAAAAGATCATTGATTTCTACCAAGGATCTTAATTTCTACAGGGAAGGTGATTTGGTACTACCACTTGCTTGGGATTTAATTATTTTGAAAATAAAACTAAGCACACAAATACTGCAAGATCTCAAAATCCTGTCAGCTCAGTATGCATACATCGGATCACATAATTTTATATTCTGAATCGACAGTAGCCGAACTAAGAAGACATATGGACGCCGTGTCACGTGACCATAAACGATGGGAAGTCTATAATTTTAAAATAGATGGAATGGATCGGGTATAATTTTAAATAGGTAAAGTAAATAGTTAAAGTAATTAAAGGCGATAAAATCCGTAAAAATTATAAAATTCATCAAGTATGATATGTATTAGAATTAGTTATCAGTAAATTTTAAGGATCTGACATCATGTAACGACTGCCAAAGTTGGCCTTGACAACCGGGACCGACATTTTACATAACCATTTGACTCATAGATCTTTTTTTTAGGCAATTGGGTGATCAGCCCTTATTGTCCTGTTTAGAGAAACGACGATAACCTCTGGTTTATAAAGCAACAGCCGATACCGCTTGGTCACGGAAGCGGTTTATGATAATATATTTATATACATAATATCATAAATGTATTTTTACATTAGTTAGCGAATATTCATGTTTTCTTCCCTTTTTTATTAAATTATAAACTATACAATCGGTGTAATGTATTTCGTTATATCATTATAGTAGCTTTAATATTACTATTTTTAATTTATTTAAAAGTGTATAATTCAAACAACGAAAAATAATTAATGCAATTTCATCTATCGTTGTCCATTGTGGAACAATTTTTGAGGAAAAAAAGGCTCTTTTGATCTGGTAGACAATTTAATCGTGGCATGCTTTTTGTAAGACCGAGAAAACGTGCTGTTACCCTAAATAGAAAATAATATTCAATAACAACAATGTATTAATATAAAAAACAGTATTTTCTTTTAACGCAAATATAATAAATAACTTTGAGTTTTTCATATTTTAGATATAGCATACAGCCTTGTGGCACACCGGAGTATTTACCGTTAACAACGATCTTAAATTCGCTCCTAAGGAAAGCATCCGGAATCCCTCTATGTTTGCAGCCGTAGGAATGATGAAGTCTTGTAGAAGTAGCCTGTCCAAAACAAAAGACTTTTACAGTCTAACTCAATCCGCTTTTACTTAGTTACTCCGCCATCTAGAAAATTACTGAGACACCACTGAATTTCAAACATGAATGTGATTTTCAGGTTTTTTTAAACAGTAGAAAAAAGGTGTTATATTTGACGCAAATTGTTTGATTTATAAGATAAAGTGTTGCAATCGGCTATATTGGACGGATAGCGATTGATTCTTTAAGGGATCGATTGCTAATTGCGTCATCCCCAAAGATTTGACCAGGCTGTAAGAATATAAAAACGTTTTATATAAGAAGTGGAATAGTAAAGCTCTGCAGAATGATAATAGACCCACTATGGATCTATACGTGTCCTTCACGATTATCAAACATACTGAATCTTTGAGTCTCGCCAGTGCTTTTATAGAACTAATTGATTCAAATGCTCTATTTATTTAGGAGCAACTTAGAACAACATTTTGTAATTCTATTTATGTTTCTGAAGAATGTCATTGCAATAAGCAATTGAGTCTTTAACAAGCAAAGTTGTGAAAATACTGCAATTTAGTATCACCATTTTCAACTACTTAAATAGCAATTAATTGCCAAATTCTTTATAGCAGATACGAACTAGTAACGATCAAAGTAAAGTCTTCTATATAACGGACAAATATAACATTAAACAGATACTTCTTTAAACTTATAAAACATGCAATAGAATAACATCGTATTTTCTAAAAGATAGCTAGCTCACTTGCAACATGCAACTCTATATTCTGAAGCAATCAGACGCTGAGTGAAGAGAATGCATGCACCACGTATAACGCAAGTAATAAGTGTTTAGACTCGATAACTGCAAAGTGCATGTGAGTCGGAACTCTTGTTCGCAGAAAAACTCCCAAGCTTTGAACGATTATCGCGATTTTTAAAAATCGGCCCTAAGACTTGACTCGCAGAACGAGAATTCGTCGGAAAGTTAAAATCAGATCACGCTCGTACGTTTCTGCGTTTAACGGAAACAAACCAAACAAATTCGTCAAGACATCCGGGCACCTAGATTCACCGAGGACCAAGCGTCGTGGTAGACCAAATCTATTTCAGTCTATGCCCAACCTTCACATCATAAGTTCAGAATTCAGACTGTTTCAAATAAGTGTTGTGGTTTCTGCCAAACATGTATAATCAGTGTGTATTGACAGACAATTGTTATCTTACCAGATAAAGTGTTAGCAATTCAGATAAATGAGTATAGCCGATCCTAGGGACTTTCGCCTAGTCATCCAGAATTAGGCATCGACACAATTATTAAGATTTTCCTATAAGAACCAGTTTGATTGTAATGTTCATCGAGACATAATACCACCAGAGTTTGTCTGTTTCACGTTATAACATCTAAGCATGGCAAGCCCCGCTTGTTAACCTCAGCAGATTTAGATACAATGACCTACATAATTAAAGAGAGCCAGACATGGACAACTATTTGGTGACCCGTTCCTGAAGAAGTATCAATACGACCTAGAACTTAGAGTCTTGAATGAATAGTGAATTGCATCGATCTTATTGATAGACCAGTATCAACAGGTTAAAAGCATTAGAATTGCACAAAGTTAACTTCAATCGCAGGATGTAATCTTCGACAAAGTAAGTCATATACAGACTAATATGTACATTAAACGTTTTCTTATCATAACTGCGGTTACTGATTGTGCCTCAAAGTGCTAGCTCATGAATCATAGCTGACCAGGATGTTCAGAAGTCAATACTTATGACCGTAAAGCTAATGAATAAGATTGTTAAGATTCTTACGATACCGCTTAAAGTGATGTGATCAGAATCTTATGTCGACAAACTCAAGGTTTAAATCTTGCAATACCAAAATGCCCTGACTTAACTACCTGATAATAAATTTAAATTTGATACCTTAGAAAGCTATTAGACGTGACCTCGCAGCGAACTCCAACCAGTGACACTGTCTAACAGTTCGTATCGCCCACATTAACGAGGCCAACAACAATCTCTTATGCCCACCTTTACAACCCAAGGAATGACGTAATTGAGTATATGCCCACTTGTCACAGCAGAAGCAGTTGGTTCCGCCCACCTTCTGGAGCATCAGATTAGCTATCGCACAATTTACCCAGAACATTGTTACCGTCAGAAGCTAGTCTGTCACGGATGTCCATGACTCAGCCTATGAAACTCAGGACTTAGAATAATGAACACTATAACTTAACGATACTTAACATGACATAGTTCCTTAATGTGAAATCCCGAGCTTAAGTACTACTACATGACAGACTGACTGACAATGTAGAAGTTGAATGACTTGATAACCAGATCCCAGGACCGATGTCAGAATGTGAAATTATTCCATGTTATTACTGCAAACCTAGTAATAAAGCATTCTAACCATATGCCAAACGCTGAAGACAGATACCTAGAAATTAACCATTCAGATATAAGACAATTTATTCAGTTCATTTATTTTAGCTAAAAGGCTAGAATTTTGTGATTCTAAAACTATGAGTTAATTGCTCACGCTCTGTCGAAGACGAAGATCCTATACCATTGTTCCGACTTACCTGACTAGAAATTTTACGAATGACGTAAGCTAGTTAATGACGGAAATTAACGCACGATCTCTGAAACATGTTGAATAGTAACATTGATATGAAAACGTTGCTCTATACCAATCGTCTGCTACTGCCATTATTGTACCTAAGAATCGACTGTAATGTAAAAGCATCTTGAACAAGATTAGTTGCTCTGACTTGCGTAAAGTGAATGAATATTAAACAATTTACAGCAGTGTAGATGCTACCCCTTGTCCAAATTGAACGATGCAACACTATAATCAAAATATTTAGACACAGAAATGACTTTTACGACTCCAGCCCTTTTAGTCAACAGTGAGACAATGTAGTTAACGAAATTAACAACCAACGATTTGAAGTTGATTATATCATTAACTGAGAATATGAACGAAAGAGACCTACTGTTCGAATTAGGACATATTACCGAGAAGTACTATTACAAGAGACTATTGTCTCGAAGCCCTATTTGACATCTACAGACCATTGATACATTATAAACGTTGACATGTGAAGACATATTATTCCGCGCTTAGCCATGTTAGTAAGAAAATCTGACTGACCTATCGTGTGACAGATAAAAGAATAACTTAATATAACTAAGATTTGAAAAATTAGGACAGCAATTATTTCGACTTACTCTCTATTATTGAAAACTTGAAGCTCCTGAAGAGGCATTGACAAACGCGTTCGCTCAAATAGGAATTCAATTTTGATCCTTGGACTTAACCGCAACGAAATTCGCTATTACTTCGAGTACAAGGACACCCTTGATCTATACTAATATTTACACAAAATTGAAACATTTGATTAGTACCTTTGACACTTAGCTACCTGTACAGAGTAACTGCAAATCAATTTGAGGAGTTCTGAACTGGACATACAATAACGGTAAAATTCTAATAAACAATTAGCATAAATTACTCAAACGACGAGATCAAGCTTTTAGGATCTGATTGATATCAGTAATTCTAAAGAGTTCTTGCACATTTCACTGATGACACTCGATAACTAATAGGGAGCTTGATGCCAAAATAGCAAAGAGTTACCGTTAACGCCCCTATATTACAAATACCCAGACCCTACAAAACTTACGTATTAACAACTGACGCTTCAGAATATGCTCTGGAGCAATCCTGTCGCAAGGACCTATTGAGTCAGTGACAAACCAGTCGCATATGCCGAGAACCCTTAACGACGCTGAAACCCGTTACAGCGTAACGGAAAGGAACTACTAGCCATTATCTGGCAGTTAAGCAGTTTCGCCCTACCTTTATGGTAAGAAATTTATCATCGTAACTGACCATAAGCCCCTAGCCTGGCTTAACTCTTTAAAAGAAACTACAGTAGATTAATCACGTTGGCGCTTACGTTTATCCGAATATGATTTCGAAATTGTTCATAAAAAGGGAAAGCTTAATTGTAACGCAGATGCGCTCTCACGGATTAGGACTAACGCATAGGCAAAGATGAGAATATGTCAACGGATGCTAATGTTGATACGGACGAGAATAAATAGAAATAAAACAGCTAATAAGGATATAGCTGCAATTAAATAAAGATCAAGAGAGGTTTCTGATAAACCAGACCCACCTATATCCTTATTATCGGACGATGAAGACACTAATAGTTATTTCAGATTCAGATACCCTCAAAGACGTGGTTCCCATATTCCATACCGTGTCCATCAGTTCGACTTTAACTGTTCTGAAAAATCTTCTAGTATTGAAACGACGCATTCAGCGCAGGATACTGAATCTAAGGGTATCCCAATATTGCAAGAGGCTATTGACACTAAGCCCAACTAAATTTTAGTTTATTTCTGGTCTGTGGATAGATTAAAGTAAAGGATTTGTCACGAGAAAGACAAAGGATCCTTGAAGTGCACTTACCTTTAAATCGAATTGATCTTGTAAAACAGTTTCTAAAAGAATACATAAAAATAATACTAAATATTATATTTACTTTGAAGATGAACAAGATGCATAGGAAACAGTTTACGAAATGGTAATATACTTATTTAAGAAAGAATCAGTTCAATTTGTTGAATGTACTAAAAGATAGTTTCACGGATAACGAAGAGGAACAACAAGAAATAATTAGTGAATACCATACGGTAAGACATGCCATCGTGGCATCAGGAAACTTCAGCTCACATTAAGCGTACTTACTTTTGGCATAACATGGAACAGTCAATTTCAAGTTTTATAAATTCCTGTGAGGTTTGCAAGCGTATGAAATACGATCGGAAACCTCTCAAACCAGAATTGCAATTAACTCACACTCAATCAAAGCCGCTGAGAAATTTTCATCGATGTTTTCTCTATCGACGGGCGCTACTATTTGACAGCCATCGATGCCTTCAGCAAAGTTGGCCAAGCGTTCGAGATCCCTAACCGGGCTACCCCAGAGATAGTCAGAGCCCTTATTAAGTATTTCTCCTTTATGGTGTTCCCCCAGAATTAGTGCAGATCCCAGGTTCTGAATTTAATAACGCCCTTTTAAAGGAATTATTAGTTTTATACAAAATAGATCTACACATTGGAACCCTAATAATCCAAATTCAATGGGTCTCATGAGAGATTCCATAGCACCATTATCGAAATTTATAGAATAGCAAAGTATGAGCAGAAGCACCGATGCTTCCTCTGTAATGACGTATGCCATTATGGCCTATAACCACTCTATACATTCAACAACGGGTTTGACCCCTTTGAAGTTTTACTAGAGCCATACGGACTCGAGGAACGCATTTGGCGTAGAACTTTGAGAAGCATACATGCAACAGCTAGTTAGGGAACATGCAAAGAGAACTAAGTTTCTATATCAACATTTGTCAGAACAGGCCATTAAACGTAAGGAAAAATAATTCAAAAACAGGCGGAAACGAGTTTAGAATTGAGCCGTGACGTAATATTCGCAAAAGAAGTTAACAAAAGAAGTAGTAAGACAAAACCCCGCTATCGAAAGGCCGTAGTTACTGATGAAATTGTAAGAAACGTAGTTCCCATAAACGCGAAGAACCGCGATACTAAAGTTCCAATTAAAAATATAAAACGCCCTTCACAGGCACCTCCTCGTGCTTCTGGCAATAGCCATGATGAGCCAACTGCGGGCCCTTCAACTTCAGGCACTTAATAAAAATCCTGGAATCCTGCCCGTGAAGAATGGTGTCGCAGTAATCAGTAACGACAAATGGATCCTTGTAAGGGTATTAGACGTTACCCCCTTAAGGGAAGATTTAAAGTTTAATGTTCAACGTCTTTTAGAGTTAAATAAGTTAGTAGAGAATAAGTTTGATAGAAGTAATGTTACAGATAAGTTTATAGATATAAGAGCTCAAGTTGAGTATATACAAAATATGACTGTTAATAAATTCAGTCAGATCATTCCGACCGCTCGAGTCAAACGAGGTCTAATCAACCCGTTAGGTTCACTTATTAAAATGATAACCGGAAATCTAGATAACGACGATGCCACTAGATTTGACAAATTGATCAGTGAAATTGGGTCTCAACAAAATCTTAATAATAGAAAGTTAACGGTGGTCACGAGATGGTACAACTTTGACCAACTCTACACGTGTACTAAATAATAATCTTATTTCTCTTAATAAGTAAAGTTAATGAGGTGACAAACATGGAAAATTTGAGAACTCAGTTCATTAATGCATACAATTTACTTATTCACAACTTTCAGACAATTTGTACTCAGCTTGATGAAATAGAAACTAGTTTATCTTTTAGTAAGTTAGGAATTTTACATCAGTCTATTATGAGACGGATAAGTTGTTATACCAACTTTATAAAATTAGTAGAATAGGAAAATTAGTTTTACTCTAGTTTAGAAAACTTAATTAAGATAGAGCAGTCCATAACTTTGAAAGCTTACTTAAAGGAACACAAATCACTTACCTTTTGGAAATACCTCTGATTGAGAAAGATACTTATATCTATTACAAATTAGTTCCTATACCTGTATTATCCCGTGATTCCACTGTTGTCATATTGCCCAAATACCCATATCTCCTGGCTAAAGGGTTGAAGATCAGACTGCTCACTCACCGTGTCAAGAAATCGACGGTCCAGCTTCCTCTGCACTGATGATGGAGCTTGCAGTATACTCATGACTCCCATCACTGACTTGATGACGTACGCCGAGAACGTGACGTCATGCACAAGATTCCATCACCATTGAAAATGTCCGTGCTTCAAGCACTACATACTAACAGATGGATTCTCTATAGTAGAAATATGGAGCTACTTACGAGAACGTGTATCAACGAAATTTTCTGTCAAGAGATTAAAGGTACTTACATACTTACCTTAGACGACCCTGCGAAGTGAGAGTTCAAAACGTCGTTCTGAAAATTCGTCAGATATCTACAGAAATATAACATATTCTAAGTTACCGATTGTAAATCTACCTCAATCTTCACACCTGAAGAGACGAAGTACTTGAAACCTGTCAACCTGGAAGGCGTCGACCTGGATGACCTGCAGATCCTGTCAGTGGCTTTGAAGAAAGTTTTAGTGAATCGGAAGTTAAGTGAAAGTGAAAGGGCAATCATTGAAGTGCGTAGAATAAGTGTATGGACTCTCATAATCTATGTTCTGATCATTGTATTACTGTGTTTTGTATTGTATAAGAAATGTTATAATAAGATAGTACGCTAGGGAGATGTTCGAAGCTCTCCTGAAAAGGAAAACTTCGCATTAAGGAGGGAGGAGTTACGTCTGCCAACGCGTGTCAGCGCTCTATATTCTAAGAATCCAGACGCTGAGTGGAAGTTGAATGATAAGCCATCCGCTTCACGGAGGTCTTGTTGTTTAGACTCTAGGAGCTGAATTATATTAAGTTGTCTTAGGCATACTCTTGTCGGAATAAACGTTCCCACTTTGAACGATTATCCTTTTTAAAAGACCCTCCGGCTCCCTCAACACTTGACTACTTTGTATTAAAAAATAACAAAATATAACCACTATTATGTCCATTTAGTTAAAGCTCTTTACTTTTACACAAATCTAATGTTATATATGTGTATCCTAAATGTACCGGTGTTAGGTACCCTTTTTACAGGGGACCGTCTGGGTGGGTACCACCGCGATGCCTATTTATGCCGCAAAGCAATAGTGTGAAAACAGTACTGTGTTCCGGTTTGAAGGGTACCGTAGCCAGCGTATTTACTGGGTAAACGAGGCTTAACATCCTATGTCTCACGGTAGGCAGCGCGTTGGTGATACCTGTATTGCCAATGTCTATGGGCGTCGATGACCACTTTCCATCAGGTGGCCCCGCTGCTCGTCTGCCTGCGCATGCTATAAAAAAAAATTTAAATTATGTAACCAAAATAGCAATGTCAGTAAATTTCTTTTGACACTAATAATTCTTGCTAATAAGTTTTGCTATTGGCTATAGTTATCATTGCAACACAAAGCTACTAATTTTATAAGTGACTACATATAATTTAACTGTAAACTTTAAATACTTGATTACTTAGGACACACATACACAGAACGAATTCTAAAAAATTAAAAAAATATAATATGAAAGGTTTTTATCTTTATGATAAAAAGTTTCAATTAAATCAGAATATACAAACTCCTAAACAATTGAGACTTTCATTTAAATCATTTATGTACGTTCTAAAGAAGTAAATTGAAGCTTTGCAAAATAAGGCACTTCCTGTCGATCAATTAATTTAACATGTTAATTTTTCAGTACCCTTTATCATTGAACTAAAATATTACTCACTGATACATGAAAATGCTTTTAGAGCCGCCAGGAAATATGGTCGTTCAATGTCAAATACGTAGTTGTGATTTTTTACAAATTATTTGTATTCAGATTATTACATTAAATGCGAAGGTGGTCAGTTAGTTTCAAGCTTAATCAGCGTTGCGTTTAAACAAATTTTGTATTGTTATTACCTGAGAAATCAAATAAATTATAAATAAAGCACAAACAAAAATTGATGGAGGTGTGACAAAAAAGGGGATTTACTAAATTGTAACTAACAAAAAATTGCATTTGACCCTCACAAAAATTCGAGCGTATTAAGGTGGTGTTCGTTCGACTCTCGCCATAAATAATATATATGTGATGAACACTATGTTGTATTTATGTTATCTGTATGCGTTATTTACAAGAATACAATTCTTATTCTAATAATATAATAATATTATTCTAACATCTGCTGGCCAATAAAAGCTACATATATATTTTGAATTATTGAATTCATTGAAGAAGTGATCAAAGCGCATAAACATTACGATATTGCCTTATGTTTTTTATACATTTTAAATCTCATAAAATATACCTTGTTATTAATACTCTGTAAAAAATTTTACTTATCTTTATTTGAAATGGTAAAAATGATGTCTAAACCCAAAAAAATACAGTGATAAGTATTGGTATTATCAAATATTTGAATAACATCATACCTAAAACATAATATAAATAAAACATATAAAATGAATATTCACAATGCGAATCTACTCGATTAAATGCAATTATAATATTGAATCAAGTTAAAACAAGTTTTACCCCTTATTATTGTCAATTTAATGTTGTTAAGGAAGCTTCAGCATAGCTGCTCCCTTTGTTTGAAATATTCTTGAAAAGCTTTTTAAATGGAATATCTTTTTTAATTTGAGACCCATCTAAGTTAGCTCTTTGCATTCTTAACAGTTTATGTTTTGGACTGTTCTACCGCGAAGCTTAAAGGAATATTATTCTGTTGGGTTAGGTTGCAAAATAAACTTGAGTTTGATGCAATTTTTAGTAGTAATTTTGCTTTAATATTTAACAATATTTTTTAATGTTGGTCATAATGTGACATTTTTTACAAACACAGAGGCTTGTGTTTGTAAAAAAAGTCAGCAGTTTGCTTATTTCGATACATACTTTATTATACTCCTTTATTTGAACAGGTTTAAGTAATAACTGAGTTAAAGACAGCAAAATAACGAATAATTTTGCCTTTTTTTGCAAACATATACATATTTATATATACTTGCGTATATAAGTGCAACTAACAAAATCATATAAATTTGTAGCGTAAATAGAATAAAACAAAAATTAAATCCCGGGACTAGAAGAAGTGTGAAATGTAGAAGCAAGAAGCAGGGTAGAAGTCTAGAACCAGATAGAATATAACTGTGGTAAATATGCATCTAAATTAATTAAACTTCATCAAATTAAACTTCATTAACTATACAAGGGTTAGACACGAAAATAGTTACTAAGGGTTAACTGATTCTACCAACAAAAGTAAAATTGTTCGTTTGTGTGGCATGTGGCAGCCATGGCAACGAAACGGAATTCTAGCGATGGAGACAATCCAAGGAGCTCTTCAAATTGATTCCAGCTGTGAAATTTTGTTACTGTAATAAGCAACTGCATGCCAAGTACCATCAACACCGCGTTGACCGGTTCGGGCCGGACGGATACGACTAGAGCACTTTAAGAAAATAGCCTGATACTTTTCTAAAAGGCTTACAATGAATTAGCCTCTGGTATTGCCAATGTTGTGCTAAAACTGTTAGCAGATTTCAGCTTACTAAAATTAAAATATAAAATTAATCGCATATATTAACATCTAAAATGTATTCAATTATGAGGAAAACGTGTCAAATCACATTAAAATCACGTTTTTTTTCCACTTTCGTTAGGTTCTGTAGATTAATAAAGCAACAAAAAGTGAAAAACGGCATTGAATCATTTATTCCTTAAATTAATTAATCCACTAAATGAAATAATTATCTTATCACTCAAGTCTTTTAATAAAATGTAACATCAAAAAGAATATCTTAGTAAATTGTTTACATCTATTTAGATTATTTATGTATCTCATGGAAGATAATTTACTTTATGACTCGAGGTTTCGTATTTATTTAAGATATCAATAGACAAGAGTTATCGAAGTGATGACATGTATAGCAAATATGGCCTAAAAATGTTATAATTAAAAGCTCAAACTTTACAAATCTTATTAAACATTAATTAAGTGTTATATAAATTATATAATGGCATAGAGAAGATGGTTGGTCTTTGCCACTTTCCTGGGATCCAATAATTTCAAAAATTAAACGCAGAGTATAAAAACTACAAAACCGAAGAACAACATAAACACTTTTGTCAAACGAACATTAAAAATTAAGAATCGAAAGATATGTCAATTTTTAAATAAAAATGACGGTTATTCGAAAACATAGAGATACAGACCAACATACATATACCAACAGACATATACCAACTTAGTCTGCCCGTGATCATGGATGCTGAAAAGAATCCGAAACGTCGGAAATAAATATATTTAAGTAACCAAAAATCCGTATATTAGTGGATTTGATAAGTGTTATATTAGATGTAGGAATTTTCGATCTTACTTTCAAATAGATAATAATTAAGGTTAAGCTTTTAATTCATAGTTACATAACTAAATCGCTCGTTAATTTTCTTTTATATAGAGGTCTAACTAAGAAAGTGCCACAGTGCTATTATGACGAGCGCTTTGTAAGTAAAAGTCGTGAGAAAAAGCTATACAAACTAGGTAAAATAATTTTGTTTTTAAATTAGTACACAAATAAATTGCGGTACATTCATTTCAGGTCTATAGAGTGCGGCGAAATGTTTTCTCAAAGATAAGAAACTGAGAATGAAAAAAGGTGTATTTATTGCAAAAGTGTGTTTGATGAAAGTTAGGGGCACCATACTCCACATTTTTTTGGACGCTGCAAGATACCTGTTGTTTACGATTTATAAAATCAATCACTTTACAAAAAATTTAAATATTTTTAAATATATATTAAGGGAAGTAAATTGTTAATAAAATATATCTATAAACAACATACAATTCATATACTAATATATATAGAAGTAATACGATATTATTTTATTATTTATTCTGTCTAAGGAGAAACGTTGCCGGACACCATTAAAAGAGAAGTTTCTACTGTGTGATTTTATACAGGTATTTATAGGCATCATAGTTTAGATTAAGCGTCTGCACTCGACATCCACTAAGACGTACTATACGATATCTGAAGGGAATCTTAATGGAATCCGCTGTTAGTATCCTGTAGCTTACCAAGATTCCAGTAACAATTTTAATATATATTTGAAGATCTGGGATATTACTGTTAAGTCTGTACAGCCTTAAAAGTAATAATATAACAAATTTTACTAGCGAAGGGCAAAAATTTTCTCAATCCTTCATAGTGAAAGTTGTTGGAAAATTTTTAAATATTAACTATTATAGCAGAAAAAAATATGAGTCAATAAATTAACAAAATTATGTTAATTTATTTATAATAGTATTCTCATTATTACGTTAAGATAAAATGGAATTTGAAATATTTTATTACAAAGATCGCATTCTTTTTTAGATTAAACATCAATGATAAGTAGAAGCGGGGAGAGGAATTTCACTGCGACGGACGAAGGGAGAATTCCAGGACGTTGCAAGAAAAAATCCTTGAATACCGTGGCGTAATACTTGGACCTTATAACGTAAAATTCTTTCTGCTGATAAGAATGCTGTGTAATACATTTATTCCTAGACTGTGGGCTGTTTTCCATACTATAGCTTTAGCTAAGGAGGTCCATTTATCGGCCTGTAGGCTATAACAACGAGTTCTAAGGAAATATTTTTTATAATATTGTTGTTGCTTACGCGAATACTATGCATGGTAAATAAAATATTAATAAACGCATTTTGTAGCATTTAAGTTCTTTACAATTATTTAAAATAATACCCAACGTTTTCAAACCCTTCCCAGAGTCCATGGTCATAGGACTCTATCGGCTACGGTCAATTATAAACATAAAATTATGTGATCCGATTTATGCACTGAGCTGACAGTATCATGTGGGTCAGTAAATTCACAATCTTTCTGTTTCGTCGTAACCTCATGACTGAGGGACGTGACTATGGAGCGTTGCTCTGGCCACCATTTCTTTCCAGACATTTCTGTCTTGCGCCAGTTGGATTTATGCTTGTAGGGTAGCTCCCGTTCACAAATTTCACAATACTGTAAGACAATTGTATTATTTGTCATATATTTTTTTAGTATCTATAGTGTTTTCCATGTACCTGTTGCTCTGTTTTTCTTTCACCTAAATTAACTTAGTTAGGCTTAAAATAAGAAACCACATTATTTTGGTAAAGTTGTAATAATAAGTAGCCTGAAATATATCAGCTATCTTTTGGTGAATGTCCCGTCAAAATCGGATCGGCCATTCCAGAGATAAGCAAAATTATTAGCCAGAACCCATTGACAGACAGACAGACAGAAAAAAAATGTTATGTTATACGTATCGGTTGCATACAAATAACAAAACAATGTAATAATTTAAAAGATTATTATGATGGAACAAACAGACACTTTAAGTTTATTCATTACTTTTATTTGTTGTATTTGCATAAATAAAATATTTTTTTAGAAAATATGTTCTATTTTGCACTTTCCATCGTCATTATCAGAAATTTCTACCACTGTGCATTTAAATCGCAAGATTAATCTACTGTACCATAAGATAAAGCTTATTCAAGCAAACGGAATCTAATTGCTTGCAAAGCAGGGGAGGATCATTGTCCGACTTCGCGTGCTCTGCCAGCTATTATACTGAGCGTGAATCAGTAGCACCCTAGATAGCGTTTATAGTTATCATCTTGGCATAAATAATCTAAGACTATTTTACATTGTATTACTATACTCTATAGATTTAAAAAATGCAATGCAATTTAATGTTTGCGGCTGTTTTTGTTATTATTAATTTGTTAATGACATGATTATGGTTTTGAAGAATAACTTTTTTGAAATTATGTAAGCCTTTAAATTTCATTTACTAAGGAGTGTATTGAGTAATTCAATGTTTTGGTTATAAAAATAAGACAACGTAAACGTAAAAAGTGAAATAATTGTGGCAAATAAAACATCACGTATGTAATCGTTACCTAAAACTTAATAAATGAAATTACTTGAAAAAAATTTATATCGGACGTTGTTAATCGAACTGCATTTTATATTTATTTGTACTATAACCGGTATATTGGCACAAGCAATGTTTGTAGGTTGTTTTTGAAGTATTTGTAAAATTTAAAACAAAATTGATAAATAACATTGTAATATAATTGTAGAAGTTATTGTTAAATAAGTGTATTAAATGCTTTTAACACTTATTGACTATTTTATTGTTTTATTGACTTGAGTGCAAAAAATACGTGAAAATCTATTGTAGTACGTAACTCATACAAAATGTCATTATACACATACGTATGATTGATGGCTACTCATCCGTCTTCATATACATTCAGGCTTTTAGCGATATTCAAATAACTCAGTAACGCGTGTTTTTCGCTAGTCAGATAACTTACTGAAGAGTAAAAACAAAGCTAGGTTTTGGGCGTTAAACTTACTTATGGCAATATTACACAGCCCATTAAATAGTTCTATCAAACGAAAGAGAGTAATTAAAAATTTAGGTATAAATCATTTTAGTAGTCATTAAGACTACTAAAATCTAAATGTAAAAACTAAGAACACCTTGTGCTGCTGTCACTCAAAGGTCTATTAAGTTATTTTTATTCGTATTACCTAATAATTATTATTGACATTGTTAGGGCTTAGCTTTTAGGTATTTTTATTAGCGTCTGACCGAAACTGATTTTCCAGCTAAAACTGAAACCGAAAGTCTTGTGTTCAAGTATAAAACTTCTTAAAATACTGAAATTCCATGCATTTTACCCATCATTTTACATTAATTAAAACATGCAAGGAAAAGACTGAGTGTAATAATGTTTGTAATAATAATTTATTTGATTTTATGTTAGTTTAACTGTTGGTATTTTCGTACAAAACCTTATATAAAATTGAAGCTAAGTTGTTAAATATTTTAGTTACACAAAATTAGGCTCAAAGTCAAGAGCGTGGGCGTTCATTAATATCTCGAGTGCTTTTGAACTGATGTATTCTAAGGCTCAAACTCAGCCAAAATTATATATGGCATCACTTCAGTAGAAAGAAGTAAAGTTGACGCTGAATTCTTTACTATAAAGAAAAATCCTTCGGTAAAGATATATTAATATAAATTATATAAGTGAATAAAAGAAATATTAACTCTTACTCTATCGTTAACTTTACGAGCCGTAGAGTACGAATTTTTCTTAGATATTGCAAATAACTATATATTATATAAGGCATTATATATAATTTTATAAAAAATATTAATATAATTATTTCTATTGTTTACGCGAATATTACACATTATGAAATAAAATGACTTTACTGATTTTGTCGCGTTTATTTTACATTTTGAATTCCCAACGTTTCGAACACTTTCCAGCGGCCGTAGTCACGGGGTAGACTGAGATTAAAAATATTAATATATAGTTTTATACAAAAAAATAAATAGTTGAATGGATATACAAAAATATACCGACGATGAAAGTCTATTATTTTTAAAATAAATTGTAGTAACTAGTATTTTGATATACACATATGAAATACAAAATTAGTCGGTAGAGAAGCTTAATAAATTGGCACAATATATTTTTTTGTTATGATTAACACATTGCCTAATTTATGATGCTAGAAAAATGCAATTTGCAGCATGTAAAAATTTGACTTAATTGTTGTAAGTAACTTAACTTACACAGAAAAACTACGGCAAAGAATATTCCAGTGAATCAATTTTGTTATTAAACTGAATACTGTGATTTCAAAATAAAAAAAGTTAAGTCAAAAAAAAATAAGAAAAAAGCGTTCAACCGCCTCCATAATTTTTAATTCTTTTTTTTGATTTTTTTTTTGAATACTGGCAGTTTATTGCTCTAAATTCAAATTCAAATATCTTTATTCAATATACCACCTATCTTACCATGGTTCAGAAAAGGTCCTCAGACCTGAAGAAAACTAGGCGTTTATAAGAAACTCGCGACTATTTTTATTATCTTTGTTGAATTTTGACAACAGAGACTGTCGACATTTTCTTAGCTGTTATCATTATAAAAATTCATTAATATCGTAATAACACATATAATCGTTTCTTGATCTACCTTTCAAATTTAACTTATGACAGTTAAATTCTGAACGTTGACTGCGTATTTTATTTGTAAACTTACATCGTTCATAAAGACTTACTTTATTCATTCGCTGTCTAGTTGTGGAAGAATTAAACTATTGAGTGGTATCTCGTTATAAACTAAAAAAGCCTAGTAGTAGTATGCGATGGACCAGGTCAATTTGTTAACTTATGTCATCAACTTACACACATTTTAAATTCTTTATCTATTATTGTTATATTTTTGACACCTATAAATCTTTTTAATATATCAAACGTTTTATTCTACACCTATTGTCGTATTTCTCTTCAGGTTGGTAACCTCTATATATTATTGTTAGAACGATTACTTTATTTATTTCCATGGACGTTGCTTGGATGTTGTAACGGATCTATGTCTGTCTACAAAGGTCCTAATCTATAGGTAACCTACATTTTTAAAATGTGAATATAGATTTTCCATACATTTTACACTTGTGATATTTAAATGACGGATCTTTCCCCTTATATAAATAAAACTATGAGCGTAATGTAATCATACAAATCAATACAATACGAAATACTTGGCAGTGATAGAAAATATTACAATCAAGTATTCGTATAATAAACAAGTAATACTTTGTTTATAATCTAATTCTTTTTTGGGAATAAGAATCACTGATACTAATGAATTTTTTTAATGAGAAATGTCAAGGTTATTAACGTTGTGATACAACCAGCGTAGGGTAAAATTATCAGTTCAATGTGGGAGCAAATTAATATATTTTTACCAACTTATAAACTTAGCATGGTATTACACTTCTTGTGTTTAGAGATTATTAGAAGTAAACACACTTAACCGCCTTTGTGGCCTAGTAGTACTGGCCCTTGTTGAACAATCCGTAAGTCTTTGTGTTATCGTTGCTATCTAGTTATAGAAATATATCGCGTTATTCACCTTGCTAAATACCTGAGTAAAAGCAATCATCATCATCATCATCAGCCGGTGTTAGTCCACTGCTGGACAAAGGCCTCCCCTAATGAACGGCTTCTCCATTAGGGGGTTTTTAGACCGTACCCACAAACGCTGGTCTAATGAGGGATGATAAGCAATACAATAGCAGATTCCGTTTTGCGTTTTTGTTACTGATTGAATTTAAATTACTTAGAATAAATCTATTAATCTAATTTTAAAAAGTCTGAAATCTGCTCAATCGGAGATTATTTGACCATAAAATCAAAATACGGCTTTTGAGCGAGGGCGAGATTTAGTAAGAGCACAAAAAATCGTAACAGTGAACATTGTATGTAGTTTTCAGTTTGTAGAGTTAAGAGTTTTACAAAAAAAGATATTTATTTGCATTGAATTTTCTTTTTTATTTGATGAAAGTTAGTGTCATATATGTATTTATGCACTCGTCAAGTAAAAGGTAATTAACTATTTTACCATCGCGCCCGTAGTGTGGCAGGTATGTAATGTAATAGTAATAGTGATTTAGCCTTAAACACGTATAACAATACATTTTACAGATATATTTAATATGACAAGCCTCCGTAATCTAGTGATAAGCGCGTGTGCTTTAGAAACCGGAAGTTGTGGGTTTGAATCTTGCGAGGACTCAACAAATTTTCATTGTTGTTTCCTAGTTGGTTAGACAATCTGGCTGATCCCCAATTGTCTGAAAAGTAAAATAATCCATGCATCGCGATGGGCATGAAAAGAGGCTCACCCACCAACCGCTTTGACATTAGCGTAGGGGATGGTCCAGAAAACTCCTGATGGAGAAGGCGTGCAGTAGGGGAGGCATACTTTCAGCAGTAGACAACAATGTGTGTTCGGTTCCTTTACTAATGCACTTAAAAATTGTCTAACTTATGTCATTTAAATGACATATGTTAGACAATAAGACCGGTCTTTTTCAATATAATATCTAAGAAGTTTAGCCTTAAGTAATAAAAGTATACTTTGTGAATGGTCAGGAAACCTCAAAGCCAGTGCTATAATTAAAAAACTTTTAAGATTTGTATATATTTTTTTAATAACGTCGGACGCTTATTTTGATATTGCCCCTATGTTCTTTTATGAAGCTTGTTAACGATCTAATAGTTCACTGAAGCCACGTTTCAGATATTGGAATAATTACATAACCCGAAATAAAGTACAAAATTCGTGCAGCATTATTGGCTTTACTTATCTCACAATCTTCTAATGCAATTAATAAAAATTTTTCGCTTCGACTTACATCAG
This sequence comes from Lamproptera curius, assembly GCA_029286875.1. Classification (NCBI taxonomy): domain Eukaryota; kingdom Metazoa; phylum Arthropoda; class Insecta; order Lepidoptera; family Papilionidae; genus Lamproptera; species Lamproptera curius. The sequence continues at coordinate 192,007 of JAGSMT010000237.1, read as the reverse complement.
CACATAGAGTAAGACTTAATTTAATTATATAAATTTTATTTACATTTAGTACATGGCATAAATTCCTTATTTCCTAGAATTATTAAATAGTTCACTTTAACAAGCTCGGGTTCAAATCCACATACTCTGTAAAGTATTTTAAATCTTATTTTTAGTAATAACAAAGGTAAGTTTTTCAATTTCTATTTTTTCTAAGGTATTTAAAGTAATTAAGCGGTAGAGTTATAGGAGTCAACTTTATTACTAAATTAATATATCAACGATAGACTAACTATAAATTAAATTGAAAAATTACGTCATCTATCAAATACTACACCGTACCACGTGAAAAATCTTTATACTTTAATCTAATACCTTAGTTAAAAGATATTAAAAATTAATTACCTCTGATTTACTTTGAACTTGAAATACCTTACAGTTACCTCTAAAATTAAAAACTGCATTATGTTTCTACTCTATCACATTGGGTCATAAAAATTGGTAAAAAACATTCTAACAATTCATTTTAGGTTAATACGTTTAATTGTTATCATCATAATCATCATTATCTGCCTGTGATAATCCTCTGCTGGGCATAGGCCTCCCCTACTGCACGCCACCGCTTTTATTATTCGTCTATTCTCATCCAGCCAACAACGGCTAATCTTGCCGCAGGGCGTACCACACTACGTTTGCACTATGCTTGTAATATTGTATATTATGAATGGTTTTTGCACGTTAACTGTACAAATGTAAATAATGAACAGTCACCCGCTTCTTAATATAAGTTGATATCGCTTATGAACCGTAGTTTAATTGCACGTTAAGAACTTTACACATTATCGTAATACTGCGCGCATGACAACCATGTATGGACCCAATTAATATGGAAGTTAGGAAACCAACGAAAATTAGGCCTGCTCCCATTTTGCGATAAAGTTTTTTCATGGCCCTTTCAGCATAATGTTCTTATAAATTACTACTAGATGTTGATGCTATTTGATATTCTGTATTTTATCCGGGTGGTAATGAACACAAAAAATAAAGGAAGCTTAAGCGAAAGTCCCGACTAAATCGGATGAACTATTCTAAAGATAAGCCAGAACAAACAGTCAGACGGAAAAAACATAGATATAGATAATGATTTAAAGCTGCGACGAATTTTCTGTCTATTTGTTTTACCAGTTAAGGGAAAAAAATAAAAAATAACGCTTTTGTTTAAATAAGTGGTAAGTTTTTTATAAATTACAGTAAAAATATTGTCATATTGAAATTATATTTCGATTTAAATGTACAATGGAATTTAATATATAAGTTCCCTCACTAATTTAATACTTACTAATTGGACGCCTCAGGCCTATTAACAGACAATATAAGCATACATATTATGTGATTTAAAACAAAACCTGTGAGCCTTCCATTAACAAGCTGTGTTATAGTTAAAATTAATTTAACCTTTTGCCTCAAATCGAAAGTCTTCAATCCTACCCCTTATGACATACAGTGCCGCGACTTGCATACTCACGGTCTGCCTGGTCCACAAATTTAAAGTCACCGGTGGTAGGTCCCTGTTTAGGAGAGTAGGGTGGTTAGGAGACCGTCTGGTGGGTACCACCGCGGTGCCTGTTTCTACCGCAAAGCAGTATTGTGAAAACACTAATATGTATTTCAGTTTGAATGGCACCGTAGCCAGCGTATTTACTGAGTAAACGAGATTTAACATCCTACGTCTCACGGTAGGCAGCGCGTTGGTGATACCAGTATTGCCAATGTTTGGGTTATCGGAGCCTCAGGTGGCACCGATTGCTCGTCAGCCTGCGTATGCAATAAAAAAGTCACTCAGCGAGCTATGGGTAGGCTATGCTCGGGTATCTCTGAAGGACGTATCAGAAATTATGCGATCTATCAGAGAACCAGAGTCACCCATATAGCCTACCGGATTAGTAAGCTGAAGTTGCAGTGGGCCGGTCTATAACCCCCGAACAGGTTCTCGCTTTGTCGTAGCGGTGGGGCTCAGTACCTGCGGCTTCCTGGGTTGGCCGCGGGGAAGCTAAGAGGAACCTGGCCGGCCGTGGAGGAGGCTGCTCCAAGCGGGCTGAACAAGCCCGCTTTGGATGCGCCTTTAGAGGGTGCGAGGGACGGGTTGCAGGAGGTAGGTGTGCCGCCCTTCCTGTCTCTCGCAACCAAGGTGGAGTCGCGGGGGAAGAGGAGTGTCGGTATTCCGTAGGCCGCTCTCCCTATCCTCCGCGACTCGGCGGGGCCGCACCGCTGATGCGGTGTGGAGGGGCCGTGGGAGGAGGGGACATTCGGCATGGTGTCGTCGATCTCTCCTCCTTCTACGGCCGAAATGGAGCTAGCGGCGGAGCTTAACATCCGGGCCGCCGCTGGGGCTGGGAGTATCGTCCCTGTGTGGGTTGGGAACTCCTGGCTCCCATGGCGCTGAGTAACAGACTCGGGGAGTCTGTTACCCTAACTAGGGCCGAGACGAAGGGCGCGCTAGTGCCGACGCGCCCAGAGGAGGCAGATGGCCGTAAGGCCGAGACGGGCTGCTTCGGCGGCCAGCGCCGGTCGGGTTGCAGATGAGTGCAAAACGTTCCTGTGACCCCACCCTAAAGGCGTCAGGAAGGAACAACGTGGTGGTTTTAGTCGGTGCGAGTCCGACTAACCCGTCTTTGCCCCGCGAGGACGGGTATGCGTAGGCATTTCCCACGGTAAGGGCCGGTCATATAAGCTGCAGAACTGACGACCGCTGGAGTCGGAAAATTCTGGCGTGGAGACCGAGGCTCGGCAAACGTAGTATAGGATGCCCTGCGACAAGATGGAGTAACGACATTAGCAACGTGGCCGGTGTAGGCTGGATGAGAATAGCCGAAGATAGGCAGCGGTGGCGTGCACTACGGGAAGCCTATTTCTAGTGGTAGATTGAGATAGGTTAATGATGATGATGATCATTTTTAAATTTAATAATAGTTAAATTACGAACGTTTACTAGGATTTTGTTGTACAAACGTATATATTGATCGATAAAAGACTAACTTATTCTTCGCAGTCTAGTTGCTGGAAGAAATAAATTATCCTTGTTCCTTATGTCAACATCTTAGGAAATCATTTTTATTTTTCTACACATACATTAAGTTTTTAAATATGTATTATGAACACACTATAAGAATGTTATATATGCTTTGCTTATAGAACTGGTACTACAACTTTCCCTTATTTATTCCAAATGTCTCCAAGTTTTCCAAATTTTCAAGTTCCTAAATAATTCATCGACTCAAGCTCCACAGCTGACATGACCGTTGCTGACTCAAGTGGAATTTTATGTAAGATGGATCGACTGTTTGGGGTATTTTAAACTTATTATTTATTTATTTACACTTTAAGCACTACGTGTACATAGGTGGACTTAATGCCATAGGTATTTTCTCCCAGTCTACCTCAAGGTGGTGCAGAGATAATAAGTTGGGAGGTGCACAGATAAAATAAAAAAGAGAAGTTATTATGTTACGTTACTTTCGAAAACTTATTTATTTGTAATAACAGAATTTATGTCTATTTTCATATACCGTATTTCGCACACTTGCGCACAGTGACTTCTTGACGCAAAAAAAAACATGCCTGTGATATATCAACAAAATTCGGCTAATAAGAAAGAAATTGTTGAGCTATTCCGCAAAAAACTACTAATATATACTTGCCAAGGTTTTTAAAGGTCTTTAGTACTAAATATACCAAATTACGTAACTATTCATAAATTTATATTATAATATTTTGACTATTAAGGATCGAATTAACTTAAATTATTTAAAAATATGTATGCAAAAGATATGTTAAATTGTGCCACCAAATTTCTTTCGCCGATTCTTCTTATATCCGCAATAATTATTTAAAAACCATTTACTGCAATCATATTAGCTATTTATTAATGCTATTTATTATTATTAGATATTTAATATTATCATTCATAGAAAGCGTATTTTATGTTTATAAGATGAAGAAAATACGAAATGATCTTGTAAAATTTTCCTAATTTACCGCATAAAAAAGGGTAATATTTTCTTAAATAAACCAATCTTTTGATCTGTCGGCACGCGCCGCCCCAATTTTAGAATAATCCTCAATTTTCACATAAATGGAGGTCTTTACTTGTATAAAACTATCTTTGTAATTGTAATTTTCATTTTCTTAGACAATTACTAATTATATGGAAGAGGCCTATTTTATTTAGTTTTTTTGAGGTGCGGAACCCCGTATTTACGTTATTTTTGCTCAAATTATATTTTACACAAGCAACTACAAACACGAGATTAGAGAACAAGATTACCGGTAAGAAGATGTTTATTGTAATGGTCCTTATTTTGGCCTAGAGGACGATAAACAATATTTTTTAAGTATTCTCTTCTTATGACATGGATATTAAAGGCAACCTTGGCATCAGTAAAATTTCCAGAATCGCGTTATAATAAATAATGAATAATAAATAATAAAACTGCCTCCGTAGCCTGAGTGGTATGGGCGTGTGCTTTAGAAACCGGAGGTCGTGGGTTCCGAATCCTGCGGGACGCAACAAAATTTCATTGTTGTTTCCTAGTTGGTTATGGCAATTTGGGCCGATCACCCAATTGTTTGAAAAGCAAGATGATCCATGCGTCGGATGGGCATGTAAAAGTCGTCCACCCACCAACCCGCATTGGACCAGCGTGGTGGGATATGGTCCACCCTTATGGATAGGGGTGTATTAGGGGAGGCCTATGTCCAACAGTGGACTTAAAACAGGCTGATGATGTAATGATGTATGTTATAATAAAATATTATCCATGTTTTTAATAAAACATTTGGATTATGTAATTATTTCTTATCCTACGACGGAAAAGTAATTAATATATTATTTACAAGACTATGCCGCCCTATCTGTTACGCAACTCAAAATAGTTCCTCTATTACTACGAGGTATACGAACACATAAATATGTATTATTTTTTACATTCAGTGCGAGTCATTTTCTCGAAATAGTACCTAAAAAAACTTATGTATGTAAAAAAACTTATCTAAAGTTACAAAAAATCATTTAGTGGCCCTCTATATGCTGTTTTGCATGGTAACAAACCAATTGTCGAACAAAAATTAAGGACCAGTAAGCTAAAAAGATAGGAAGCTACTACCTCCTGCGGTAATTAGAGTTGCAAATTCGTTACCGGTTATTTATAATAGAGTATGCCCTATTTTTGCTTTAACATGAAGAAGATTTAATAAAAAACTGTTCGGATTTTGTCGGGTTTAATTTGTTTCACAATATTCTCTACGACTCAGATACTTTGCAGGATCAATAGTCATGAGCAGACCGAGGTGTGGTTAGTCTGTCAGAGATTTTTACCCGGCCACCGTCATAAACGCGATAAAGTTCGGTGTGTTTGTTTCGGACTCCTTCCAGCATCCATGATCCAGCATCAATAAAAAAAAGATCATTCAGTAGTTATGTATAATAGTTATTTAAAAGTACAAATTAATCAAAATTCAAATTTTATTTGCTTTCGGTAGAACTTTTATAAAACGTGCAATTTCATATTTTTCTACCATATTAGCAAAAGGATTTATTTGCGAAAGGACCCTGGGTTACGGAAGGGGGTGGCTTCGATTTTGTCTTAACGAGTCTTTCAGAAAAAAAACTTATGCTATTGTTGATTTCTGGGACTACGGAAATGCGAGCGCGAAAGATAGATTATCCATGTGTTGGATAGCTAGGTAAAACATCTGCACCAAAGTATCTATTTTGGTATAAATTTAGGATGTTAATACTATTATCGAAGTAACAATAAATCCATTCACGGTTTGCTCCCTAGGTGTTGAACGATCACATTTTTTAGTAGCGATCTGCCTAAATAATCAGCTAAAATTAGGTACATTTGCAATTTTACCCCTAAAACTTGGGAAAATAACTAACAGGAAGTCCCTTACAAGCATAACATATTTGAAGTTCATGCTTTTTAATATACAATGATGTGAGAGGCCTGGCTGTGTATAAAGCATGCAATATCATATACATAGTTTTAATTTATTTTTAACGTTCTTTATACAATTCAAAAAATGTACGTGACGAAATACATGTAAAATAAGTCACAGATTATAAAATTAACCTTAGATTTTTTTGTTTTAGTGTGTTAAGAAGGATATTGGAGATATCATGAATAATTTCATAGATATTTTGTAGAATACTGTCACCGAATTATGTCTTATTATTGCAGTACAATTAACGGTATACACTTCATATGTATATATAACAATTGTGCTAGCGTTTAATATGCGTTTCAAAGTCGTTAACCCTTTGTGAAGGCATAGTTACTCATTGTTGGAATCCGGGATCTTAAGTTTAGTTACAATTCTATTCCCTTGAGAAATGATGATAGCAAAGTGAGGGCCAAAGTTGCTTAAAGGAATTATACTTTATTAAAAATGTGTACAATTTATATGAAATTTCGTGCGCAACAAAATTTTGTATTTATGAAATTAGTACCGCACGTTCGTGTTTCTTAGAATATATTTTTTACAAGACCTGAACATAATTGGAACTCGAGATCTTAACCAAACAAAACCTAAAATAGGCGAAGAATATGGCTAAAAGATGAGCGTGTTTTTGGATTGCAACAAGCTATATTCTCGTAATGTTTTACCAATAAAAATCCCACATATTTGTTAATTTATGAGCGGTATAACTGACTACAAATAAACGTTCAAAATATACCTTTGAAAATACATATCCATCACTTCTAGTATTTTTGAAATTCACAATCGTTTTAAATATGATCCTTTAACATTTGCTATAACACTCTTTATTAATGCTTGAAATCTTTGTTTATAAATATATAAAATTACGCCATTCTTGTTTAAAGTAGTTTTAATTAACTAAGTTAAATTTTATATAATTATGACAAAATTTAGCACATATTTTGTGTCAGAAAATTTTATCATGTATTTTTTGTAATACTTCATGTATATAACACTAAACAAAGGAACTTTATTAAAAATTCCAACAAAACTGGTTTATTATTTGATTTAAAATAGATAACAACCCGCGTGCAGATTGGTGCAGAAATTGTGGATCAGCGACTGTCAAATAGGTAATATAAAATATTATTACCCTACGGCAGAAAGCCTTAACATTCGGTATTACAATATTGAGGCTTTCTATCGACTACATCTACGAAAAGGCTTAAAATAAAGCGAAAATTAATTTAAAAAGATATAAAGTATTAAAGCTTTTTTCTATTTGATCAATTATAAGCCACAAGCAAATATCGAGCATCTGGAACGAGGCATAGGCAGAGAACGGCATCTCTCCCGCGGGACCTTCACACGATTCGTGAATGGCGTCCATCTTGAGTGTTATTTGTTTTAGTGGTTATTCAAAAGATTCACTTCATTTATAGACAAGATTTCGTTTAGGCCGGTAACAATTTGTTGTAAATTATAAAACGTATACTGTTATTGTTGAATATCGTCGAAAAGTTGAATTTTTGTTTTTAAAGCATTACCCTGATTGAAATATTTAATATTAAATAAAACCGCCTTTAAACACTGGTTAGGACGGCGGAAATAGTAAAATCTGTTCAAGAAAGAAGCAAAAAAAAATGTAAATTCAAGAGTAACATGGGCTGTTCCCTTGTTTATACCTGACAAAATAAACTTACATTGCACTTGATATGTATGCACCTATTACAGTATACACTATAGATTGTAGATAAATGAATACATTTTAATATATAATCGGTACATATAACAAAACAACGTTTTTTTTTTAAATTTTTGTCTGACTGTCAATAACTGTCAAAATTGGACCAGACAGACGAACAGGAACAGGATTTCACTGAAAGGTAGCTGATATAAGTGATATAGTAACCTAGCCTACCCTTTTTAACGATTTTATTTAGCTCCACCCGTACGGAATTTATTTGTTTATTTATTTGGGTCAAAATTAGAAATTGAAATTTAAGCACCTTCCCGTTGTCAGATTGATCTGAAATTTGATACACACATTTAATTTAGATGACAATACATGATACGGATGGCCGCCGATACAAAATGGTGGATTACATATTTTTCCTTAACCCACTCAATATGGATATCAAATGAAGGGGCTACACAAGTAAAACACGACGATTATATTAAAATTTACAATTTAAGATGGACGTCGTTCCAATATGGTGGACTAGGTACATATTTTTCCACAACCACCACAATATGGGTATCAAATAATAGAACTACACTAGCAAAATACTGTCATTATGTCAAAATTTCAAACACAAGATGGACGCTGTTACAAAATGGCGTATTAGGTGGGGGCATGATTAGTCGTGTCGAGGACAGTTGCGTCCAAGATTGTGTGGCGTTAGAGGGGCAGATAAAAAAGGTAATTAGATACCTCGTTAGCAAGCGTAAGTAGTAAGCTTAACAATAAAACAGAAATAAAAACAAAACAGTTACACAACGAAAAAAAAGGGTTCGAAAAAGCAAAAGAAAAGTTAATAACGAAACGTGCAAAGAAAAGTGAAAATAAAACTCATAGTCGACTACAGAAACGAAGAGAACGGTTAGCTACAGAAACACCTGAACGACATGATACCAGGTCAATAGCACAACATGACAGAAAAAGTTAGTTGTTAGCATCAGAAACACCTGTGCGTCAAGAGTCTAGGCTAAGATTACAACTTAACAGACAAAGAGAGCTATAAGCGTCAGAAACACCTGAACAACTGGTTAACAGGATGGCGTGAGAGACAAAAGGAGTTAGAAGCTGCAGAAATACCTGAGCAACGCCACGACAGGTTAAATAACCAACGTGAGCGTGCACAGCAACGCAGAGCTGAAAATCATGTACAAGCGTTTGAACATATTGTGTATACAGGTTTGTGACATTTGCAAGAAGCATTGTTACATTGCCTAACAAAATTCATACTGTACGTGACAACACAGTACTATAACTGTCTTCAAAAACAACATTACTTTTATGTTCGCGCTGCCAAACACATGTGACCAGTTATAAAATAATAGCACCATCATAGGCGTACTGGAATAATCTGGATCCAGGTTCAATACCAGATTAAATTCAAGCGCTGAAGCAAGCAGAGCAGCGATTGCTGTGTAGAATCATCCCGTTTGTTAAAATCGTAAAATTTACGCGGAAGCAGTGTTGTTTGTCCAAGATATCTTTGAGGTCAGTGAAAGATTACCTAATATGCTTCCAAGATCTTCCAGCCAGGTGGGTATCGTTGTTACAGAGCGTTTGGAGAATTTGAACATCACAAGAGAATTCACAATATCTCTTGAAAAAGTCTACAGCGCTTTAAGATGATAACTCGCTTTATAGAGATGTACGCATAGACGAAAATGTCCAGATTAGTGAACAAGACTTAAAAGACTTAGTGTGCCGGATATACCTGAAAACGGTGAACCTGAAAGAATTGAAATTCATTAGTATTAATGACGTTGCTAAAATTATTCAGGCTTCATCATTGCTCATTAAGATATATCCCGTTGTTGTGAGTACGCACTTCATGATACGTGTCAATGCTCTGATGCAGTTCCTTAAAATCGATGTAGAAGTATTTTGCGTTAAAAGAGGAAGTCCTTATCTTCGTGTGGTAATTTGGGTAGAAGACCACCCATCTGTGGAGTCTCCTGAAGGAATTGTTCGTATTGATTCAGTATGTGGCACAGCCACACAACCTGAGAATTAGAACTATACGAATTGGTTAAACAATGTCAAATATATCGTCACACTAATACCTGTACGAAAGATACCAATACAAATACACTATGTCGGTTCAACTTTCCTCGCGCGGAATGTACAATAACTCATATTACTAATCCCTCATCTAACGAATTTATATATTATGGTGTTCGCATTTGCGTTGTCAAAAGAAAAAGCGAAGATTGTTAGGTAAATAATTATAGTTCTGCTTTGCTGAAAATAAGGAAAGCCAATATGGACATCCAACCCTGTGGCACTAATGAGTCCTTGCGTATTACATCGCAAAATACGTGTCAAAATCGGAGCCTACGAATCTGGATGGTAAAGTCACTAGAGCTATCCAGCAAATTAGGAGAGAAGAATCCGATGTTTCACGTAAGCTTTTTAAAATATGCATGCGCATACTGAAAGAACGACAGGTTTCATCATGCGAATGCGTTTTCAGACTTCATCATTTAAATCTGCGTGACAGCTCGAGAAAAACAGTCTTCCTCAATACCCGTAAACAGGAGCAACGTTATCAAGTGTTGAAGTTTACTAAAGGCGGTCAAGCAGCTGGTTATTGTGCGAATATGTCTGAACGATATGAAAACCGACCAACTGAGTATCCCGACTATAATTTCAACAACACGTGTCTAATAGAGTTTGTGATGTTGTCTGAGCCGCACTACGCAAAATTACCAGCAATCAACAAAGAAAGCATCGATACAGATGCGTTAGCGCGTAAACAAACATTAAAAAAAGCGACTTATTACACTAACAAACAACACAAAAATGACCATCAGAATCAGGCCTTGTAATACGGGTTCCTAACTTTGTTGCAACTTTTGATCCCGAGTCTTATTATTACAGTTTGTTGCTCCAGTATATAATACCGTATTAAGAGAGAACTGATGGGAGAATACAACAGCGCCAGAGACGCATTTCTCGACAATGAACAGAGGATAAGAGAAATCAATCCTTATTTTATATCGCAAATGTGACAGGCAACTTGAAAACGCGTACAATCAAGTACATGCATTTCAGATATTAGATCAGGAAGAGCCGATAGAACTAAACTGTGAAGAAGGTGTTCCATAACTGCCGATGAACGATAACCAATTCATACTAACGAAGCAGTCTATGAATGCTGGGCATAAAGACATTTTCACGATGGTAGCTCAGTCCATTCAAAATCAAATAGTTGTTGCCGAAGAATGCTTAAAAATATTCTTTACAGGTGGTGCTGGTGTTGGAAAGACGTTTCTACTAAATTTATTACGAGATCAAATTAATAGGTCCTATGCGAAGGGTGCGATTAAAGTATGTGCACTGACGGGAGTTGCAGCGCAGTGGATAAATGGAGCTATTATACATAGTACCTTAAAGTTACCAGTACAGAACAATGGACGAATAACTGGTATGTCACCATTGTCCGGAAACTATTTGCGAATAATGAGACAGCAGTGGAGGCAGACAAAGTTTCTCATTATCAACGAAATTTCAATGGTATCCTAAATTAAACGCTATGTTTGATTGACGCCCGATTAAGACAAGTTAAGAATCATGAAGACGAGTTCTTTGGAGGCATAAACGTTTACTTACACAAAGACAAAGCGTTAAGTGTATACCCACTAATCAGCAAGTAAACAATCACAACGCTGCGATTATAAATGTGTTCCGAAGCAAGGGATCTCGAATTTATACCATAAAAGCACAGGATCAAATAATTGAAGCCAAAAGAAAAACAGATAATCTAAATTAAGCAAATATAATACCAACGGATAAAAATAAGACAGGTGGCTTACTATCAGTACTTGAAATATCTGTAGGTGCAAAAGTAATGTTGTGGTCCAACATTAAAAAAGGATAGGTAAAGGGCGCTATAGGCCTCATTACAGAAATTGTTCAGCCTAAATTCCGTCAAACCTAAATGTACGGAAGAGATATACCATCATGCACGTTTTTACCCTAAAGGCATACAGTTTTAAGCAAAATTCAATTATGGTACAGCTGAAAGAAGGCTTTTGCCATAGTTTTGTTATGGGCATCTACCGTCCATAAAATGCAGGCAGCACCGTGGATCATGCAGTAGTATATTTGGGCTCAAAATTGTTTGAGGAAGGACAAGCATAAAAGCCATTTTACCTAGTACTAAAATATTTCTGTATTAGAAGGTCGAAATACCTACTTGTTATAGTGTGGGCTGCTTAGTTTACCTACCAAGCAAACCCTGATGTTAATATTCTTTTATGAACTGCCTTTCGGTCGCTGACATGGTTTATGTTATGAACATCACTACCATCAGAGATATTATTGACCGAGATCAACTACGTAGGTTGATAGGTAAGTAACCATTTATTTATTTTGAAGTTTTCAGTGCACATAAAATAAAACCGTTTAACTTAAAAGTTTTTTTACCGATTTTTATTAATGGTTATAAATGCGGCCAAGTGTTAAACAACGCTACTGTTGTAAAAAATAGTAGTATAAAAACCCTATATAAGTTAACAATATTGCTTTTTGAATAAAAATAATTACACGATTACAATTCTTTTGACTATTGATAATAAACGTAACTTGGTTGAAGTTGAGTCGAATATTTTATTTGGTATCGGATCTCATTTTTTACAAGCCATATATATATATAATAAAAAATCAAGTCACAAAAAGCTGCAAAATTGAAATCTGTGCATAAGACCACGACAAAATTTGCCAGGAGTTGATCGTAGAATATTTGTTGTTGTCACCTTTTCAAATTCTGGGCTTTATTTTAGATGTCGTCATGTTCATAAGCCTGTGTTAGTTTACTGCTGGCCATAGGCCCCCCTACTGCAAGACTTCTCCATTAGGGTGTTTCTGGACCGTATCCCATCGCGCTGGTCCAATGCGGGTTGGTGGGTGGACCGACTTTTTACATGCCCATCCGACGCATGGATCATCTTACTTTTCAGAAAATTGAGTGATCGACCCAGACTGCCCTGATCGACTAGGAAACAACAATGAGCATTTACTGAGGCCCCGGAGTATTCAAACTAAAGCAAACGCCCTTACCACTAGGCTACGGAGGCTATTTTAGATGTACCCTATTGATAAAGATAATGTTAATTTAATTTTAAATTGTTCCGCCTTAACTGATACATGTATACTATAAAGATGGTCATGAGTATAATATCTCATAGCCGGTGCAATAGTTAATTGTTTAGTGTGTACTTAAATATATTAATATCGGCTTCATATTTTTTATTTTTCTTTTTGATTTACTAAATCTACAAGGCTAGTAAGAATTAAAATGTCTTGTATTGCTTTTTATGATGGCAGCTTTTGTAAATATTCCATAATAATCCCTAAGCCATTGTTAATTCCAAAGTTTAGCATATACATTTTTTTAAATAACGCCAACGCTAATTTTAATATAGCCCCAAAATTCTTTTATGAAGCTCGTTAACGATCTAATAATTTACTTAATTAACCCCAAGCCACAGTTCACATCGTGGAATAATTACATAACCTGAAATAAAGTACGGAATTCGTGTAGGCTTAATGGTTATAATTATTTCACAATCTTATAAAGCACTTAAGAAATATTTTTCGCTTCGACTTACTACAGTTCATAGAATAAGAGTTAATTTATTTCTATAAGTTATAGTTATATTTTAGCACATGGTATAAATTTCTTATTCCCTATGATTACTAGATACTTCACTTTAACTAACTTGATTGTCTCAATTCAAATCCGCATACTTTATATAGTGTTTTAAATGTTATTTTTAATAATTGAAAAGGTAAGTTTTGAATATCTATTTTTTTAAAGTGTTTAAAGTAAGTAAGTAAGTGGTAGAGTTACAGGAGTCATAACTATATAGCTAAATTCACATATCGCCAACAACAGACTAGCACATAGATTATATTGAAAAATTACGTGATCTATAAAATACTACGTGAAACAATGTAAATCTTTATACTTTAATCTGAAACCTTAGTTTAAAAAGTATGAAAAATTGATTACCTCCGATTTACTTTGAACTTGTAATAACTTAAATTAAAAGCTGCATGGTGTTTGGAGTCTGTCATTGGGCCATAAACAATTGGAAAAAAAAAATTATAACTATTCATTTTAGGTAAATACGTTTAATTGTTATCATCATCATCATTATCTTCCTGTGATAATCCTCTGCTGGACATGGGCCTCCCCTACTGCACGCCACCACTTCCAATGTTCGACTATTCTCATCCAGCCCACAACGGCTAATCTAGTGTTTGTAATATTAACTGTACAAATGTGAATAATATACAGTCACCCACGTCGTATTATAAGTTTATATCGCATATGAACCCTAGATTTATTGCTCGTTAAGAACTTTACACAGTATCGTAACACTGCGTGCATGAAAACTATGTATTGAACCCAAATTAAATGGAAATTAGAAAATCAACAAAATTTAAGCCTGCTCCCATTTTGCGATAATGTTTTTTCATGGCCCTTTCAGTATAATGTTCTTTAAAATATTATAAATATATGTAGTTATTAATAATTACTACTAGACGTTGCTCGCATATTCAAAATATTTTTTTTTCTTAAAAATGAGGCTTAGTTACTCCCAGTAACATCAACTATCTTCCAGAAAAATCCCTTCTAAATCGGATGAATAATTCTAAAGATAAGCCAGAACAAACAGTCAAACAATCAGACGGACAATCATAGATATAGAATTAAAGCTGTGACGAATAGATTTAATTTTTTATATTAAGCAGATCCAAATACTATCGTTTCATTAATATACTATAGATTTCAATTTTGAACTTTCACTTAAGATATATCAGTGCGTAGTTAAACTTTAATCTATCTTGTACGGCTAATTATGTTTGTTATGTCGGGCACAGGTAGAATTAAAGCAGAATAAAATATGTTCTGTATGCATTTTTATTTTTTGCTGCTTATCCAGCCCATCATATTAATTTGCAATGTATATTACGTGCAAAGAAAGATTGCATCTAATATTATCTTAAAATTAATTACAGTAAAAAATAAGTTATATTGAAATTGTACTTTTACTTTACAATTTGAATATACAACAAAATTTAATATATAAGTTTACACTTGCTTATTGATTATCAAACACGCTACCACCGTTTCCGAATAGAACGCTTCAGGCCTATAAACAGACAGTATAAGCATACATATTATGTGATTTAAAACAAAACCTACGAGCGTTCCATTAGGGCTGTGTTATCAGTTAAAAATAATTTTTATTAGAATAACCTTTTTTGCCTCAAATTGAAAGTCTTCAATCCTACCCGTTATAACTTACGGTGCCAAGACTTGGACTCTTACGGTTCAACTGGTCCACAAATTTAAAGTCACTCAGTGAACTATGGAGAAGGCTATGCTCAGAGTATCTCTAAAGGACCGCATGAAATAATGTGATCCGTCGAAGGAAAGAAATCCCGATATCCCAACCGGATAGAAATCTGGAAGTGGCAGTGGGCTGGTCATATAAGCCGGAGCTGACGACCACTGGAGTGGGAAAGTTCTGGCGTTGAGACCGAGGCTCAGCAATCGTAATATAGGACGCCCTTTTTTTTACCTGAAATGCCACGCATACCCGTCCTCGCGGGGGCAAAAGGATTATGTCGGACTCCCGACTAAAAACACCACGTTGTTTTCCTTCCTGACCCTTTGGGTGGGGTCCACAGGAATTTTGTTACCCTCTCTGCAACCCCCCGGCGCTGGCCGCCGAAGCAGCCCCATCTCCGGCCCAAGCCATCTGGCTCCCTCTGGGCCCGTTGGAATTAACTGCTCTTCGTCTAAGCCCATGTAATTAGGTAACAAAAGGATGTTCCAAGATTCAATCAATCCTCCATTTGCAAACCAATCCCTTGGGCTATTGATTGAATATTGGGTTTACCAATGACAAGGGATGGTGAGGAAAGGAGTAATGGAAGGGACGGTGAACATTAGAGCTTTTAGGAACATCCAGTGTATAGCGTGAATAACAGAGGAAAGAACGGGCCTTGTGGCACGCCCGCTTAGCAGGGGCGTCTGGTTGGGGAGGGCCTTCTATTCAATATCGAAAAGGGCGAATCAAAAGGTAGGCTTGTATGATGTTGCACAAAGGCCGCAAAGTACATTGAAGAGTACAACATAGAGTAAGCCGTTTGCCAGGCTTTATCGAATGCCTTTACCGACATCGAATAGGAACAGCCCTGTAATGGGATCTAAGGCCTGGCTTTCTTTTTGTTTAAGGCCCCGTCAGGAGTGTATTCTGTGGGGCGATAAAATCTGGTCGAAGCAGGGTGTTCGGGACGGACCGAATTGTTCCGTCTGGCAAGGAAGGCCATTGGAAGAAAACAATCCCTTTAACCCTCGACAAGATTTCGTCCCTTCAATTTCCCCATGCAGTTGAGGGAGGCTGATTGGAACGATAACTCGTCGGTTGGTTTTGGTGGCTTAACGCGGCTTTGGTAATCCGGTAACAATGGCCTCCTTCCTCATTCGTCAGGGAAGGTTAAAGTGGCTAGAAAGGGTAACAAACTGGTAGGAAAATAATCGGGCCTGGTAAAGGTTTAATGCCTTATTATAATCTTGGGCCCAGGTGCCGATCAATTTAAACCCTTAAATAATATCTTTGACCTCCTCGGGGGTGACTGGTTTTTGCGTTTGCCCTTTGGGTGGTACCAAGCCAAATTTCGGACATCTCCGCAAGATGAAACTGTCGGTGTGTACGCGGAATGGCGTGCATTGTAACTCTAGGGTGTCCCGCTACGCATTTAACTTTTTTCATCGAAATAATAAGCCACCGTTGGGGACAGGTTGGCGGAATTGAATCGCGTGGAACGGCCTTTGAATTTCCAGGAATTGCCCGGTAGGCGGCATGCGATCTCTTCCAACGACAAACTTCCTCTGGGGGATGTTTTCCAATTCTGGGGTTTATTGCCTTGAGTTTATTCTCAAGGGCGTGCCCAATCCACTACGGTTTTGGTTATAGGGACCGAACCGGCGTCTTGGCCAATTTACATAAAACCGACCTGGGGCCAAAATCGCGTGTTGTTCTCTATCGATACGACTCGGTGAAGACACCCTTTGAAATAAATAGTCTAGGGTGCTGGGCCCTCTACTATCTGATGGATATCTGGTTAGGGTCTCAGATCTTGATCCAGATTTGGGATAATAGTACCTCCTCGGAGACTCCCGCAATATTGTGCCATTTGAGTTGTTTCTGCTGTCGTTCCTGTCGCGGTGGGCTTTTCGCCTTGGAGTAATTTGATGGGATAATAATTGGGTCGGGGCCGCTACCGAGCAGGTAGAAACCGCAAGGTTTATGGCTGAACGTAAAAGCCAGCCCCGCCCGCCAATTGTCATTGAAAAGCGAGCTGGGCACAAAAAATAAATTATGATTAAAAATAAAATTACCATGACTTCAGGTCTAAGGATACGTGACTTGGGATCCGCAAACGATTTAAAACTATGGAGGCCTTTAAGAGCGCTGGGTGTGTACCTAACTGCCCCTATTGCGGCAAACAAAAAGTAAATAAAATAAAATTGGCGTGTAAAAGTGTTAAAAACTTACGTGACTGGAAACCTGCCCTAGGAACTTTCCTTCACTAACACTATTGGGGGTTGCACTACGACACAGCACCTAATTTTGCTGAGGGTATTTTGTCCCGCATGGAAATAGTACCCATAAATACGTCCCGTTCCGGGGGCCCCGGAACGAACTCGGGTGTGAAATGTCTTTCGCCGATTCTTCGTTATATAGGTCAGATGCATCCTTATTTGAACGGTGGTAATGTTTTAAACAATATAAACACAGTGTTATTTAATATTCTATAATAATTGAACTGTATTAGTAATTTAAAAACCATTTACTTCAATCATGATATTTTATATTAGCATTCATGGATCCCTTTTTTAGGTTTATAAGATGTAAAAAAAAACAAAGAATCATCTTGTAAGCTGTTCTAAATTTACCTCTAACAAATAAGTAATATTTTTCTTAAATAAACTAATCTTTTTGCGCCGGCCGCGCCTCCAATTTTAAATTTGCTCAATTCGCAAATTTGAGGTCTTTTAATTAAGACCATCCTGAATTTTATATTTCGGCGTAATCGTTATTTATTTTTCTTGAACAATTTTGATTTTAAAACCTCTATTTATAAAATACCTGGCTGACCCAACGAACTTTCTTCCCCATTGGCAATAAATAAGCAGATTGTTTTTTTTTTTGGAAAAATACAAAAAATTAAATAATTCCATAAATCATTTAAAATTATTTCTGTATTTTAATTACATAAGGTTGCTCTTCACTTAGGTACATTAGGATACACAACATTTTTGTTTTATTATCAGGCGCAAAACAAACAACGCAGATGGTCTTTTGACCCGTGAACATGCCACTGATAATTGACCATGGGAAAACATGAATGTTCTGATTTAAACCACAAACTTTAAGGATTGACCTTGTGATTTGTTGATGGTCATGGCAAATGCAAGACGTATCGAAATTGAAGTCTTTTAAATTCAAACGGCATATCGAGTTGGGATCATCGGATCCTCGGAATGAGAACTTCCTCACCTTTGAATTTTCCTATCTTTATCGTAGCGTAAATTACATTATTCATAAATTTACTAACCACCAAACGCGTACCGTTGCACACATTTTGGTTGGTTTCACATTTTGGTTGGTTTATATTACTACGGAGCCAACTTTTAGGCGTAAATTGTGCGGTGGTAAGCCAGGCACGTCCAAAGAGTTTAAAATTAATTTGGATAGTTGGTGGCTTCATCTTCATTTGTGACGCAGTCAATAGATTTGAATGAATGTATTGTTCCAATGATCTTATTTTGAATTATGTAGTTCAGGTCATCTACATCTTTATTCTTAGCCGCTAAAATTGCTCGCTCACTCAATCATTCATTATTTTTGTAGTTAGAAATAATATTTGGAAATACATTGTTGATAAGTTCGTCTTTGATGAGACAAAATTACAAAAATTATTTGGAAATGATATTAATCCGCTCGATTCATCGGCAGGTACTTGACCATTACCGATAGTTAGCAATTGCACCGAGAAATCTTCAGCAGATGTATCATTAACAATATGTAACTCCATGTTTGTTGTCAGCTGCAGTTTCTTCACATAGCGCCATAGATTTGACGATTTGAAGCAAGCGTTCATTTCGTCGGCAGTCGTAGATCTTGGATTTATTAGCAGTATTTGGCGGAAATCGCCAGACAGTAAAATCATCGCTCCTCCAAAAATTTTGAGTCATTGCGTAATTCTTTAATGTTCGGTTAGTGCTTCTAATGCACGTTTATGCGCCATTGTGCATTCGTCCCAGATGATGATTATCGATGCCGCTAAAACTTTGGCCATTGCTGAGTGTTTTGCAATATTACACGTTGGTTTTATTGAAAAGTTTGAAGATTTAATGGTAATTTGAATGCTGAATGAGCCACACGGCATCCTTCTAACAATGTAGCTGCTATTCCAGAAAGCAACTGCAACCGCTATGTTGGATCTCGCCCGAACAGTTGCTAAAACTAATGACTGAAGAATGTCATGCCAGTTCCACCAGGGCATCTAGAAAATATAAACCACCATTTTCATCAGCGATAGTCTTCATTAAAGTATCATAAACTTCCTTTTGATGGTAATTCAACAGGGGTACATTCCCTTGAACTACTAAATCTAATTCCTGAGTGATCATATTCACGTTCCGTTCCAATTCTCGATTAAATGCGTCATTCATTTCACGATTTGGCGCTGGCATTCCTAACCTGATTAATAAATTACCGCACATGACGTAACACATATCTTCGATCAAGAGTAAGCACGATTATGTACTCGTCATTCATCTCAATATCATGATTTCTGTAACTGACACGACTTTGATGTAAAATATCTTCTGACATACTATCCTTGTATTTGTGCCCATAGGTTTGATGGAAAACATGTCGAAATTATGATAGCGAATAATGTGCGTATCTGACTTGGAGATGCGAGATAATGCTTCAGCGATTGTCGTATCCCATTGGGTATCGTTTTCTAATAAGTTCAATTCTTCACATCAGCACGATATGTTGGGAATATTACACCATTAACCGTCCGTAGTGTCTCAAATGAAGTTGGCCACGCATTTACCAGCAACAACCGCAAATAGAAGCATTCATCATTCTTTGGATAAACTGTATACATACGGCCAAGAGCATCAGTAGAACGCTACATCTGGATACCTCGGAACTACGTCACCTTGCTTCCGTCTTTGAAAATTCTTCGATGAAGCATTCCAAGTATAATAATGTGGCATCTCCGAGTAAAGCAAAGTTCGTGCAAACTGATCGCCTTGGCAGATTGCAAAAAAACTGGTCAATGTAGTTGCTGGAGGTGTTACAGCACGTTGCGTAGCATTCGAAGCCGTGATATATACTCGTTGACCATTCTCCAGATGCACCGCCAAATGCGTAACAGTAGGATGACGTTCGTGAATGGGAAATGCGAATATACGCCAAATCGCTTCATTACAGTTCACATAACGACCAACTTGATAGCGTGAAATTTCATCGTTGGTATTCGAGGATTGCAATCCAAAAACCGCCATATCACTGCCTTTTGTGACATATTTGCAAATATATTTTATGGACTTCACTGAATTGCAGTATTCAACGTTGCAATGTGTCTTGAACGTTTTAGAAATAAGTGGCGAATATGGAACAATCCAACTGTTGTCGACAACGAAATCCATTCTTTTCACTTTCGTTGTGACAGTTCGACCGTTGTCATCTGGTGATCGACGCCGATACAGCGGATACCCATCGTTGCCAGTGACAGTCTCCGCCGTTAATTTCCGTGGATATCGTTTAGAGCACTTTTATCGACCATGCAAGGTGATTGGGGATTGATGGCACCACGGTCCATGAATCATATTAGTAGTAACAACATCATGTGGTCTGGATCGACTTCATGATCAGGAATCTCGGCATATGATATCATCTATTTGGTCAGGCTGAATTCTTTCCACTAACCAAATAAGAATGTGTGCGTGCGGCGGTCTCGCTTTTGCCATTCGATTGAATACATCCAGCATCGAGTATCGCAAAAGACGCGTTGTTTAACAATAAAGTTCATCAGAGACCGAATTTTTGCCTGAATAAACGTGCTGTAACGTCGTGTCTATCACTTGATGTTTGTCCGGGAAGCAGCAATTGAGTAATTTCTATCCATTTTGGATTCAGGTAAAAGTAATAAAGAGATCGGGCCGACCGTAATGACGAACATATGTCATGGAATCTTATGCATATTCATGCATTTGACGTGAACTACCAATGTATGTCGCCGGAGAACAGTTAATCGACAAATATTAGCTGCATTTCCTTCAGTACTAACTGCATCATGTAAATGTATGTACTCCTCAGAACGCAGTTTGGCTTGGTTCAACCTTATAAATGTTAAACGTTCCGTTTCTATTTTTACATACATGTCAACGCAAAACTTCTGAAACCATCGACGAAACCGCACGGCAAATAGTTGTCAGCATTTTAACAAATCATCAAACGATATGCATAATTCATTGAGCTAACTTTCTTTGTAGTTTCTTCACCTGAAATTAAAATTTGATAATTAACCATTTCAAAGGCAAATAATACAGACATTAACCATTATTAAGATACTGGTACTTTACCATTCAATGGATTTATCATTTTAATATTAAAAATATCCATCTTCTCCTTGCCAAAACATCAGTGGGTTTCAGATATTTGTTGCAGTTGCCCAGTATCACGACGTGTAAGCACAATATCGCGTTTTCAATTGTTCACCAACAATCATGATGGCAACTTCGTCTACTGTTAGAGCATTAAATGTGCGTTCGTGTGTTCCAGATGGTCGTTGATCTGCTTTGATGACAACTTTTAGGCATGCGCTCTAAAGCACTCTTAAACAACCTGACCAACGCATGATGTTCATGAAGCAGACACTGCAAGTCTTGAAGAATTGCTCGCTTCATTCCTGCATTGATCCCTAGGCGTCGATCAAGTTGTTCTTCCATGATGCCCATGAAAATATTTATAAATTCTGTATCTTCGAAAGGTAGTAATGATCCAATTCGATGGTGAATCTGTCCTTGTATCTACAAAATAAAAACCAGACAGTATTAACTGGGTTATAAACACTTTTTCTGTGGGAGAGTAGAGTTCAGTATTAGAAAATATAATACATCCTATTAGTGTTTTTAATCTTGAACATATAACCACCGTGATTATAATTTTTTTTCTAATTAACCCTATATATTTGTGCGATGACTCCGCTTACTTTTTGAAGACAGGGCTCCAGCCAATGTATCAGTAATTATCTAAGGTACTTGTCTTTCGCTATTGGCCGTATTAGGAAGTTCATATTTGCTCAACAAGCTATGGAGCCGACTATTTTCTGTATTTTCCATGAAAGAATCAGCACATTGCCGAAATGGCAAGGATGAACAGTGGAGGTGGGTAAGTTTTCGAATCGTGCTGGCCATTGTAGGGTAGTTAACTCCTGCGAAATAGAAGGACGTCCTCATAAAATATGCTGGGAGTCAGTGTATGCAGTTGGCACAATCAAACTTCTTGACGAAATATGGAAGAGGCCTATTTTATTTAGTACTTTTCCACTTTATTTTCTTTAATTTTACTCTAATTATATTTTAAACAAAGCAACTAATAACACGAGATTAGTGAACAAAATTATCGTATTACCGGTAAGAATGTTTATTGTAATGGTCCTTTATTTTGGCCTAAAAGACGATAAGCAATATTTGTTTTAAAGTATTCTCTTGTTATGACATGGATATTAAAGGAAAACTTTGGCATCGAGTAAAAATTTCCAGAAACACAATATAACAAAATATTATCTATTTTTTTAATAAAACATTTGGATCGTATACTTATTTCTTATCTTACAACGGAAAAGCGATTATCCCTTATAAATTATTTACAAGACTATGCCGCCCTATCTGTTACGCAACTCAAAATAGTTCCTCTATTACTACGAGGTATACGAACACATAAATATGTATTATTTTTTACATTCAGTGCGAGTCATTTTCACGGAATAGACAGTAACCACCTAAAATAATAATTTAATGGGTTAGCCACGGTTAGTTTCATTTAATGAGTAAATCAATCATCGTATGGTTTTTAAACATCATCTCCTGATATCGTATCGTCTATCTTTCTAACACTATTTAAAAATCACACGTTAATAAATTAAGTTAAACCGCCTTTGTGCCTTTGTTTTTCAAACTCGGAGTTCATGGGTTTGAATACCGCGGGGAAAACAACATTGTGTTATCGTTGTTTTCTGGTTGGTTCAAGTCAAATCGTAATCCAAGCGTCGGATGGGCACGTAGAAAATCGGTCCTCCCACCAATCCTCATTGGACCAGCGTGGTGGGATACGGTCCAATAATCCTTAATAATCCTTATATCCAGCTGTGGGCTAACACAGAGTGATGATGATGATGACGATAAAATAAATTATAGTATTTAAACAAATATATATTTTTTAAATAAAATAATTCGCAGTACAAAGAGATAATTGATATACTTCTTTAATCAAACAAAGAACACACATTTATGAGCACATGGGACTGGTCTTTAAATTGCTGTTTCCGCCACACGAGGTTGGCGGCGCTAAAAATAAAGTATAAAGAAAAAATAACGAGTCATAGATATAATTTATACAGAAAATTTTGAAGTATTAAAACTATGTATAGTTTCAGAGATAAAGCCAAATACCTTTATTATATATTATTTACAAGGGCCTATCAGCGATAAGACAAAGTGGCTATCAAAGGGAGCTTTTCCACAATAACAAAAAAATATATCGATAAAATGATAAACACGTAAAATTATAGCCAAACCACATAAACACAAAAGTGAGTCAAATTAAACTTGAAATTTTAACTATGAATAATTAAGAATGGAAATGGTATTTAATACCATGATGCCATCGGAAATCGTGTTGAAGGATGTTTCATATCAAAATATTTTCGTTTTCGCGAATTATTTGCAAACCACTCATATTACTTCAATTAACTCTGTTATGTTTCTGAAGTTATTTCTTTTGCTCTTTAGCTTAAGTACATTAAGTCTTCTGGTTTACAAACTATTACAACTTTTATTGCGATAACACAAAGAAGCACAAACATTACTACACAGTATGATACTTAAATCTGCTTAAATCTTTCAAACTACGCAACGGATTTCGATGCGGTTTATTTTAATAGAGTTATTGAAGAGGAGGGTTTATGTGTATAACACATGCTTTATATTGTAGGTATATTTTCTATCAGCCTAGCTGTCGTATGAAGCAAGGGCGGGTCGGTAGTAAGCTATAAATAACAACACAAAGCCTACGCTAACAAGATACGAGAGAGAACAGATGAAAATACAAATATAGGGGAAATCAAAAAATATTAAACCGTGTCTATTTGAAAATATAAAGAACAATTTTTTGAAGATTTACAATTACATTTAACTTCAGAAACCAATGAACGACTATATTTCATGAAACAAAAGATTTCTTGTTTATTAATAGACTTATTTCTGACAGATTAAATTAAATTAATCAAATTTGTTTAAGATATTTTGCTCCAATATGGTAGTTTTTACATAAATAATATAAGGTACATTATTTTGAAAATAAAACCATATAGCTGGTATGTTATATAGTTTGGAGCAAATCAATTTTACAAGAACGAAGCACACATTTATACATATGCATATACAAACACAAATGTTTAGTTGCCGATTCATCAAGTGGATGATATTATAATGATGTTTTAAAAATATCATTATTATTCGTTAGGTACTAGGAAATGGTATTACTTACTTATAAGCCTCCATTTTAAAGCGTGTTACAAAACTTCTATGTTCCGGTACAAAAAGAAAAGTGTCTCATCGGTAAACGAGATGGAACATCTTATGTATCTAGTAGGTTAGCGCAATTTTAGTACTTATCATTGAAATTTCTTTGAATTATTACTGGATTTATTATCATCATCATCAGCTTGTAATAGTCCAGTGCTGGACGTAGGCCTCTCTAATACATCCCTATCCATGAAGGGTTTAGGACCGCATCGCACCACGCGGGTCTAATGCGTTGGTGGTGACGATCTCTTTACATGCTCATCGAGCATGGATCATATACTTTTCAGACACAGTATCTGGCCCTAAATCGACCCAACCAATTAGGAAACAACAAATGAAAAGTTTTTGAGTCTTCGCAGGATTCGAACCCACGATTTCCGGTTTCTAAAGCACACGCCCGTATCACTAGGCTACGGAGGTACTTAATTACAGTGCAAGTTTTGGTTGTTGTACTTTTTGAATTCTGTAACAGCTTTGCTAAGCTTCAATTATACATCAAGTAAACCTTGAATTTAAGATAAAATTATGATCGAATTACGTTTAAATATCAAAATCAAATTTAAGAGTTGTTTGCGCTATTAGACTTAACGAAGCTTTTATAATCGTCAACAATTACAATAGAATCAAAACTTTCACACTGTCACATGAAAATACAAACAGAAATTCTAAGAAACGCACCGGATTATTCTTAGTGAGAATTAAATAAATCTCTCATATGTACCCGTCATGTCCAGTTTTAATATCAATGTTCGCGAATGGAATTCACAATAGCGCAACTGCCAGTCACACAGTGAATGTGCGGTCATCACTGCAGATTGTTCCCTCGGTATGTTTTAATACGAATTCTGTGGGCAACCGTGTGGTTACAATTGTTCCCAGAGGCTTTTTAAGTAAGAATATCCTTAATTTATTTCAATGCGCAGGTAACACAAGGTGTTAACACATAATTTAATATTTAATAAAATTTATATGGGCTATAACAAGAAAATGCCTTTTATACGTACAAACAACAAGAAGAAAATGATTACCCGAGTCCCTTATGATAATCATCGTTAGGTAGTTAATAAAAAGTAAGTTAGTTAAGCAAGAGAAACGTGAAGAATTAAGAATTTCGGGCTTAAATTTCTCCAAGGAATTAATCCTTGATTAGAGAAAGGAAGGCCAGGAATCTACGTAAAAATAGATGCTTTTTCTCTTGTTAATATCGGTCAGTTGCGTAATAATGCATCGGAAAAACCGCCGTAGACTGCGTCACGCATATTCTATTCCGCTCAAACGGAAGGGTTCCTTAACAAAGACTCGTGATGTACTTCAGATATCGCTTACTCATTTCTCGGCTATTATTGTTTAGGAGCTTTTTAAATTCAATGTTATGAAAATAGATTCGTGACATTAATAATAAGATACGGTTTTTTTAACATATATAGAAAAGAAATGTCTTTTTATTTGTTCCGAAATGTATTTATAATTGCTTATATGTAGCTGCTTTTTGTGGTATATATATTAAATACTTTATTGTGGTTAGTTATGATTATTGAGCTTGCTAGTTTACGGTTCTTCCGTCGCTTAAGGGATACCTAATATAAGTAAGATAAGTAAAACATATTATAACATTTTAATTCCATTTAATAGATATTATTATATATATTAAGTAAATTAATTAATTTTGATGTAGACAGAAACTAAAGTAATAATTTTTTTCTTTCAAATGGACGATGCACGACAAGAGGCTATTATAGTCAGTGATTGGGTTGATAAATTCTTTAAGTTACTTATTTAAAATTAAGAAAATGCAGTTAACACTACCCATTATGAACTTTGTTAACAGCTTGAAACTTTATCAATAATAATGATAATATTCGAGTTTTAAGAAAAGTAAAGTTCCACTCAGGATTTTGGTAAACTTGAAACTCGTCGACTTTTTTGTCTCGTGCTTTTATTTTAATAAACTTTTTAGATATTGTCACTTTCGCAAATCCCAGAAAAATATTGCTTCTAGTCAGATTATCTGTATTTGGAAGCATGGTTGTTTTTTAAGTAAATTTAGATCAAAATTACCAAAGTTTCTGTTTGCCCATTAAATTTACTGTACACGTGGCTGATATTTCAAATAAATTGTACTTTGAATGTAAAAGTTTATGAGCAACATTAAATTAAGACATAAAATACCTTATCTTTTTTCTTTGCTGGTTTATTAAATACGTAACTGCATCCAAGAGCGTAATGGACGAAAGGACATGGCTATAAAAGCTATACGATGTGCTTGGGTTTTAGACCCATGCTTCTTTACCAAATTTTAGTACTAAGATGATCCTATATTTTGCCTGCTTGAAGTGATGGCATTAAATCGAAAATTATTTATTAGGTGTTGATTCGTAATATTTAATTTATAATGTGCTATTACTATTTTAATGCTGATATTGAAAGTGTATAAATATGCACGTAAATATATAAAGCGAATAATCATGGCTATAATAATATTAAAAATATTACTTTTACTTATAATAACTGGATATTAGTAGTAAAAAGATAGATGCATTAACATCAAAACAAAAAGCATGGAAAGTTTATTACGGATAAAGTATATAATGTAATAATATACGGACATATTTATTTTTTTAATTTTTAAATGGACTGCATATTTTATAAATTTTTATCGGTTACATATAACCGTTGAACCAAGTGCCTAAAGCTCTTTTTTAGTATTCTTATTACTTACGAAATGATTGTTACAAATACAATGAAACAAGACATTAATATGTGCACATGATATGTAATCATGATTGTATATAATAACTCTTTAAATAATAAAACGTATAAAAGATATAGCTAGAAATTATTTTCCTTTCGGAAAACTCGGATCTTTTTCGAAATACGGTGATACCCGAACTGTAAATAAATAATCAAATTAAACCTGTGACATTTTCATATCCGGTCAAATGAAATATACTTTATAAGTATATACTTTATTGTTGTAGACATAGTAGTAATAACGTACGTAGTAGGTAAAATGTTGTACGAAGAACTTTACTTTCATGTATAGAGATTAGAAATACAAACTTTTTCCTAAAATTACGAAGGAATATCTTATCTCACTATTACCATACTATTTAAGCAAAATACTTTTGGGTCTCAACTAACGCGCGGGATAATTTAACGAAGCGATCGCGTTTAGTCTAATAGACATTATTTCGAACTATCTTGCATAAAACTTAGAACTTTGGTATAGATATAAGGGAAAATGTTAATTTTTCGGCCTTAACTAAAAAAGTAGTCTATTGTTGGAAGCACCAATGCACCAAGTGCCTCATCTGATGCATCTGTTACCAAGGCTAGCTTTGCCTTATAATCAGGAGGTAGCATAGCTGCGCTGGATAAGCTTTCCTTTGTAGCTTGGAAAGCTTTCAGAGCATCACCACTGAGTTCAACAGGTGTACAACCTTTGACTTTTCCGCTCAGTAACGCACTTAACGGCGCTTGTGTTTGGGCAGCGTGTGGCAGGAAACGTCTGTAATAATTGGTCATGCCCAAAAACCTTCTCAGCGTCCTGATGTCTTTAGGAGCCGGAAAGTTACGTATGGCTTCGATTTTTGAGTCTAGTGGCTTGGTACCGCTCTCCGAGATAAGGTAACCTAGAAAAGTTACATGGGGAGCGCAAAATACATACTTTGACACGTTAATCACCATTCCATAGTCCCGAAATCTGGTAAAAACTTCTCGCAGATGTTGTTTTTGCTGTACTTCATCTGCGGAAAAGATTGAAAAATCATCTAAATAACAGTATACAAAGTCGAGTCAAGGTATAATCTCGTCTACGAAGTGGTAAAATCAGCGCGTAACCCGAAATTCATAAAAGGAAATTCGTACATTTCAAAAGGTGTTGTAATGGCCGTCTATTAATAGGTCTATTGTACTAAAGATCTTACAACCTAAAATTTTATGCGTAAAGTTATGCAAATGACTGATTGGGTATTTGTCAGGAATGGTACGGGCATTAACTTGGCGATAATCGCACAAGGACGCCACCCATTGTCCTTTTTCGGCGCCAGGTAAAGCGGTGAGTACCAGGGGCTGTCGGATGGTCTAGCCGTCCCATTAGATAACATACTCTCAAATTCCTGTTTCGCCACCTTCAGCTTGTCCGGAGCAAGACGCCTTGGAGCGCAGAACACTGGAGGACCGGGAGTGGTGCGAATATGATGTTGTGTGTTGTGTGGTATTGTGCGTTGTGTGCCAGCTGGTCGCGTAATTTCAGGGAATTCCTGTGCTAAAATGCAGTGATAACAAGGCTTGCCAGTTACAACTTTTACAAAAATTATAATTTCACAATAAGCAGAGATAGCAAATGAAGCCAAGCAAGTAGTATTATCAGTTTTTGGTTTCTACAGTCTACTATCAGATTATAATATGACAGAAAATCAACCCCTATAATGGGTTTGGTTACATTAGCTACCACAAAATGCCATGGATATTCACGTTGGAGTCCGAAGTCCAGGTTGAGATGCGCGTAACCAAAGGTGTTGATGGTCGTCCCGTTGGCTACGGTAAGTTTGTAATCTGTTGAAGATCGGCGTTCTCGTAGCATTACTTTGGTATGTACATCAAAACCTGTGATGGCTTACGATCTCGCAGTTCTTCGTTGTGGAGTAGCTGCTTAATCTGTCGCTCTTTTGTATCACTGAATCTGCTGATTAATTCGGTTTTCAGCTTCGTGTATTTGTCAGTGGCCGGCGGGTTGGTTTTAATTTCTTTGATCTCTGTATCTTTATCAGAAAGAAGGGGGAAGCGATAGAATATTATATATGTGATACAGATTTACGTGAGAAATAAAGTCGTAACAAGCGTCCTGGGCAAAAGCAGGCAACAAAACTGGTTCCAATCCGGCGGCGTTTTTGCACCCGACCAATTGGCATGTCAAATATTGTTCTATGTGAGTGAATCTGTAAGTATGATGTAGTATATGCATGATATTTGTGTGAGTAGCCCACATTGTCAATGCTTTAAATTGATTGCTTGGTTAATAATATGCGAATACAGTAACTTAAATGTTAATAATTGTCTATAAATATAGTATATGTACCAACATTTTTAATCTAGCCGAAAATAAATAACACAACTTAAAATATAGATAAAGTAGAAAATATAGATGAGCTTGTTAGTTGGCATGACGAGTTCTATTTCAACGCAAACAGATGGCGGTCAGTAGAATCTAATTCCAACGGCTAACTCGCTTAATTGATATTCGATCCGTCGAATGAAAATCTAATATCAGAAACAGTAGGATACCTGTTATCAGGATACTAGAATTTGTTTAGGATCTGCTTTTGTAATTTGGAATTATAGGTAATCTTTTAAATTATATTGGCTGTGATTGTGTTTACCTGATTCTCAGATAAATAAATAACATAAAAAGTGCAACAGTTGAATATTTTATTGATTTTCAGAATTAAACTCAAAGCTAATGCAAAAGTCAAGCAAACTGTCAGGGTATTTTTTTTAAATTTTTTTTTGTTGACTTGCTCTGAGGAATAAACCTATTAGAACATATCAGGTGTGGAGGGCCTGCCGTTCAAGGCATCGTCTCCCACCGAGTGACTTAACTGCACCAAGAGCCCCCAGATGGGGAGCCTCGGCTTGGGTCGTCACTTTCTGTTACCGGTTAGCCTGCTGATTCGAGGACTGCCCAGGTGGGCCAACGCCTCGGCTCGATTCAGACGCTTTACAAGGATAATTTAACAGCTGGAAGAGTTCTACTCTCTATCTAAACTTTACTACCACTTTATTAAGCGTTGGCGCTGGGAGAAGAAGTGGCGCAAGAAACTCCAGCAACGCTCCTATCTAATATGGTGTGCTAAGCTACAGTGTCACAGTAGCGAAGCGTGTGTAAGTTGACCTCACCGAGAGGGCCGATGTCAGGAAATGCGTTTTTTCCCATCTAAGTGGGGGTGTTGAATACTGCTGGTTTTTATTTTGGTTCAACCATATGCCTTCTAGGACGTTCATTAAATTTTGTATTTCGACGTAAGGAAAGTAAGGTCTGAATCAAGAGCTAGTTGCTGGTTATTTGTGGCGGCGGTCGCTGTGCGCTCGGAGTCTGTCTCAGCTGGCTGTTGCCACGCAGTGGGGAATTGCCATAGCTTGGAAGGACGGATGGGAATGCGGTGCTAGAGGATGGTTGGAGGTGGTCGCCTGGAAGAGGCTTCCCTAGGAATTGCAGGAACTCTACTTTTTGGCATTCTTTGTCCTTGGGACTGGGACAATCGGTGGTGCCGTGATCCCCGAGGCACTTGACGTAACGGGGGCGGGCGGACGAAACAGTGCCGCGCAGTGTGACCGAATAACTGGCAGTTATATATTGTTTGACAGGGCCGAGCGAATCTCGACCCACTCTCCTTTTCGCGAAGGTAAATTGGCGGGGGGCGTTTTCCCTAAGGAGAGCCGTGCCTGGGAAGGCTGGGACGGCTGGGCACGACGTGGGCCGGGGGGCGCCTAGGACCGGCGGTCTGGATGAATGGGATGGGTTTTGTCAACTGGAAGGTCGACGGTTTGGCGGCCTGCTAGGGGCAGGTGGTGGGAACGTCGGGCTTTGCAGCCTTGACGGGAAGGACGGGTGCAGGTGAAGAGGTGCGGACCTTGCGTTTCCTATTCGTTTTGACGGTTTTGAAGCTGTCGTCGGATTGTGGATTGGTTAACGCCTCGACGTCCATATCCGATTCACTGCGGGTGCTAACTTCGACATAGTTGTCGTCGCTATCATCCGCAGGGAATGGCTCAGTCGGTCCAGGCGTTTCGGTAGGAGAGGAATGGTCTGGGGCATGCTCCGTGATCAAAATGTGCATCGCATTGGTGTGTTTGGTGTACAATTTTCGACAGAGTTTCTCACTTATCGTCTTAGTATCGAGACCAAAGTGACTCCTGAGCTCCCGGTCGACCATTGTACTGGTTAGGTCGCGCCTAGTCTTGACGAGACATAGGTTGCGTCACCCAGCGCAAACGGTGAGTCCCGGCGATTGCCGAGCGCGCAAATCCTACCCGCCCTGCCAGGGAGGTGTGTCGTGGCTGGTTCAATACAACAAACAAAGTATTAAAGCGGCCTAGTGTAGTTGTTAAAACAACTAGTTCGGCCGACGAACAAGATAATAAAACTAAGAAACAAGAAGGCTTCAACAAGCGACTAGCAGCACAATTGTGTTAGGCAAACGATTTGCATAATACAGCCGTGCACAAGCCGACCGCTTGAGGTAGCGCAATAAATCGCAACCGCGCTAAGGCAGCGGTACGACAAAAGGTTTTATGTATATTATACTTTTAGTGGCCTCAAGAAACATAACAGATAGAATTCGATTTTCCTTTGAGAGGATAAAGATGTGTGTTAAATCTTAGAAAATCATTTAGACTTTGACAGACGCCAAGCTTCATCATCTTTATCAGCCTGTGTTAGTCCACTGCTGGACCTCCCTAATGCACGCTCTCTCTGTTCAGTGATGGGACCGTATCCCACCACGCTGGTCCAATGCGGGTTGGTGTATGGACAAGAAAAAAACAAAATAGATAAAAATAAACACCAAGGTAAGAATTAGTGGTCATAGGCGTGGCTTAGAAACCGGAGGTCGTGGGTTCGAATCCTGCGGGGACTCAACAAATTTTCATTGTTGTTTCCTAGTTGGTTAGGGCATGGGCCGATCACCCAATTGTCTGAAAAGTAAGATGATCCATGCGTCGGATGGGCATGTAAAAAGTCGGTCCACCCACCAACCCGCATTGGACCAGCGTGGTGGGATACGGTCCAAAACCCTCTAATGGATAGGGGTGTATTAGGGGAGGCCTATGTCCAGCAGTGGACTATCAAAGGCTGATGATGATGATGATGATGATGATGAAGAATTAGGCCTTGGGAATAAATATAAAGAAATTACCCGTAAAATGTGTAAAACGTGTAAAACGTGTATTTAATAACAGGTGTTCCTAATTTTTTTTTATGGCATACGCAGACAGACGAGCAGTCAGGCCACCTAATGAGAAGTGGTCACCGACACCCATAGACGTTGACAATACCAGTGGTATCGCCGACGCGCTGCCTACCGTGAGACGTAGGTGTTAAGTCTTGTTTACCCAGTAATACGCTTTGCTACGGTGCCCTTCAAACCGGAACGCAACAGTGTTTTCACACTACTGCTTCGCGGCAGAAATAGGCACCGCGGTGGTACCCACCCAGACGGTCTCCTGTAAACAGGGGACCTACCACCGGTAATTTAAAGCAAAGTTAAATAAAAAACTAATAAATATTTTTAATTTACCCGCAAAATAAAGTTAAGCCATTGGCGATCATCCAAGTCCGTTAAATAAGTTCCTTTTAAGACTTAGATAAATTTCTTTTCACCGTCTTAATACTTTAAAGCAAAATTGTACACAAAGTTTTAAAATGACAATTTCATACATTTATGGCATTATTAGAAATCGCTTGCTAAAAATCAATAAGTTGTGCGAATTAATTTAAACATTTACGTTACTTATACTTCCCAGCAGCTATCCCAAGTAAGGCTTCTAATCCACACAGTTTTGGCTGAACTACAATTGATGCACAGAGTGACTGAGACCTGAGCTCTACAATATAATGGGTAAACTGCTTTTAATAGATATATCAGTTATCAGTTAACTAGAAGATAGTCTTTAAGCCGAGCATTAACATTATTGAACAAACGGATCGTCTCAAATTTAATAATTATAAATAAATTAACTTAAAACATTGCAATAAAAATTAGAAATTGTTAGAACCTTATTTATCACACGCTACCAGAATTTTTCTATTTGATATTATTTTACTACAATATTGTTTCAAATACATACTTTTAAAGTAGTTGTATATAAAGGTGTTGTATATACAGCAAAAGAAGCGCATAAGGCGTGCGCAAAGTTTTTAGTAAACAGAATAGAAAACTAAGTTATTTTAAATAATTGAAAGTGCTACTCTCTGTTAGCTATGCGCATACTATACATAAAAAATTATATAATTTTACGGATTTTATCACGTTTTATTACTTTATAACTATTTTAAATTATACCCGACGTTTCAGACCCTTTCAAGGGTCCATGGTCACGGGACTGACTTAATTGTTGGCCGTTGAATATCGATGTTAATTCGACTACCGTCAATTTTATATTAAATCGCGTGATCCGATTTATGCAAGCAGAGCTGAAACTATCATGAAGTATTGCAATATTTGTGTGCTTGGTTTTATTTTGGAAATAATTGCATTCCTAGCAGGTGGTAATACCCAACCACATTTTGAAATTAGAATGGTTTTTAAATTTAATGTCGTCGTCGCGAATCAACCTTAGAAGAAGTCTGCAGTTTGTGATCAAATTTGGTCGAGCCTAACCATTCCTCACATAATCGTCGCAAAAAACTGATTCCTTCTAAGGATGATTGGCGGGACTACTGAAATGAAAGAACAGGGAAAGGGAAGGGTTTGAAACGTCGTGTATAATTTCACATAATTGTAAAGTAATTAAACGAGATATAATCTAAATTGAAAATACGTCTTCGAATGAAGAATTAAAAAGAAGAAAGTATTGCAGGACATATCTGACAAATCCTTTTTTTCGTAATCGTTATATATAATTGCATATACAAATGATGCTGTTTTAGAAAAAAATTAAATCTTCGCAGGCCGTAGTTTACTCCCTGGTGTAAATGAAAGTTCTTTTGTTCGAGCTTATTACTTTGCGCTCCACATTTCATGAATAGCGTTTCATCAGATGGCGGGTCCAAATTAATGTGGCAGGAACCTGATTACATAATAATATAGAAAGGTATAATAAACGTAATTTTTTCAACTTTTGACAGTATCCTTACTTACGATGTTTTTTTAAACACATAATTAAGGATTAAGGATCAAACATTAAAAATTAAACAAATTTTTCAGAAAAGGTAATTTAGTAGGGAGCCGTATTTCAAGTGAAAGTCGTTATTTGGCGAAACACACGTTTTGTGTACCGAAATTGATGTCGCGCTTCAATGGCTTTACGGTCGATTTATGCTGATTGCGTTGTATCGGTGTGTATGTGGAACTTTAAACAATATAGATTATAAATTAAATATTTTGAATAATGATACTTATGTAGTGAAAAACTTATGCTTCTCTTATTAATTTAATCAGTATTAATCATGTCGTCATTTCAGAAAATATTTATATTTTACCTTAATTGTCCATGGAGCTATATTTTCATCTTCTAAATTATTTATTACAACTCGACCCTTGTCATGTCACCAGTTCACATTAACACAATTTCCCTGGGGGCTTAAAAGACCCGATTGGAGCGATTTCAAAATGAGATTGTCTCCAGCCGTGATCTTTGAGTTTTGAAGCTCCAACGCAGTGATAAGAACAGTTTTACACACGCATACGCACACCTTAATCTGGCCCACCACCACGGCCGTATAAAAGTATTTAAAAATCTAGAGTTAAAATGTAATTAAACATCTATATATACATATATAAAAAATGTGTGTAAATAACTTTTATTCAATAATGTCTACACATTATTCGCGTAAATTATTATAAAATAATTTTTAACATTAAGTGACTTAATTGCTTGAATGACTCTATCTCAAATGCTTCAGATTTACTGTAATTTCAATTCAGTAGAGCTAGGTTTGAATAGTTCATTAAGCAAAAACCACGTACAGATTTGTTGGAAGCCCAAAATCAATTTTAGAATTCCAAGTAGTGTAGTTTTAGAATTTTATCAACGTAAAACATTCCTTTGATCTTAGATATCCCTTCCTAATAAGCGACTTAATATGAGACACTATAACTTAAATCTATAGCTTATACTAGGGACACAAGTATCTAATATCATATTAAATAGTGCATATTAATGACTTGACACGTACATTACCATAATAGGATTATGTTAACGATTTTTTTAATAAGTTTAATTAAAAAAAAAAAAATTACATGGATGGATTCATTTTTGACACCGATGGAATTTGTATTTTCTAAAGAGAAATATTGGTGGATATTTTTCTAAAATATATAGTAATATATAGTATTGTTTATAAAACAATAGTATATATCCGATATAAAGTGATTTTACAAGTTTCAAATAACATAATGAAAATATAAAATTTACTATTAATACTTTCTGTTGCTATTAACTGTAAACTATAAATAGTTTTCAAATTACTGACGTTTCGAACACACCCCTGTGACCAAGGCCGTAAAATCCGTTAAAAGTCCTTCTATTCAATAACATTTACTACATGATAAAAAAAAATATTAAATTGAATCTACTGTTCTCACGCAACACCCCATATATTGAAGCTATATGATGAAAACCTGCCATTTTCATTTTAATCTGCGCAAAGGAATGGCTTCCGGCGAAACTAATTTCAGCGGAAGCCAACCCAGTTGATTGGTATCACGGAAAACGAAATAAAAATGCAGAGACAAAGAAAATGAATATTACTTTATTCAATATTCTTCACTTTATTTATCTTTACGTCGTTATTATATGTTTATAAAATTTTTGTTCTGAAATGATATGTATCTATAATAACATATATTATGTATGACAAACTAATGGTTAATTGGTGTCACGTATAAATACGCGATTTTATTCTATAATAAATGTTATAGAACCAAAATTATAGCAGTATAATGTTATGTAAGTAAAGTTTAGAATAGTTTTATATTAATTGGTTTTTTTAATTAATTAAAAATAATTTTAATTCACAGAACAAGAGTATACAGAAATAAAATAGTAATTTTCCAAAATGCCAAAAGGCAATTAAAAAAATCCTCATAATTAATATTCTGCTAAACACGTCTATGAAAATTTCATGAATGTTAATAGACTGAAATGAGAATAATCAATAAATTAATAATAAAATAATAGTAATCGTAATTATTTTAGGAGTGAAAATATCTTAATCCAACTAGTAAGTCAGTGTTTCGAAAAGGTTATTTTAATAGGAGTTGAGAGTTGAGAAAATATTATCATATTTATGGTAGCAAAATCTGGTGATAACTGGTCAATCTAGGTTTAGGTTCAACAAAAATATTAAAGGCAAGAGGCAAAAGTGTGTATGTTGTTAGGACAAAACTTTACGTTTTAAAATGAAAAAAAATAAAACGTAAAAACAAATTGTTTCCGTTATTTCAAATAGTGTCTTTTATTGAATATAGTGCCATGTTTGTCGCGTTCTATTGCCTACCATAGCACATATCATCACATACATGTCACAGAAATATCTTCAGGGATAGAAATAGAGACTTAGATAAAAGATATAATGTAAAAAATTGAAATATCTAGTTTTAATTAATGTAACGTTTTTAAAAGTCACCAGGAGGGCTATGTATGTTAAATATTTACAAAGCAATTTCTCCATTGCATATATCTGTTGGACCCCTGTCATTAGGATTTTGTGTAAATTAACTATCGACATTGAATGGCTTTCTTGAAAACCAATATCGTTTAATAGGTATTTAACTAATATTATTAATATATTGGTGTACAATTAAAATAACTGCCTCCTAGCTCACAACCTGAAACACACAACCTCTAATTATTTCTATTGTTTGCGCGAATATTATACATTATTAATATAAATTACTTTACGGATTTTATCGCGTTTATTTTACATTTTAAATTCCCGACGTTTCGAACACTTTCCAGCGGCCGTGGTCAGCGGGTAGACTGAGATGTCATGTGTCTTCTTGCCAGTGCTGAGCAGGGGTTTCCAGATCTTAATTTTTATGAATTATTTTAATCTGTGCTCCGACCTATGCAAAATGAACTGATTTTATCTGTACAGCCGGCGGTGGTATTATGCTGGGTTTAAATTTTAATTTAATTATATGACATCTCAGTCTACTCCGTGACCACGGCCTGGAAAGTGTTCGAACAGTCGGGAACTTTAAATGTAAATAAACGCGATAAAATCCGTAATGATTTTATTTAATAATGTATATATTCGCGACAACAATAGAAAATTAGTGTACCAGTATGGACTGAAACCGCAAACAAAATTCGCCGGTTGGAAGGTCTCAAGACTAAGCGCAAGACATGTAACATCTCTAAATTTCATGAAGAAATGCAGGGACAACGAGCTCGTCCCACGTGTGTCCGGATATCACCTAAAAGGACATTCGTGGTAGCCAGATCTTAAACCAGGCAAGTATTATATTGTTGAGGAGGTAATCCAACAACACTGATCCGATCTCAGTCGTCATAAATACCCACATAGAAAATTCATCCAGTGATATTAAATCAATTTTAACGCCATATCGATTTTGGAAAATTGCATTAATAATTTAAATAAACGCGAAGTAACTACTTAATAAATGCAAAATAAACAAACTATAAAATTCGAAAATTATTAAACAAATCTAAGCCAAAAGAATCTTTTACAACGTTCAAACGGAACGCAACTTTCCAAAGTGACAGCAGTAATGACGTACGCGGTTTGTAATCCGTCACACTAATCACTGGATGAATCGACATGAAAGTAGCATATCAAAAGGCTTTAAATTTCGCATGCACCGCGAAAACTCCCGATGAGCAAATTGGTAGTGTGGAGGATTGTTTGTCTCAAAACAATGCAAAAGAAAGATTTGGAGGCTATCCGACAAGATATTTCGTCAATGTTGCGTCGAAGAAAAGTGCGAAACCTAATCTTCCTAAGGATGAACTTTTGCACTTAACAACTACGCAACAACAAAGAACTAACAATTCTCCGAGCAGACAAGGTAATTCTTCGGTGATCATGGACACGTCAGATTATAATTCTAAATTAGAACAACTGTTATCGGATGAAACTACTTATAGGAAGGTCAAAACTGACCCTACTACAGAAACGCTCAAATTAACTAGCGATCTTTTAAAAAGCACTCCGAAAACTTAATCTTGACGTAAAATTGATAATACCTTCATGTCCCAAGCCCCCAAAATTGTATGGGTTGCCTAAAATACACAAATTTAATGCTCCCATTGCGCCCTATTGTTAGCCAAATTGACTCACCTACTTACAAATTGGCTCAACATTTAGTAAAATCCTCTCACCACTCAGAGGACAAACAAGCGCGTTTACAAAGGATTCATACCATTTTGTTAGCGAGGTAAAACATCTACATCTTGCTGACAATGGAACTATGGTTAGTTTTGATGTTCAATCTTTGTTTACATCTTTACCAAAGAAGATTGCATCTATATTGTAACAAGAAAGTTAGACGAAAATAACATCTCAATAGAATATGCATTTTTACTAAAACATTGCTTAACATCTGGCTATTTATTGTGGAAAGATGAGTTCTACATGCAGATGGATGGTGTAGCGATGGGTTGCCCAGTGTCTCCTATTGTTGCTGACATTTTTATGGAAGACTTTGAGGAGAAGGCCCTACTCACTGCTCCCATTCATCCAAGATTTTATAAGCGCTATGTAGATGATACATTTACCATCTTACCATATGATAAAATAAATGCATTTTAACCACCTGAACTCCATAAATTCAAAGACACAGTTTACTATGGAGTTAGAAAATAATAATTCTTTAGCTTTTCTTGATGTTTTAATTATTCCAATCCTGTAACACCTTGAGCCATACTGTGTATGGAAACCAACCCATACAAATAAATATTTAAATGGCAATTCACACCACCATCCATCCCAGTTAGCTACCATGGGCAAATCTTTGTTTCAGAGAGCACGAGGGATCTGTGATGATGAACACCTGGCGGCTGAGCTACACCATGTTAAGCAAGTACTGCGAGACAACAAGCTCGCTGCGCCACGGCAGCGTTACAGTGACCGGTAAAGGCAGCCACAGTGGAGCGAGTACTCTGTTCTACCTTTTGTGAGAGGCGTAACTGACAAGATTGGCTACATTTGAGGCGGGCTTCAATCAAAACTTATTCAAGCCGCTGAAGAAGATTGGTCAATTCCTACCACCTGTCAGTGCAATATTCCTCTACAAGACCAGGAGTGCTACAAGCTGATTGTGACTGTGGCCTCTCTTATATTGGACAAACAAGCGAGCAATAAGAACCCGCGTGAAGGAACATATAGCTGACATTAAACATAGAAGACCCGACAAGTCGGCAGTGTGTGACCATACCTTAAATCACCCAAACCATTACATCAGATTTGATCGACCACAAATCCTCGCTAAGACACTCGATTTCTACCAAGGATGATCCGTGAGGCTATTGAGATTAAAAACATCCAAATTTCAATAGAAGATGGTTGAGGTTCTACCACCTGCTTGGGATCCATAATTAATAAATTAAAATTTAAAGCCAACTAATACCACTGCCAGCTGTACAGATAAAATCAGTTCATTTTGCATGGGTCGGAGTACAGATTAAAATAATTCTTAAAATTAGATCTGAAACCCCTTCCAGCACTGCAGAAGACACATGACATCTCAGTCTACCCCGTGACCACGGGCGCTGGAATGTGTTCGAAACGTCAGAATTCAAAATGTAAAATAAACGCGATAAAATCCGTAAAGTAATTTATTTATCAACCTGTGATAGTCCACTGCTCGATATAGGCCTCCTAATACAGCATTTTGGTTTGGACTGTATCCCACCACGCTGGTCCAATGCGGGTTGGTGGGTAGACCGACTTTTACATCCCATCCGACGCATGGATCATCTTACTTTTCCGACAATTGGCTGATCGGCGCAAATTGCCTAACCAACTAGGAAACAACAATAAAAAATTGTTGAGTCCCCGCAGGATTCGAACCAACGACCTCTGGTTTCTAAAGCACACGCTCGTACCACTAGGCTACGGATACAGTTTAAGCAAAAAATGTATGAAAGTCCAATTGCTTTAAAGTAAGATTTAATTTTAGCGCACCTTGACTTTATATATTGTTCTAGGGTACATCTTTGTATTCATATGAAGACTTTAAAATTAACTTGTTATTAATACAACCAAACTTTGAAACTAATCCATTCAATAGGTACGGTTATGGTCGCTTAGAATTGTTTATTGGTTATGTTTTAAGTTATTGTATAAGGTAATTTGATGTTTTAATATTGATTTTATGCACACGATTATAGTTAATATTACATAAATTAAGAGTTATGTATATATTTATATGCTTTCTTTATTTTAATATTCATTATTCGTCAATTAACTCGAAATTAGTTAGTATAATAGTTCTAATAACTTTTTATATAACACAAATACGATACGTATTTAAAGTGTGACTTGGTACAATTCGTTTTGCGTCAGTGAGATGTTTTTTTATGAATTTAACGAACATAGCTGTTTCCGAAAACTGAACTCGAGCCTGCTCTATAAGTGGCGGCTCGCTTGTTAAAAGTTTATGTCAAACGATATGTCGCTGTGTCAGTATGACAACATTTGAATTAAATTGACCTACACTGAACGATATTTTGAGGCAATGAAACTACGAAAGGTTATTTTGATTTACTAGTCTTCAAGTTTTTGTAAATGAAGAACACGTGTGTACTTTTTGTACCTTAAAGTACATGTATGCGAAATTATAAATCCTTCCTAATGTTATCTCCAAAAAAACCCTTTGATAATATTTTTACTTTTGAAGTTAAGGGCATTTTACTTGAATAGTCATTGTTTTATTTTTCTGCTAATGGAATTTTAATATTTCAAAATGTAGAGAGCCAGAAATGTACCAGTACAAAAAACTATTAAATATAAAGTTTTAATAAAATTTCGTAGCAGGTGTCATTTCACATACTTGACAAATATATGGTAGTAGCGCATATTTCTCTAATAAACCAACTTCCAAAAAAATCTTAAAGAAAGAGAACTGAGCGACGTCTCGCGCCTTTTACGATTGCTGACAAGGCACGCGAGCTCGGTCAGTGACCCGATCCTGTTACAGGAATTTAGAAGCAGAAGAGTTAACCAAAAGAAAGTCCTTTCTATTTATTATGAGATCGTGTGCGTCTGTATTCAGTAACTCTTTTTTTTAACTTAAATGTAACATTGTTCTTAAAAATCAATCATCATAATCAGCGTGTTTTAGTCCAGAAAACAGGCCTTCTATTATTCACGCCTTAACCATTAGGGGATTTTTGAACCGTAAGAAATCAGCGATAACACAAAGTTGTTTCACCGTAGATTCAAACCCGCGACCGGTAAATAAAACAAGGGCCAATATCCCTAGGCCATCCCTATCCTAGGCCATGGAGGCAGTAAAAATCACTAATTCCTGTAAATATTATCTTTCATGGTCCTGCATACATGGATTTAACATCTGAATTGGAATGAACAACTTGATGCAATCAGCATTTACTGAATGCTTCTTATACGATAGTCACCTTAATTATCAACGCACACGACGAAAATACCTTTTAATATTACTTAAGCAATAATCAGTGCTTATAACTTAACATATCTGTAAATTTAAACCTAGTAACATTAAGGATTGTAAAATTATTCTGTAAGCTTCATGACATTCGTTCTCGTAATCCATTTTGTTGAAAAACTGAAATAACTTTAAGTGTCAATTATATTAAACTTTGCACGAAAACGTTACGAAGATATCTCTTTAAATATTTATCCACAGTTCACTTCACTAATTTCTTCTGCAGTAAAGTCTACACGGTAAAGACGTATGAATAAAATATATTTCGCTCGACTTACCTGACGCGCCAGTATTTCAATTATGTAATTACTCGATAAATTATTATTTGCCTGGTTTTTGTTTATTTTGCATTAAAATTTTGATTTTAAAGTTATTTTTGAGTTATTTGGTATACTTTACAAACATCAATACACTCAATGCTTAATGTACTTACATCTTTCGCATCTATAAATATCACATTTTATACACTTATTTCATATCAGTAACTTTTAAGGAGTAAAATTTATCAATTTATTCATCTAATGTGCAATGTAAATACTGAACTAAACAAAATACGTCAAGTGTTTAGTTTAGTAGTCAATCTTTTCTAAAGCAATTCCTTTCAAGTAAAGCCTGAGACGCGTATAAGTTGATGGTACAATTAAAGATTATAACAGTAAAGAGGCAGCTGATAGTAAACAGACTGTTTAAAAGAGAAAAAAACTTTGTATTTAAAGATCCCTAATATTTAATTAGAAATAAAAGAGGATAGGCTAAAAGTTATCCTGCGAAAAACGTACAAGAAAGGATGCGAGTAACGTTCAATGAATAATCATCATTAAAATAATATTGGTGCACCCAAATCTTGTATAGTAATATCAATACAGGCCTTGACTGAAGGTAACAATAAGAAAACAGTTGTAGAACAACCGATCTTTGTCGCCAACTTTAAAATTTACTACAGGAAGGTAAAAATATTAAAAGTCTAGTCGCTCACAACGTACAAACAACGTCTTTATCTCATTTTAATGTATGTAGATTGTAGATTATGTTACTGTTTTTGAAAAGACTAGTTTCACGTAAACGATAAAAATATTATTTATTTTATGTACACAATTATTATACATATCAATTAACACTACTAATTTACGGATTTTTTATTTACATGCTTACCTATTGAAGATTGCATCTCAATTGTTACTATGATGCTTGAGGACAATAAAACATCTTTGCTGAAACATTGGTTTACATCTGGCTACTTGTTGTGGAATGAACAATTCTAGATTCAGATAGATGGCGTAGCGATGGGCTGCCCAGTGTCTCCTATAATAGCCGATATCTTCATGAAGAACTTTGAAGAGACAGATCTCAACACAACTCCCATCCGGCCAAGATTCTATAAGCGGTACGTAGATGACACATTCACTATTTTACCGACAAAATGCAATGCATTTCTGGATCATCTGAATTCTTTGCATCCCAAAATAAAGTTCACAATGGAATTAGAGGCAAACAACTCCCTAGCCTTCTTAGATATTTTAATCATTAGAAACTCTGACAATAGCTTGAGCCATACAGTTTTTAGACAAGCAACCCACAAGAATAAATATTTTAATGGTGATTCTCACCACCATCCCTCGCAGTTAGCTACTGTCGGTAAATTTTTGCTTCAGAGAGCACAGCGGATCTGCGACAAGAAGCATTTGACGGCTGAACTAGAGAATGACAAGCAGGTGAGGCATGACAACAAACTCCAAGGTCCACGTCTACTTCGCAGTCACCGTGTGAAGCCAGCCACAGTCGAAAGAGTACCTGCCCTCTTACCTTCCATCAGAGGAGTCACCGACAAAATCGGTTATATTTTAAAGCGAGCTTCTATTAAAACATTATCAGCCGCCG
Organism: Lamproptera curius; assembly: GCA_029286875.1. Taxonomy (NCBI): domain Eukaryota; kingdom Metazoa; phylum Arthropoda; class Insecta; order Lepidoptera; family Papilionidae; genus Lamproptera; species Lamproptera curius. The sequence goes on along the minus strand of JAGSMT010000237.1, from coordinate 148,146 downwards.
AAGAAGATTGCCCAATTATTACCATCCATTAAGTGTTCCTCTTCGTTCGTGATTGTGGTCTCTCTTACAATGGACAAACAAAAAGACCGGTAAGAACCAAAGTAAAAGAACATATCGATGGGTCCTATGTATATGGGCCAAACTAACAATTTGACCATTTCGACTTTTTTATGGTAAACGCATCTTATAGATATAATTAACCTTGTGAGATATTAAAAAAATTACATTTCTGCATAGAAACATCATTTTTAATTGAAGTATAAAAGCATATGTAACATATATTTAAACGTAGAAGGTCCAAAGTATAGTTTGATACTTTTACGCGGGTAGTTCCCGCGCGTTTATTTACGATTTGTCCAATCAGCTGGTTTGACAATTATTCCTTGAACGGAGCACAGGCCGCGCTATGATAAATACAAAATCTTATTTTTGTATGCTAGCGGTACAAATTAGATTAAAAAGTAAAGATGGCATCCAATTATCATGCTAAGTTTAGTAGAAGTCAGAATTTAGTGATTTTGGCATTAAGACTAACATAAGTTTTTACGGTATAGTAAATGTTTATAGCTTGATTAGTTATTGTTTTATAAATAAATTTAGTTAAATATATAAATATACTTTTAAATATTAACGGCCAATGTGGTACATTGGCCCTTATACATGTTTTATTCTAAAAATACACTAAATACTTTTTTAACTTTGGCCTGTTAATTAATAATGATAGTAAGAGTTCCAATAATATTGAAAATATTATTTGTACAGAATCTACTAAACTATTATAATTAGACACATTACTAACTATATTTAAGATACTTTTCTTACAATATAACGACATAATCTTGCATTGCATTATTTTTTCAGCTTCTCCTCTCCCATTTGGAGCCAGTGAGATATTCTAAAACTGCATTTTAAGTCTGCTCAAAGATATATGTATTAAAAATGATGTACCTCAACAAGAAAAACAAATTTACACTGATTTATAATCTGATATATAGATACATGACACTGATATATAGATTATAATAATCTGTCAAGCGAAAGTATTTGGGGATCTTCAATCGAACATCAGCGTGAAGAATCAATTCAAAATAGAAATCTATTGGATGATAAGGATATCCGCGAAATCAATTATGTGACTCCAATCCCATCGTCGAATTATACTTCTTTCGGTGAGGCAGAACTCATTCCTTCAGTACCATCTTTGTTATCAGATGCAACTCTATCGTCTCCTGTTTCACAGTACTCAAGTGATGTTTCAACTCCTACACGATCTAGAAAAAGAAAATTTACTAAAAAAAGAGACAGTGGAAGATTGCGACAAAAATTTCATGGTGAATGGATAGATTCAAAAAGAAAAGACTCAAAAACACTGGGAAAGCATATACCAGTAGAAATGGTAAATTAGGAGATGGGAAATAAATAGGTGAACCATGTCAGACCTCGAATAAACTGAAGTATTTCGAAAAACTGGATGAAGGCGCGAGGAATTTTGGATGATTGGAGATCATTATAAACAATATGACTTTATTGTTAACTGTGTAGTAAGAATAAATAAAAAGATCTGTTACTCAGGGTGAATCGCGAATGTTATGCACGTATGTTTATCATTTGCCCATTATTCACAATTATCAAAAGACAAAATTAGTGGTATGCAAGACGATGTTTTTAAATACCATTAGTAGTGGGCCAAAAATGATAAGAACAGCAATGAGTATATTTGCTGATACAAGTACTCTGGTTGATAATAGAGGACGACATAATCACCATAAAACATTTATTGATGCAGAAATGACTAACAGTGTGCTAGATCACATCAAATCCTTTGAACCCGGTCGATTCACATTATTGTCGTAAAGACAGCAACTAACTTTATTATACCGAGGATGATTCGGGAAGCAACATGAATTAAAAAATATCCAAATTTTAATAGAGAAGATGGTTGGTCTTTGCCAACAATTTTAAAAAATTAAATCCAAAGATATAAAAACTACAAAGCCACAGGACAACGTAACTATTTTTTTTTAAAACCAATGTTCAAAAATAAGAAAATGAAAGATATGTCAATTTTAAATAAAATTGTGACGGTTATTCCAAAACATTGAGATACAGACGTATACCAACTTAGGCTGCCCGTGATCATGGATGCTGAAAAGAATCCGAAACGTCGGGAATAAATATATATAACTAACGCGAAAAATCAGTAAATTAGTAGATTTGATAAGTAAAATTACAAATAAATATTTGTCAAGTTCTAACCCAATCCATCATGGATTCGGTTAGAGCAAACTTTTATGTTTAAAGTTAAAAATTTTAAATTATATTTTTTTAATTCAATATACATTAAATTAATTATTACAGAATATTTTATTTTATAATCAATATTATTTTTAAAGAGGACACATCCACATTCCAAATTATATTAATCCAACGGCACGTAAACCAAAAATATAACAGGCAAACGGAAATAGCATTTCGGTTGCCAATTTAATGTAATCTATTTGGTTTATTTGGATCAGACGTATCAAATAAGGGTAGATCTTCAATTGCGGGCAATCTCTGGTAATAAATGAGTTTGGCGTTTAAGGAAGGTAATTGAATCTTACAAAATAGTTCATGGTAGGCACCTTTTTTTTGGAATTCAAGATGGAGATAAATATTAATTTGAACCTTAATATTTCTTACACATCGCATCATATTCATGAAGAAATTTATGTGGCTACAATTAAATCTAAATACATAAAATTTCAAACAAATTTATTTTAACTTCAAGGAAACGCTTTACATTGTCTTTATTCGTTTAATCTAAAATTGAACATGGAAGAAAATAAATCAGGAGTTAAATTTCTTTTTCCAGTTCTTCTCAGGTCTGAAGGGTCCTTTTGTTAGCAGTGATAGCGTGTTTGTCAATCAATAAGCAAGTATTAACTTCAATATTAAGTAATTATTTCTAATGTTTACGCGAATATTATACATTATTAAATAAAATGACTTTACGGATTCTATCGCGTTTATTTTACATTTTTAAATTCCCGACGTATCGAACACTTTCCAGCGGCCGTGGTCACGGGGTAGACGACGTAATTCAATATTAAGATTAAATATATTTGAATGTGTCACAAGAGTGCTAATTTAGAATTACACTGGCACTTATTATGGTTTTGTACTATTTTTTTCAAAGACCGTCATAGCTGTATTAAAATTAATAAGTGCATAAGCGCCAGCATATAAGACGTATTTTGTTTTTTTAATATTATAGTATTATTTCTATTTTAAAGTTGTTGATTTAAAGTAATTTAATTTTTGATTAATATGATGTAGTAAATGTTAGTCATCATAGTCATGTCATTATATATACTATTTTCAGTATATTTTAAAAGTTTAAAGTATAAACCAAATCGGAGCTAAGCTATTTCCCAAACAATTTTAAATGAGTTAAAATAATCAATTATAATTTGAGAGTAATAAATTACCGAATACCGGAATACACCCAAATGTTTAATGGACTGTTGTTTCATCATGTGGATCGTCAGAGTCGACCTAAAATATTTACTTTCATAATTATAACCTTAAATATCACAGATAGAAATATTCATCAGTCTTTAAACTTATCACATTACATTTTCCTACTAACATAAAAAACGTAATATTTTATACCATTGTATAAATGTATGTTTTATACATTTTTTATGCAAAAAATACAGAAATTTCTTATTGACAGCACAACAATGTTATTTTGCAAATTTTAAGATGTATAACTTATACATAATAATTGTTATCAGGTGTAAATTAAAAATTTAAAATGTAATTCATCCTAAATGCAGCGATACCTATCGGTTACATAGGAATATGTGCTATGTGCGAGTTATTCCATCATATGTTACAAATACCGTTGAAGTTATACGTACCTATTTGTAAATGTTTATCTTAAATTTTCTTACAAAAAGCCTAGCTATAGCGCGTTGACATTTTAGCTCGTAAAGCAAATTTTTAAGGCGCACAAGGATTTGTTTTGTTTTCACACAGTAATAATATAAAACTTTTAAAACCAAAACTTCTGTCGTATATAAGTGTCTTAAATGAGATATTTAAAATATGCGTTCCACCTAAATTTTTAATGAGAAAACTTTCCATTTAATGATGAACCGCCGTGTGCAAAATGTAAATGGCTTACTGAGAGATCAAATGAAGAATATATTAGCAAAGTTCTCAAAGGGGTTGTGTGGTAGTAAAAAGCAATTTTAATTTAAGCTTGCGAAGTAATTAGTGTTAAGCTGTTTTTGTTCTTGAAATTATTTTAAGTTAATGGCATTAAAACGCCATCCCTTTTTATATACAATTAAACATATATGCTGCCATAATATTTATTTCACGACCTTTTGTGCATACAAAAATTATTGTCTGTTTTATTACAAATGTTTCTTGTTTTATAATTTATAATTAGCCTTTATTACTTCACTGCTAGGCATAGGATTTTTTAATGAACGCCAAGACGGACCTTCCCAAATTCGGGCCCGGATGTCAAAACATTTGATGAGCGTCGTTGCAGGAGATCAGTGCATTCATATTTATAATAGCTAATCCATCAATAAAGTACACTTTACCATCTGGGTTATGGAATTTAAATGTCAGTCGCTCTGCGTGTAATCTTCTTATCAGGTAAATACACATGGATATGTATTATTAATCATGGATCATCCGATCACCGCCGGTTTATAAAGCAAGGGTCAATACCGCTAGGCCACGGAGGCGCTACTTCATAAAACCATTCGCCAAATAAGAAAAAACAGTCGACTCAAAAACGAAACTGGACTTGAAAAACCTTACATATATTTATATATGCTCTTAGGGTAAATTTATAATACCGTATTGCACCTTAACGTACTATAATATATTCATTTCACAATATAACATGACTCTTGTATTTATTGTTTTTGTGATCGTTCCGCTTTATCTATCAATACTTATAGATCAATTGATCTCTTTTATAGGGCTATCGTTGCGTGCCCATTCCGTCAATAAATGCTCAGTCGATCCACGCCTCTGCCCGTTTTATTTTTACACTTTTGAAATGGACTTTCTTGGAAAAAAATATGTTACTTCAGGATAATATTGCTCTCTAATAGTAAAAAGGTATTTAAAATCGCTTAAGTAGTTGCCGAGGCTATTTGAAACAAACAAAGGAATTCTGCCTCTTTAAAATATTAATACAGAACAATGGTTGAAATGGTAAGGTCAGTTAAGTTTTTCAAAATAATCAATTTCAAAATAAAATAAAATATGTTCTTTAAATCCTATTATAAACTAAAAACAACATGATCGTTACTATCCAAACATTTTAAAACCATCGCTTTGAGCACCAACTCGTAAAATCATTTTATTTCCAGATAGTGTTGTGTTGCTTTTTTCGCATGGATATTTTTCGCTTTTTGAAAATGTAGATTGTTGAAAATGATGTTTTATTATGTATATTTCGCTGCTTTTTGCTGGTACTAAAGTTTTTTTACAATATTAATCTCAAAGGTGTTACCCTACAAGTTACGCACAAGCGATCTTTTTTTTTTTTTTTTTTTGCCACGAAGGCAGACGAGCAGTCAGGCCACCTGATGGGAAGTGGTCACCGACGCCCATGGACATTAGCAATACCAGGGTATCACCAACGCGCTGCCTACCGTAAAGGACTCTCTTATACCTCGTTTAAAGGAAGACATGTCATAGCGCGAAGGAAAAACCTTAGAGGGGAGTTCATTCCAGAGTTTAATAGTGCGTGGCATGAATGATCTCTGGAAACGTAACGTATTTGATGGCACGGTTTCCAGGTGGTATGGATGAACTCTAGTCCGGTGACGGAGAGTACGATAATAGAATGGGGAGGTAGGTACCATATCAAACAGCTCCACTGAGCACTCTCCGTTGAACAGGCGGTAGAACACACAGAGAGAGCCAATATCTCTCCGTAGGCTTAGAGGTTCCAGCCTGTCCGTGAGCATTGGATCGCCGATGATTCGAGATGGCTCGTTTTGTAGGAGTCGAGTTGAAGCAGCTGATACTTGGGGCACCGCCCAGAGATAGGAACAATACTCCACGTGAGGCCTGACCTGAGCTTTGTAAAGTAGAAGCTTTTGAGCTTGATGTAAATACCGTCCCGCTCTGTTCAGCACTCCCAGTTTTTTAGAGGCCATTTTGAATTTGCTGTCCAAATGACTTCGAAACTGAACGTCGCGTGAGATCTCGACACCAAGGATTCCAATGCTTGAGGATGGTTGCAGAGAGACACCCAAAAATTGTGGCGCTATGACAAATGGGTCTTTCTTTGCGGTGAATGCGCAAACCTGTGTCTTTGTAGGATTAAACTGAACGAGGTTTACTCGACCCCACTCGGAGACTCGCCCCAGAGAGTCCTCCACTTCGACACAAGTTTAGATCGCCTCTTCTGCACCTCACACCGAGGGACTGGTCGTTGGCTAGTATCATGCATCTCCTGTGCTATCATCCGCATAGCAATGTATATCTCTGATAGATAGCATGTCATTGATATGCAGGATAAAAGCGTTGGTGAGAGCACTGAACCTTGTGGGACGCCCGCATTAGTGGTCATGATCTTGGAGCAGCAACCGTCGACAACGACTCTGATGCTCCGACCATCCAAAGAGCTGGCGATCCACTGACACAGCCCTTCGGATTCCATAAGCAGTAAGATTCGATAAAAGAGCTCTATGCCAGACCCTGTCGAACGCCTTAGCAATATCAAGACTGACTGCTAGAGCCTCACCCTTATTGTCTATGGCTTCTGCCCACCGGTGACTTAGGTACACTAGAAGATCACCAGCCGAACGACCGTGACGAAAACCGTACTGACGGTCACTGATAAGCTGGTTCTCCTCTAGGTAACCTAGGAGCTGGTTGTTGATGACCCGCTCCATCACCTTCGACAGTAAGGATGTGATAGCTATGGGCCTGTAATTCGAAGGGTCTGAGCGGTCTCCCTTTTTAGGGACCGGATGTATTCGAGCTGCTTTCCATGAAGCCGGAACCCGTTTAGCCGTGTATGAGAGGCGATATAAGCGCGTGAGTACAGAAGTCAGCTCGGGGGCGCATCGCTTTAGGACCACTGCAGGAATGCCATCAGGCTTATGGACGTTGAGGAGCTGTAGTTCCCGCCTGACTGCATGTTGTGAGATGCGGATTTCGGGAAGGTAACTCTCGCACTGAGGAGATCTGGTGGAATGGCTCCCCATCGTCCATAGTCGAGTTTGAGGCGAAGAGTTTGACTAGAAGATCAGCCTTCTCCTTCGCACTGTGGGCTAGACTATCATCAGATTTGCGCAGTGACGGAGACTGGACCGGCAGAAGTTGCCTTCAGCAGCTTTGGCAAGTGACCAAAGGCACGACTTCCAGAGGAAAGCCGACTAACGTTCACCAACTCTGCAAACGTGTCGGCTTTTGCCTGGCAATCACCCTCTTGAGGGATCTTGAAGTGGCATTAAATTTCTTTTTCTCCTCTATGCCTGTCCGATCCTGACATCCTCTAGCGTCGTTATAAACGGCGTATGCAGACTGTTTTCGGCGCGCAGCCTCCACACAGGCTTTGTTAAACCAGGGACTGCTGCGTACCTCTGTATTTGGGATGAAAGTTTCCATCCCTAAATTATGTCAGTAACGCAGTCCGCACACTTGTCAGGGTCATTTGAGGAAAAGCAGAACCTCCCCACGGGAAGGGGCCAAAAACTCAGAAGTCCATCCCAATCTGCTGTCCTGTATTGCCAGACTCTACGAGACCCACTAGAAGGTGTTCCGGGTTGGGTATGTAACAGGGGCAGTGGTACGTACCAGGCAATGGTCTGAGGATCCTAAAGGTTGCCTCAACCGCCACCTGGTACCTTCTGGATGTGAGGTCAGCAAAGATCTAGCAGAGGGGTTATGGCTCTCAATATCTGGGATTCGGTGGGCTGAGTCACCAGCTGGGAGAGCCATAGGCCGAAGCATACTCATACGCCACTCGGCCAGCGAGATCAGTGGTCTGCGACCCAACCACTCCTGATGATGAGCGTTAAAGTCACCTAGGATCACCACCTCCGCTGCAGGATACTGTTCAAGGGGCTTGGTCAGTCACCTCTTGGAGATACTCGAATAGTCGAGCTGCCTCCCGCATCACCGCTGTGGGATCTGTAGAGGCACGCGTACGAGGCGGTGTGCCACCATAATCCGTGTGCACCACAAGACGGACGATCCCAACGTTCAAGGTTCCGAAGCGGCGACAGCAAACATCATCCGAGCGAACAGGCATACCCGGCTTTACGCACAAAAGCGTGCTCTAGGATATAGCCAGGGTATTTAAGGTAGAGATGTCGTCGGAGTAGATATTTGGGTCTCCGTTAAAAAGAAGAGCAGGCTGCGCCGTCTCAAGGTGGTGGTGGATGGCGTTTAGGTTGCTATGCATTCCCTAATATTGCTAAAATCCACTTTAAATGTGGATAAAGGGGCCGCCGTAAAACGTTTTTCTTTTTTTTCGGGCCATGTAGATAACGAGTTATAAATGAATAGGGTGGAATATGAACAGCAGGCTCAGTGATACTCGAAAAGAAGCGAAGTGTAGTACTCAGCAGATACTCGGTAATGTGAGGAGCTGGCACGGGCGAAGGGCCCCGTCCCCTGCTGTAGCCACAGTCTCCACACCGGTTCTCACTCCAGGGGCAACGACTACACGTAAGTGGCAGGGTTTTTACGCCGGTTGGCGGGACATCTTCCCGAGGTGGAGGAAGCGAGCGGTTCCCCGGGTTCAGGTCCCCTACTGACCGGCGGTCGACCGTTTCACCGGGTCTCGCTGGGTGCCGTGCCAACCTATCACGCCCGTAGTGCTGACTGAGACCTTTATAACGAATGTTCCGAGTAGCAAAGAGTTCGCAGTCCATCTTAGGAAGGAAAGGTAAGGACGGGGATAACTGGCTCTCAACCAACGCCGGAACACGCAAAGCTGTTTGGCGGCCGACTTTAGTTGGAGGGTGGTCGCTAGCCAGCTGGACAAAGTCCTACCACCAGCAGAAGCCTCTACCGGCTAGGATGGTTTGACCGCCATCATTCGGTCGACTGAGTTGCACTAGTGCTGTGCTGCATCTCGGACTGGGATGCACAGCACTCAGTGGAAGCGAGTGAAGTCGTCACATCCCGACGCCGCAAGTGCAGAGGCACCGATGTGGGCCTACAAAAGGAGAGTACGTTGATTTTGAGAAGCATCCAAAAGGTATTCCAGGCCGTACGGGGCTATTGGACCATCTCCGGCGAGTCAGCGTGCCCGTTGGCTCTTGCCCTGGAACGTAGATGCAAACATTCTCACGTCACTCTTCTTCTGAAATCTTTTCTCGAAATAAGGGGGCGCAAAGAGGAATTGCGCTCCCTTTCTATACAGGATTGGAAGCTGCGGCTGGAGCAACCCAGCGCGGGCCGTCGAACTGTAGACGTCATGCGCCCCGTTTTAAAGTAGTAGTTGGAAAGAGGCCACAGCTCCCTCACATTCCCCGCGACGCAGGTTCTCTCGGGACACGGCTGTTTCCTGCGCCACGTGACCGGTACCGATTCTGAGGAGTGCCACCACTGTGGCGTATGTGCGAAGAAGACGGCCCAGCATGCGCTGGAGGAGTAACTAAGCTGGGTTGAGCAACGCCGAGAGCTACGCAGTGTCGTGGGGCACGACCTATCGCTTCTTGCCGTAGTCCGCAGGGTGTTAGAGAGCGAAAGGCCGTAGGATGCCGCCCTCGCGTTTCGCGAGTACGTGATTGCCCGGAAAGAAGAGCGGAAGAGGCATCCCTGCCTCTTTCCGCTCTTCTGCGCTGCTACCTCCGGCTAGCAGCGCCTGCTTTCGAAGAGGCCAGATCTTCAGAGGTTGGCGTACGCGCGCAACTTCCCCCCTGACATTGAGCCCCTGGGCGGCTGACTAGAGGGAAAAAAAATATTAGGTAATGTATTTAAGAGTATTTGACTTTTAACGTGTCTTATAACAATTTAGTGTTTGTTATCAACTATTACTGTCATATTTTTTGAATCTACCCAATATGCACTATTCCGTTTGATATTATATTATTTGATCTTGAATGGTTAAGCCATCAATCGCGATGGAAGCAAATGAAAACGTGCTCTTTTTGCGATATTGCTCTGCGATTCCTGCAGCCGCATTTTAACTTGTTAAAAATTCTTAAAAGCATTTAGAATTTTTCAATTCATTGCTTCATTATTAGTTATTAATTATTACTTATTCTTATTCATAGATATATAGAAAATAAAACTTCACATTAATTTACGAAAAGTCATAAGCATCTTAACCTTTTAGTTTCTTTAACCATTTGTAAAAATATTAATTAAACTTGTACATGAGGTTTGCAGCCAAGTCGTCTTGAAATTTAATGCGGGAAGGGCTTTAAGTGAAGTTTACATGAGTATCATTATTGGCACTTGCGCTACAGAGGCTGCGATATTAATTTTGGATTTATAAAGGTTTATACAGTTAAAAATTTTATCTGATTCTTTCCGAACTCAAGATTTTAATCAAGTTTAATACGTTTATAATAATGAAGTTTGAAGAAATTTTACCTGGATTGAAAGTATTTGTAAAGTAAGATGCTTATAAATTTATAACAAATAGAATGTCAAAATCAAGCGACTCCACTAATACTAATCAGTAGACACCGGCATGTTTAAACCTATATTAAATACCGAGGGAACAGCTAATGCCTACAATAATAGTACTGATCGCTCCACAGAATCCTCTCACGCAACCTTTGCACGGCCACAGCTTTCACTAATTGAACGGCCATTCAAATTCCTGCCACTAATGAACAAAAGTCACGCATCTCGAACGTTTGTAAACGATGTTGATTTGTAAGTCCACTGCCTATCGGTATACGGTAAATTGATTCAAAGTATCAAAGCGCGTTAAATTAAAACCTCATTTATAGTACACAACAATGCTACGGCGATAGTACTTCTAGTGTCACACCACATAACAAGACATTAATATTACATTAAAACTATTTAAAAAATCAAGTCGTTGACTTAGTTTATCAAAAGTAGCATATTTTTAATCAATGGTGACTAACTGTATTAAGCTTGAAATTTCAAGTTAGAATTTGTGCTTACTTATTTTATGAAAAAACGTTAAAATATAAAGGAATTGAACCAAATTCACGGTCCTCGAGCCGGCTTCAGCTTTTGCAAGCCAAGCCCATTTCAGAACACTTCTTCCACAACGACCACTTTGGAAAACGAATTTTTATAAGTTGTTTAACATTTTATGAAAGGTTGTTTTAAAACCTTTGACTGGGCTAATAGGTACAGTTCTCATTTGTATGTTACAATAAATTTGAGCTAATATTATGCTGCCATTTATTTATTAGCACCGCGTATATAGTTAGCTCTTTATTAACTTAAAGCTATCATACCAAATCACAACTGTAAATAGTATACAGTTCTTTGACTATATGTGTATAAAGTAAAACCCAACTTAAAACATAATATACTTATGTTCGGGCATCAAATAATTCTATACAGTTTATTATTTTAGTACTAAAGCTGATAGTGTCGAGTGATAATTTATTATTAGGTAGAATGTATCCACTGAATTTCCTAGAAATTAAAGACAGTTGACAGTTTTTAGCTTCATGTAACGTGCAACATTTAAATAAAACTAGATTTTTTAAACTATATCCTTGTGTTTTAGTAAATAGAGCTAGGCTCCAGTATACAATAAATGGTATTGATACATATGCTATAAAGCACTTACGACAAGTCATTCAGACTTACAAATAATTGCTTTGAAATTTTTACTTTGAATTTTATTACCTTACAAGGTAAACAAGAAGAAACATTGTATGTCATTAAGTATCCAAAAGAATGATAATTTTAACTATTTATTTCGTTATTGTAAACCTTAGTTATAACTGCCTGCTTAGCCTAGTGGTAAGGGTGTGTGCTTTAGAAACCGGAGGTCGTGGGTTCGAATGCTGCGGGGACTAAACAAATTTTCATTGTTGCTTCCTTATTGGTTAGGGCAATTTGGCCGATCTCGATCGATCGATGTTAGCTCTCGATGTCAGTCCCTATGTATCTTTAATACCATGTAACGAATTTTGTCCAGTTGTTTTTAGAAGACAGAGTTATTTTAAAGAAAATATTTAATGTATAACATGGCAGATAAATACTTATGAATTAAGAGGATGTCGTAGCTAAAAAGATTTTAATTTTAAAAAAACACAGGTATTAATTACACAGTAACAAAAGGTTTTGAAAGTTGTAAATAAAAGTAGTATGTTTTGTATCAGCATTATACCCGCGCGGCGCCGGGGTTGGTCGCTAGTGATAACAAAGAAATAAATTTGATAATGTTAGTTTATGTATACCGACTATTACTTTGTTCTAGAAATTGATAATAGGTAACTCTAACTATATATATTTTTCGAAAAAGTAAGATGACCAATGCATTTGATGGGCTCGTAAAAAGGCGGTATCTCAAATTTTCTGAAAACTAATTCATCCTTAGAATGCCTGATGCCTGCCTAATGAATGTGGGATACGGTCCAAAAATCCCCTAATTGATAAGGCGTGCATCAGGGGAGGCCTATGTCTAGCAGTGGTCTAAAACAGGCCGATGATGATGATCAGAAATACGTAATGAACATTTCATACATTAGCTAAATACCTTAAGAATATCATATTTATTTATGTTTGGCAAAACCTTTTCACTTATTTTACCACATTGTCTCATGTGTAACTATTTACTGCTTCAACTCTAATGCCTAGGTGTTTTTATAACAATTAAATTATGGTTGAATTTGTAATATAAACATACATTTTAAAATTCAGTAACGTTTATCAAAGACCATCGTATTCACATAAATATTTACAACGGACATCGCGTACGAGTTTGATCATAAAAGTGGAGCTAACAGTCGATATCTAAGAGATGATAGGATTTTAATGTCTTGCTCTTGAATAATAAAAGACATCCGACACGAATGTCCCCTTATTACCATCGAAATCATATGTCAATTGCTAAATACATTGCAAGTGAACAATATAGTATTTCAAGTAAAAATTTGTTTTAAATTTTGTATATCTTTTACATAATAATTTATGTTATCATTTGTTCGACTTCTTATACATCAAGATTAACTTTAGTAAGAGTTAAATAAAAAATTTAGAATATTTAAAAATTAAGCTGTTTTCAGAGTGTTTTACCTTACTACTTGAAAGAAAGGTATATTTAAAAAATGAGGAGTCTTTCTACTTTAGTGTACAAATATTTTGAAATGTTAACTACTTGTTTCATTGTGAATACATTGTGTGAGTATTTTGTTCATGTTGCGCGTTGATTGGACGAAAGTAGGGAGGTAAAATCAAAGTCCTAATACTGTTCGGAAAACAATACCCCGAGTCCCTTAAGTGCATTGTCTGCGAAAGTTATAGTCAAAGTAAAGTACGGATTTGCTAAAACCAGTATTACGGATCAAGAAATAAAACGTATTTTTAGACCAAATAAAGGTCACCTAAGAATAGATGTTTTGTGTGTAATAAATAAACCTTTATGAGTTAATTGATATTCTTACCTATTGTAAAGGATTTTAGTTTTCCTGTTTAATCATATCACTGTACGTCTTAATAATAAATCGACATATGTACTCGCCATCTACAATATAGTGGTTCTTGAACATAAAATAATTTGTTTAAATTATACTAATATTCGGTCTGTCAATGATCTAGGTTTGTAAATAATAATATATAGGAATCGCATTTAATATGGTATTGAGGCACTTGTACTTGCAGCTAAACGTTAGGTTAGATAGGCCAACATTAGATAAATTTATAGCTATCAATTACCTCACTTTGTTTAAGATCTACATAAGATAATAAACACTAGTCTGGGTAATCGTTTTTTACTTCCTTCCTGTTAAACAACTTTTATGAAGATTACATGTTTGTATTTATTAACAAGGCGGCAAGATGGAGTGATAATATTCGCAAAGTGGTCGGTGTGGGCTGGATGGGAATAGCCGAACATAGAAAGCGGTGGCGTGCATTAGGAAAGGCCTATGTCCAGCAGTGGACTGACACAGGCTGCTAATGATGATGAAATGTAATAATTAACGTTTAAATAACTATTTGTTAACCTACTTGAGTAGGTAGGTAGGATAGATACTACACATTCAACGAGTTTGTCTAGAGGGTATCGTTGCAAATCTCGAAAAGTCGAGATTTATTTAATTCCAATCTATTTATTTCCGTGTATTTAGTAATGTTTGTTCATCTGGGTATTATAGGTGCTTGATGAACACATCGTGTACCCTGTAGTAGGTTACAAGTTCAACATAAAACAAGTAACATAAATATAATATACATAACCACCCCGTCGGTAGTTGCGATGCGCGCCTCAAGCATTTGTCATCGTTAACTTGATCCCGCTCATTGATCTTGTTTGACAGAAGAAAGTCGTATCAGAAAAATAAAGAAATGTTCAATTGTAAAACAGATGTGACATAAATATGGCATAAACCGTTTGAATGCATAGAAACATAAGCTGTTACTAGTAATGTTGATTCTAAGGCATTTACTGATATTGGATTTAATTAAATGAGAAAAACACTAGAGACACATACACTTTTTTTCTTTGTAAAATGGTAGTGATATTGCGTAAGGAGAATATTTATTTTAGCAAGGACCTTTAAGGCGCTTGGCCTAACTCATCGCTTTTGTATTCAGATAAAAGTCACTTAAATTTTTCCAAGCTTCAGTTTGTATATTAAATAATTTATAGTAAAATGCTATGTTACCATGGTTAAAAATAATAGCCGTAGGAAATAAAAAAATATGTTAAGCCATTTTTGTTTGTTGTAAGATATCTTTATAATATATGCTCTTATGATTTAATTTTCTAATAAGTTTAGTTTTAAAAAAAGATATTATCGGTAAAAGGAATATTCTTTATCAGCCTGTGATAGTCCACTGCTGGACATAGGCTCCCCTAATACACCCTATCCATTGAGGGTTTTTGGACCGTATCCCACCACGCTGGTCCAATGCGGGTGGGTGGACCAACTATTTACATGCCCATCCGGCGCATGGATCATCTTATTTTTCTGAAAATTGGGTGATCGGCCCAAATTTCCCTAACCAACTAGGAAACAGCAATGAAAATTTGTTGAGTCCCCGCAGGATTCGAACCCACGACCTCCGGTTTCTAAAGCATAAGCCCATACCACTAGGCTACGGAGGCAGTTAAGGACAAAAGGAATATCATACTAAGAATAAGACTAATATACAGGTGTTATGCCGGTAACTTAATTTTCATAGCTTAATTTCCATAAATCAAAGATTAAAGATTAATTACATGAATCTAAAAACCGAAGTACTAAGTGTACTTCGGTTTCACATAGCTGAGGCCTGAAATTCCAGGGTTCTGCTTTACATTATAACGTGAACTTACCCACACGCACAGAGAGACACAGAGACACAGTTTGTCAAAATCAAACATACTAGTGAGACGAAAAAACAAGCATCCGCCATTAAAGTTACTTGTGTGAAGCCAAGTGGGTCATGTCTGCCAGTGGCAGTACTGAAAAGCTTTTATTGACGTTTGCAAACACCTTCTGTCACTTACTGGGCTTAAATAAAAGAAATCATGACACAAAAAAACATTACATTTAAAACTAGCTTCGCCCCGCGGTTTCCCCGCGTGGTGAATGTGATTTGTAATACTAATCATTACACATTATTTTTTATTGACAGAGGGTTTTGCAGATTATACCGTTACAGCTCACCGATGGCAGATATTTTTCTGCATACATGACACCTTTTATTACGCTTTGAAATAAACTACACTATATCTTATCCGTGAAGCAGCCGGTTCAAGTTGACAGCGATTAGGAAGGGATTGACCATCTTAGAGTTCATTGAAATAGGCCTATTTCCAGCAGTCGACGGATAAAGGCCGATAATGATGGTGACGACGCTATCTTTATATATCACAAAGGTCATTGGGATATATGAGCTATGTTATTGTTAAGTTTAATTTAAATCCATGAAGAATTTGTTAAGCAAAATAATTACAAACATTATCTTTATACACTGTCTAATTTATAACATAAATATGTTTGTATTACATTTAAAAAAAATTTACTGCCGTTGGGCGTTAGTACATCTATTTATATGCAAAATGGTTTTGCTAAATAGTAACATCAATTCGTTGTTTCTTTTATTTATGCAGAAAAACTTATTTGAGATTTCCAAAGTTAAGTTAAATATTCAGTTTGTATCCTCTGTTTTATACTTGCAATACGTTGTATGCAAATTTAACCCATTTGACAGCCTTTAGCGAATTGTAAATACGGGTGTTTGTCTTAGTCTCCCTTGATTGATTTCCATTTTAACGCTTTCTAGTAAGTAAAGTGTGGCACTTTGGAACAGCGCTTTGTACGATCGTCAACTTAATCTCTTCCTATCATCACTTGCTTTTAATATTTAAGAATTGGTTGTTTTTAATGTACTTGTTTAAAACGTGTACAGCTTTAATGGTTGCGCAGTTTTATTAGCCTTCAACAATATAATTTATTTATTGAGACACAGATACGATACACATAGTTTTAAGCAAATGAAATTACAGGATTTTCATTTTCAGCCCTTCAGCATTAAAGGAGTGACAAATATTCAAAATCGTTTTAAGTCGTGACTTTGTTACAATTGCTTGGGTATCGGTCAAAACACAGACATTTTCTTGTTCTTTTTGCTAATTAACTATGCATCAGGAATTAGAAATGGCGGGGTCTAAGGCCACTGCAATATGGACTGTGGCCTAAACGAGTTCATTTGGCTAAAAGAAATTGCACAAAATGAATGAATTGTCAAAACGTGCCTACTCGGCATTATCTTTATATATCATTTTTATGTATATGTTACCTCGCTGCTCCGCTCCTGGCGCTTTTTGATCATTCTTTTTTAAAAATGGTAGATAGTAGCTATCATAACGTTTTAATAATTATGTGATAGGTAGTGTAATGTATATTAAAGGAACTACACACAAGGCAAATCACAACAACGTGCTATTAAGTTTCACGTGCTGGCTCAACCTTAAAAGATAGATTTATAACATAATTGTACTTCTTGAATTGGAATACAATGAAGTTCACGAGAGCATATATCTTTGTTTTCAGACTAACCTACTGTAATAATTTTCCTATAAACTTTTAATTATAATACATGGAGGCTTAGACAAAGCTCATTAAAGGTAATATAATATAAAATTAAGTAAAAAGTTATGCATTAAAAACATCTTCATTCTATCTGCGTAACACGTGCCATGTATGTCATTTTGATTAAATGAATCAATAATCATTTAATATTAGAGATTAAAAAAAAATTAAGCAAAAATCGTGCCGAAAAATGGTTGAATGCTGATTTAAATAAGTCCTATTTTTTAACTTAAATTTCACTTGTTAATTATAATTGAATTAAAAAAACAAAATACTTTTATTATTAAGTTAAATGCGATGGAGCGATGGGATTTTGTCGAAAATTGCTTGCCATTTTACGTTGAATAATTACGATGGCAATATAAACTTCTATTAAACAATATAAAGGATAAAGTTGTGTCTGCGATTCATCTAATTTAATCAGAGACATTAACCTAAAATACGACGAACCGTAATTACTGAAGGAAGTAAAATGAACGCCTTAATTTAGACAAAAAGAGCGAAGTTGGATCTATTGTTTTACATAATTTGAGGCTGGAATGTGGTTTTGTTTCTAGATTTAATGAAATAGTTAATTTTTTAATTAGTTCTATTTGCTAGATTACCTTACAGATTAATTTAATTTTACGCGTCAGTTACATATATTTCGCTACTGATGTTTTCCGATACACATGATGGGATATTAGCATGTGATCAGAGTCCATCATTTTCTGACCTTATAGTGTTCGCTGTAACTTCAAGTAGATGTTTTAAAATGTCGGGAGCAACACAGATAAGCAAAATAAAACAAGATAAATACGTAACTTAGATTTGATCAGCAAACTTATACCACACTTATTAAAACACACGCGTAAATGGGACATTTTGTTTAATGCATTAAGTCGCACAATAAAACACGGTGCGATTCGATTTTTATATTCAACTAGCAGACCCTGCCATGCGTTGCTGCGGCTAGTATTTACTTATTTTACTTAGATAAACGGAAAGTGAATATAACTTATGAGGACAAACATTTTTTAATTAATAAATGTCATTTGTAAAAAACAGTACCCTCGATGATGCTACCGTTACCCCTAAAAACATTGAAAAAATAGCAATGGTATAAAAATCGATTGGATTGGTATTTAAAGTGGACAGACTCAAGACGATTAATCAAAATGTTCTTTCTGTTGATATCGTGCAAAATTCTATACAAAAGAATTAATTAAAAAAATTATTACTATTTTTTTAATTCTCACTTTTCTATTAAAATGTTATTATTTATATGAATATAGAGCACTACCAAACAAAGCATAATATTAATCGTGCAGTTGCATGGTTATTAGAAACCAAAGAACAAAAGTTGATTACATTCGCTTGAATATGTCACAAAAATATTTCCTTTATATAGGATACAACATCACTTTTATTAATTTGGCTCTGTAAAGATTCATTTCTAATTTCTACATTTTATGTTGTAGGCGCATCTTAAGAAGCTATTTTATTCATTACTTTTTTTAAATTGACGGCCTGGTATAAAATAACTACGTTAAGAAATAGCATTTTTGTTTTTAATAAGATAGATAAGAATTATTATAAAATTTACCGGTGGTAGGTCCCTGTTTACAGGAGACCGCCTGGGTGGGTACCACCGCGGTGCCTATTTCTGCCGCGAAGCAGTAGTGTGAAAATACTGCTGTGTTCCGGTTTGAAGGGCACCGTAGCCAGCGTATTTACTGGGTAAACGAGACTTAACACCTTATGTCTCACGGTAGGCGATACCACTGGTATTGCCAACGTCTATGGGTGTCGGTGACCACTTTCCATCAGGTGGCCCGACTACTCGTCTGCCTGCGTAAGCCATAAAAAAAATTAACTCAACAAAATGAATTTATTTTTAGCAATTACTTATTATTGTCCCAATTATCCTATTATCAACGAAAAGTTAATACTATTAAACCGCGCCATCTATTGAAAAATAACGCAGTCAATCGCCAACTGTCATAATCGTTTTGTAGCTAGCATTTTGCATCAAATAATAATAGAAAAATAAATTGTTATAAAACATTATTGCGATTATGAATTAAGATGTAAGCTATTCTATCTTTTAAGTTGGATTAAACTGCACATTGTGTGCTACTATATTTTAAAATAGGTTGAGTATTTCAGGATTCCATCGCACACAAACATCGTGACACGAGATTTATATATATTAAGATGAATTTAATTAAAACCATGTAAAGTTTTAAATGCAGTATTAAAAACCCTCATCTATAATATCATTTACGCTAGGTAAAATAGTTGTACTTAGCTGTAAGAAACTATCGCTGTTCTTCTTTCATTTTATTTTTATTTGTAAAACAAATCGCTAATATCATAGATCGTCCACAGTGGACATAGGCCTTCCCTAATGCACGCCACCACTTCCGCCTTGGTCTCCACTCCAAAAGTTTCCGACTCCAGCGGTCGTCAGTTCTGCGGCTTGTGAGACCGGCCCACTACCACTTGAGCTAACTAATCTGGTGAGCTATGTCAGTGACTCTGACAGATCACATCATTTCTGATCCTGTCCTCCAAAGATAACAAGAACAAAACTGAGATACCTATGACAATTAAAATTAATTAGTAACATGTAATAATATATACTATATTTGAGTGCATAAAGTTTTATCGATCTAGAAATACAATTAAAATGAATTAATGCTTAAAGTGCCTATACTTATCGTTCTACACGACAAATAGGTTAGATTATAACAGCCATAAAAATATTGTTTATTTATTAAAGCTTAATGCACAAGTAACTACAAAGGCGAACTTAGCGCCAAAAGGCATTATCTACCAGTCAACCTTAGGGTCGTACAGAGAAAAGTCGGTAGGTGTGCAGATATTTAACAAAACAAAGGAAAGATTTTTAAAAAGCTTAAAGGTTATATGTGTATACATTAAATATATATAAAAAAATTACGACAGGAATATTAATATGTATTCTATACGTATACTTACTTAAGTACATACAAATACAAAGACATAAATAAATTTATATATAAACATTTTATAAAATTTAAGAAAAAATACATTCGACTATACTATGCCTTTGAACTTTATTCGCAAAAAAAAATAATAAAACAGATTTTTTACTGAGCTGACAGTTTTTTGAACAAGAGTTCCTGAACTTTCTTTTTAAATCTTTATTATAACATTTTCTAATAAAACTCACACAAAAGAACGTGTTGAGCGTTATAGACGTCAGATGTGTGCTAACCCTGTTTATTATTCAGCCCTCCCTTAAAGCGTCGGACGCGTCGCTATTTATGTTTGATAGAAAAGCAATATCGTTTAAGCTCTTATCCAGGGAATAACCTTTTTAATAGTTAATATTGAATGGAAAATGAATATTACCTACATTTATAAAGTGAAGCGGAATAAAAAGAATATTAATAATAATTAATGATATAGAACACTATTAAATTATTGGTTTTAATAGTCCTAATAATTGTTATTCTGTATAAAAGTAATTACTCAATAATTATTGGTATTGGTTGTTAAAATACAAGTGTTTTATTTAGCTTTGTTATATATAAGGAATAATTTTTATTTATTACCTTATAATATAGAAATAGTTTTAGTTAAAGTTGTGTATAGTTTACTACTATCATCATCAGCCCGTGTTAGTTCACTGCTGCACTCTAATGCTTGCCTCCTCCGGACGGGGATTTTTGGACTCTATCCCACCACGCTGAACCAATGCGGGTTGGTAGGTGTCCAACTTTGTACATGCCCTTCCGACGCATGGATCATCATACTGTTCAGACGATTGAGTGATCTGCCAAATTGCCCTAACAATTTGAAATGTATTCACACATTAAAAACTTATAAAAATTTATTTAATTATCCAAAAAAACACCGCATCTTAATAGGTAATGACTTTTTGTAAATTTATTAGCATTCATTTTTAAAAAAATGTTGGGACGGTAACACAACACTTAATTTTTTTTTATTTTTGTTTTTTTCCAAGCCGTCCCTGTAGCGTAAGGTCAGGTTTCTCTGACCGCTACGTCATGCGCTTGTTATCTATACTCAATATTATTAAGTAGGTAGTAAATTTTGATGGTTTATTTTGAATGGGCTCCGAAAATAGTTAGCAAATTTGAAATATTCAGCCACTACAAGAAAGCTGTACTTTTCATGACCAACAAAGGCTGCTTTTTAATTCAAAAAATCAATTCCAAACATTTATAAAAAACGCGGGCGGAGCCGCGGTCAGGCTGCTAGTATATAATATATATATAGAAATATTGAAAATTATTTCTCGCATCAACTTTGCACGGTAGTTCAATCATGTCACTCGAGCTTTTCACCTAAAGTAAGTGGAAAGCGATTTCTCTCATTACAGAGGAATTCATTTCCTCCCTGAAGTCAGGCCGTGACAAGGGTCAACTCATGACCATTATTTCGTACCTCAATATCCGTTTCCTGTCTTCTCACTCTATCTCGATATATTTATATTTTGCACATATACAACACATATTTATGTTGTTGAATACACTTTCTCATTTATTAAAGAAAAATGTTATCTCAATGTAAAAAATTATATATATATTTTTATATATCCTTGCATTAAATGTACGAGTACCATAAATCATTGTATAAAAATATACAGTGCAAAAAGTTACTGAAGAGGACCACTTTAATACATGTTTCTACTGATATGGTTATGTCAGGAATTTTAAATAATTAATCGATGATTAAAAGCTCATTAAAAAACTTGATTTCGTTGACCTAACCATTTTCTCAAGTTATTATGGAATCGGCTTCTAATCCATCCAGATTTACCTGAATAAAACTTTAATATAATTGTAATTTATGATGGGATCTTTACGAAACGTACGTGAGCCCTTTAACTAATTAATTACGCAGTTTAATTATGGTTTGGCAATGAGATGAAACAAGTTAATATTTTAAATGGGATCATTACGTGTCAATACGTCACAAGTTATGGTGAACATAGAAATAATTTTTAGGTAATAAATATAAAACACAGATTATTATTACTTACTTTTTCAACTATTGACTGATGTTTTAATGACGTCTACCATTATGTTTATTTATGTATAAACTGTTATAAACCCTTAATAAGACGACTTTTTTTTTGAAAAAGCAATTTTTGCAAAAATCGAAATTACAAAATTGAGTGATTCTTTTACTTTGAACTATATAAACTATTAATTTAATAGTTGACCCATTCAACAATGACAATCGTTTAAGGCCAGGCAACCATAAATCGGGTTTTGCCGTAAATAAATCATTACGTTTGTAAATGTTGCTTTTCCTGTACCTCTGTAACTTACGAGAAAATAAATTGATCTGTTAAATGATTAATGTATATCATAGTGATCTATCTTTTAGCCTTTTCTGAAAATTATTCTATTCATTAACTGCGTCCCCTCTATTTACTAGACATCATTTTAATCTTTGACATAAGACTCTATGAATTCCTATAATGAAATAATGCTTATCTTATCCGTATGAGGAAGGTCCCAGTTGGTCAGCAAGCTATGAAGCGGGCTGTGCTCGATATTTCTCTGCGTGATAGAGTGCGCAGTGCAGACATCTCCGAAAGAACGATGGTGGCCGTAACAGTCTTACCGTCGGATGACCCCCACAAAATGGAGGGAATATCTGTGCAAATATGCCGGGAGTCAGTTGATGAAGGTGGCACAGGATCGTGCTTATTGGAGACTTATGCCCGGGGTGGACTTTAAAAGCCTAAAATGACGATGGCGATATTTTATCTTATACACACTATAATTAATACTGCTGTAAGAAGTTTATTGCGTTTAATTACTTGACGATAGTTCCTCATCTTTCAAGCTATCTCCTGTGCTTATTTCCCAGCCTGTTATTTACTATTTAAGTGCAAAATAGTTTTAATTTGTAACACAATATGTAGTTTGATAAACATCTTTTAAAAAATAAACTTATTTAAAAGTAAAGAAAAATAAATCTATATATAATATACGAAGAACAAATCCTCTACCTTACTTTTATCTAACTTTTCTCACGCCATGAAATTGGAGGTTACATTTAAAAATGTTGGTATTCCTCGTAACTGGCATTTAGGAAATATCGTATACTCACACCTTTTAAATTTGCAGCAGTGGTAATGTTCTTCTGTTTCGGGAAGATCCCAACGAACAAGGCGGAATGTAATAAGCCTTCTTCCCGCCTACATTCTTTCCATGAATAATAATAATGTTTTCCAATCGATCATGACGGCGGCCTATGTATATTAGCAATCGGCCAACTACGCAGGAGATATTAAAGTGCACAAGTGTACGCGCAAACACAGGCGCACTCCCGGTTCCTTTTTTATTATACTCTTAAAGCCCTATGGAACGAATAACCGACACGACCGGATTTTTACATGCCCATCAGACGCATGGATCATCTTACTTTTCAGACGATTGGGTGATCAGCCCAAATTGCCCTAACCACCTAGGAAACTGCAATGAAAATTCGTTGAGTCCGGTTTCTGAAGCACACGCCCTTACCACTAGGCTAACGTTTCATAAATACTTAAAGGGTAAATAAATACATTAATTGAAGTTTCCTTTACAAACAGATCATGGATATAATGCCTTTTCGAATAAGATGGATAAAAAGCTTTTGTGTCCAAGCTTTCTTGTTTACATGTTAATTGACTAAGACTAAGATGCACGTTTACTTATCGTAAATAATTATTTTTAGGGTTGGCACAATTATTTGTTTTGTCAAAAGGATATTTAAATTTTTAATAGCGTTATGTATATGAAAAAACTATATCAAATTTTAGCATTTTTTTCATTATGTTAATACAAGCAAGACGAGGTCGTGTTGTGTATATGGGTATAGTACTGTTAAGGTGACTACTATTTATTCAAGTTATAAAAAAACAGGGATTAGATACATAATTTAGGTGGCGACTATTGACATGATAAATTATACAGTTGAACGGATTTATTAAATAGTAATAATATTGTTTTATCGCATTAATTTTTTTCCCTGAGTTTGTATGATACCAAATTTATACTGAAAAACAAGCTTTTAAGCGGAAATGAAAAAAATATTAAAAAAGTTCAAATAAACTTCAACAGTTCTCGAATAAGTAAGCTTTAATTTTTATAATTATCATAAGATTTTTAAAAAGATTGCTCTGTTACAGCGCCAATTAAATTTTCGGACAAGGCTTCCCTTGTTCTACGTCAAATGGTTATGTAATAACATCCATTAGGCAAAACGCGGTCGCATCGTTGTCATTTGTTTGTCCCGAGGGATAACGGGCTACTTGTGGCTGCGGAGTACTTGGAATGACCTGGATTTTGTGTGCACTGTAACTACGTATTTCCTGGTAGAATTTCAAATTGATGACCACGTGTAACATCATGCAAGAACGAGCCATAAATAGTTTCTTGTTTTTATTCTGTAATTATTTTTGACCATATTTAGGAAGTATATGTCTTCAATTTTGCTCAAACGTAAGTTTAAAAAAAAGTTCGAATTTATTTTACAATTGACGTTATGATAAAAACTATTAACATAGAAAGATATAGCAACAACTAGTGCGGATATGTTTTACAGATTATGAGAATTGAAACCGGCATGCGGTGCACATTTTATTTTCACATCACCGCATGCTTTATGAGGAAAAGCTCTCTAAGTAACTAGAGGAAACTCCAACTTTTTCAATAAAAAAATAAATGCACTTTTAAAAGCAGCATTTGTAGTTATTTAAAAACTTTTGATTTTTTATGCAAAGCGAAAAATAATTTTATATTGTTCATAAGATTTAGCTTTTCGTTTGTTTAATTTGCAAATAATATATAATATTTTATTGTATACCATCAAAGTTAATGTATAGTATAAAAGTAAAATACAACTTACCATTTGAGTTGTGATATTATTTGCCAAACGCACGGCTTAAAATCTGTTATTCAGGTAGATTCAATAATCTAAATAATTAAAAGCCGACCTTAAAAATCTCAAGAGGAAGAAGCACAATATTACTCTCACAATAGAAGAGAAATACTTTAAGCCGTTTTGGTACCAGGGCGGTTCTCACCGCCCCCAGCAAACGATTAAAACCAGATCGTCGGCGTCCCGGTCCGCAAACCGATCGTCGACGATCTTTAGGAGACACCACAGAATACCTAGCTCACGTACCTTATGTACGTGTGGCCTTCGCTTTTAGCAAAAGTATGGGGGCATCTAGTTCGTGGGGACGGGAGCTTTGCGCGAACTCACTGTGTTCGATGAAGCTTACTAAAGACATTGCCACACAAAGCCGTTTTGGTGTAATGTACTAAAAATAACTATTTGTACATATTCTATTTATATGAAGATGAATTTGTCGCTCGAACTGTGTTTGTACGCAGTTAGTGTTTTTTGAATCGATGTAATACTAACATTTGTTAACGCAACCGAATATCTTCCAAACCGACATTTAAATAAATTTAAGAACAATGAATCTTCAAATATAATGTTTAAGTTATTTAACAAGTGACTCTAATCTGCAGCTATTTATCCCCTGAACATACATTAAGTAAAGTTTTAATAATCCTATTACAATAATGGCTTCGTCGTATAATCAAAATAAAAGGATTAAAGCAATTATCCCACAAATTAGGCCAACTCGAAATATCACGTTTGCAGACTCAACTTTTTTGTGTGTCGTACAAATTGCAGCCATTAGTTGCCAAATAGGCAATCGTAAGTGTTTGTAGGTAAAAATATTTTGTAATAAAATCTGAAACAGATTTTTAATTTGATTGACTTATAAATTATATTTTTTGGATAAATAAGGCTTCGCAAACCTAACTCTTTTGATTCACCGGCAGCAAATAAGTGTGTAGGTATCTTATTTAAACAGAAGTTGGCTTTTAACGCGAGAGTTTGAAATAAATACAGGTGCAAGTGAGCTTAACTACATTAACTTGTTACTATCTTGCCGTAACTAACTAAGAACCGAGTAATTCTCAGTTTGTTAGTATATACGTAAGTGATCGCATTGGCAATAAATAAAAAACAACCTTCAAGTTTGTGGGGTCGACACCTTTGTTCCCCGACTACAATCGTGCAATTTCATTTATTTATAACGCTCTTACAGCGCTCTAAAGTTGACCGGGTTTCTCATGAAGACGACCGCTATGAAGGCAGTTATATTATGCTTAACTGTTTCCCTAAAAAGAGTAGGTTAAGTCACTATATCAAATATAAGATCTCTCTTTCCATGAAAGTACCATCAAAATCGGACCAACCATAACAAACAGAAGGACATAGAGACAGACAAAAATTAAAAAAAATACTATGTAGTCATTTACCTACAAACGGTAAGTTTAATGTTATAAATAGACAGTACGATTTCATTTATTTGTATACGTGTATAGATATCAACTACAATGTAAATTGATTTTTTGTGAGACAATGAAGTATTTTGACATACATTAAAAAAGGAACAGCCCATGGTACCTATTCTTAAGTTGTCAGGGTTTGTTTTCCTTATTTCTTGTATATCCGCCGTCTTAAGCAGTGTCTATGTGGGTTTTATTTAATATAAAACATTTCAATTCGGGTAATGCTTTAAAAACAGATATTCAACTTTTCAATGATTTTCAACAATAACAGTTTACATTTTATAATTTCCAACGAATTGTTACCGGCTTAAATGAAAACTTGTATAAAAAATTAAGTGACTCTATTGAATAACCACTAAAACAAATAAAACTCACTCAAGATGGCCGCCATTCGCAAATCGTGTCAAGGTCCCGCGGGAGAGATGCCTTTCTCTCCCTCGGCCTCGTTCCAGATGTTCGATCTCTACTTATCGTATACAGTTAATCAAATAGAAAAAAGCTTTAATATTATATTTCTTGGCAATTGGTTTTTATTTTAAGCCTTTTTGTAGGTCTTCCTACCTAACATTTTTTTACCTACTGTTGCGACTTTCTACCGTAGGATTATGATATTTAATATAAACTATTTAATCTACCTGTCTCGTGTTAAGTAAATGCTTAAAAGTAATGAGTCTATTTCCAGTACAAGTTAATTAAAATTGTTAGGTAATAATAATAACATTATCTGACATAAAAATAAACAATAAAATTAGCTTTTAGTTTCAGCTTGCTGTTTTTATTTAAATGTGACGAATGTAAATGAAACTGTTTGTAACAAGGAAGTCGATTTTTTTAGCTATAAATTAAAATTTCATGTGTTAAAGGAAAGTATTTGAGAAAATAGTACAGTATCTCATTCAAAATTCAACACTCACAAACTTGAAAAATATGTATTTTTATAAGATATATATTTACCGTTTATTTGTCGGCGGTTATATCACGAAAAAACATTACTAACATGTGAGATTCTTCTAAGTAAAACATTACGAGAATAAGTTTTTCCTGCAATCCAAAAACAAGAACGCTATGCTTTTAGCCTTATTCTTAGCTGATTTTAGCCTTCGAATGGTTCAGATCTCATTTAGCTTAGGTCTCATTAAATAAATTATTAAAAATACAAACTTGTGTTACAAAATATAGTATTTATTTAACAATTTCGTTGCGCACGAAATTTTATGTAAGTTGTACACTTTTGTATAAAATATCATTCCCGTGAGCAACATTGGCCCTAACTTTGCCCTTAATCATTCCTCAAGGGGAATAGAATTGTAGGCCCGTGTAACTAAACTTAAGATCCCGAATTTAATCTGTGAAACTAATATTAACAGCTAGTACCAATGTAATGTATATGTATATTAACAAGCATCAATCCGATACTTCGACTCGGCTTCGCAACACCCCAACGAATTGGTACGGAGCGCCGCCGCTTACGTACCAAGCATCTCTTTACGAAATCAAAAAATTCAGGCGAGCGCGCCATGTTCTAACTGACCCAGATGATGAGACGACCATCATACAAGCACGTGTGAAACCACTGAGACAAAACGCACACCGCCCTCGCCGTCGTGGGCAACAGTTCACTCCGTTTAACAGATATCGGCACGTACCAGGCCGATTTTCACCATCTAGATAGGGCGATAATAAGCTACATCAAACATGTCCAAAAAGCAACTGATCGAGCCGAGGTTCAGCCCACTGGGGCGCCCTCGATCCAGCACGCTCACGGTATATAGTACAAAGAGGCAGCCTGAGCCAACGTCCTCAGAGCTAAGCAACAGAATAGAGGTGCAGTCTGTACATTCTTAAAGTTGCACAGCCCCACACAGTTGTGGCGGTTATCTCCACCAACGTAGTTCATCCAAAATATATATATATATATATGTATATTAAATGTACATCGTCAAATGTACTGCAATAATAAGACATATATGTATATTAGTGACAGTATTTCATAAAACATCTTTCAAATTATTTTAGAAATCTCCAATATACTTAATAACTTACTACAAAAAGATGTATTTTATATGTATTCCGTCACTTACATTTTTAAATTGAATAAAGGACGTTCGAATTTCTTTTTCCCTACTTCCTCCTTACTTCAAATGCGCTTAACTTTTGCTGATTTTTTTGGCAGAACGCTACCTAAAGATGTGATCGTCAAAAACCTAACGAGTAAAACATGCTAGGATAAATTGTTAGCTCGAAAATAGCACTAATATCCTATAATTCATACCAAAAAAGATAAATTGCTACAATTTTTAACATGGCTCTCTGTTCCATGGATAATCCAACTTACGCGCTCACATTTCCATACGCAGTTTTTTTCTTCAAGGCTTCAGTCAGACGAAATCAAACCCACTTCCTTTTGTAAAGCAACTACAACGGGGATTCAGAAAGTTATTGTATAAATAATTGTTAATATTATTTTTTACAAAATTAATAATAAGTTGATAGGTATATATTATGTTTATAGCAATATACAATGGAAATAAATTCATTTTTGACAAACCTGCTACTACGAAAGATACTCTTTCTACTCAACCGAAGTTATGCATTGGTCTGTATAAACAACTATTATAAAATTAACGTTCACTACGGTCGACATTTACTTATAGATTAACCATAACACATAACAAGAACCCCCAAAGGGATCGAATTATCTTAAGGGATTTAATGATAATTCTAATTTGGCTTTAAATAATCATAGTAACTTTACCTAGTTTTTATAACCGATTGCAATAGTCAAAATTATTGCTGTTGCATAACTCTAAATAAATATCTTAACGTTTCGTAAAGCTAACCAGATGCTAAAATACATGTAGATTGATCTACATAATTTATTTATAAATTATTAACGGCAGTGGAAATTGGTATTTACGCCCTGCATAATTTATGACATCTGAAAATAACTGCCTCACGTTACCTCGATAACTTACAAGGGAGTAAACTGCTTCCGTTAATAATAAAAGTAATGGTTAGAATGCGGAGTACCCGTTAAAAATTTTATCCTTCCACTTGAGTTCATAGCAGAGTTAACCGAAATTTTGGGCTTTTAACGTTTTATGAACATAGTACAAAGGTTAATTATATTCTAGTAGCATCTTTTAATAATCAAGGATTTTGAAATATCAAGAGTTTTAAAAATTCTAAAATTTTTGAAGTAATTACGAAACTTATTTATTTAGAAATTGTAGTATATAAAGCGAGGACAACTTGGGAAAAAATATTGTTATGTGATTTGCTCCGTCCAAATCTAGTTTGCCTATTTTGCTAACGTGCGTTTTGAAATATTACAATTTGTTTTACGTTGACCTAACATTATATTGATAGAAAAAGGGTTTATATATTTTATGTAAATAAAATTATCTTTTACAGGGAACGATTTTTAACATGTGGTTGGTTAAACTCTGACAGACTGACATAACTTCAGTCTGTCTGTGACTATGGATCTTACAAAATATCTAAAACGCAGGGAATATTTGAAAATAAATTAAAAGCGAAAAAATCTATAAAGTGTTTAATAAAATCATGTTCACGTAAATGCAAATAAGTATGACATATTCTCTTTATATAAATAGCCGGAAACGAGTTTGTAATTTTAATTACCACAGGGTAACAAGAAAATAATAGGGGGCGGTAGTAGCTTACTATTTTTTAAGCTTTCTGGTCCTTTACCTCTGGCTGTCGATTGCTTTGTTACCATGCTAAACCGCATATAGGATGGAATCGATGGAAAGAGTAATCAGTAAATATTGCCTGAACACTTTTGAAGACCTTATACAAATATATTTATGGCAAGGCATATTGGTACTATATTTTTATTTTTAAAATAAAGAAATCCGAATTTTAAAATAAAACAAAATTCGATGCACTAATGCTGTATTTTATATATTTATTTTTTATTAGACAATACAAAATTTTAAGCAAAGCAAAGTTTAAAGTAATATTTTATCAGATCTGAGAAGCTTTGGCACGACACGAATTTTCTTTTTTCGACAGGAAATATAAAACAATCGATAGCACGTCTGCGAGGGTTGCGGAATAAATAAAACACTACCGAATAACCGCTTTATAATAAAATACGCATTGAATAAATATGTAATTAAATAAGCCTTTATACTCTTAAACTCTTAAAATCATTATTTTATTTATGCAAGTACTACGCATTATTGAGTAAAACGTTATTTAATGCATAATATTGCGTTTATTTTATATAGTTCATATTTTAATTATAGCGGTTTGCTCATATTTGTAATGCAGTAAGCAGTATTATGTAAGCACTGTTATCTTCTGGTTTGAAGTTTGGAATTAATGGTTAAGCTCCTAATAATTTGGAACGTCTAATGATTACCGGGGGAATTGAGGGCTAGAGATGCAGGGACCGTAGTCCGACACGTTAGACTAACCAGATATCCGAGCAGTTCGGGATCTTAAATACCGTTCTTTATAAGGTCGATTCCGATCGCCAAGAATGGAGGCGCGTTATATACTCATTAGAAGGTCACGATCCTCAGTAGTGTGGGCGTCGATTCAGGAGAGAGAGATTTATTTACTACCTAAATGCTTGATTGCAGGAAAATGACTCCAAAGCAGCGGAGCTAATCAATATGCTGTTGTCTATTTATATGATATATTATAGGAACTAATTAATATTAAATATATTGTTTTTTCATATCGTCACGATTTAAGAAGAAGAAGAACACGAAGTTAAAAAACATTTTTAACATCCAATGTCTTAAAAAAATGCCGAAACACGCAATACAATGTTTTTTGACCAATTATAAGAATGTCAGTCAGCGTGTATATATTTTTATTACAGGAATAAAATTTAAAAAAATTGCTCTCAGTCATGCTACGGATCACGGCGGGAAAGCAGAAGTGTTCCACGACACTTTGCAACTCTCTCTCTCCTACACAAAAGCTACAGTGTGACTTCAGGTGAGCTCCCATCAAATAACGCAGCTCAGGTACATAGCAATGTCTCGAGGATACCTATGACGGAAACCATCATCTCAACTAAGTGGCCACCACTTTAAATTGGGGCCAAAGGTTTCTATAATTCGACGGCCGGCACTGAGTTGCTCCGGCCTCTGTTTCCGCTCCTGCAAAGCAAGGGAGTGAAGTTCCTCTCTGCACCCCTTATCTCGACTGAGGCTTGCCTCTAGGACAACGCCTCTTCGCGACATAAAAGTAAAACTAGGTTTTAGGTCCCAGGGCATAAATTGTTCTTCATAACACAAGCTGCAGGTTAATAAATTTGTTTTATCCTTTTTTATTTGGTTCGAGTCAAATGGTCAAATTGGGCCTTATCGGAACCATGAGCTTGTCAGGCATGAACAAGTCGGTTTAAAAAAACCATCTTTGGCAATCGTTACGGACGTTAGTGTTTTTTAAATTTACTGTCTTGTTATCCATTAAATGAAACTAGTTTACTGTTTGGATTGTAAACTGACGCTTCCATTTATACTAGTTGTTAAGCCGCAACGATATTCAAGGAACCAATAACTCGCTTCTTTTGTTTTCAGGTTCCATTGATGCGAAAAAAGCTTTCCACTCTCAAAAGGTAAGTGGTATTTTGTAATCGATTCTCTGACTGCATAGCGATAGCAGAGTATTACTGATAAATATTATTTTTCCTTGCCTCCGTAGCCTACTGGTAACAACGTGTGCTTTAGAAACAGGAGGTCTTAGGTTCGAATCCTGCGGAGACAAAACAAATTTTCATTGTTGTTTTTTAGTTAATTAGGGCAATGCGAGCTGATTATTTGAAAAGTAAGATGAACCCTGCGTCGGATGGGCATGTAAAAAGTGCGTGTACCCACCAACCTACATTGAACCAGCGTCGGGATACGGCTTATGATAATGATTATTATTTTCCAAAAGAAATAGATATTCAATTCAGAGCGTATGTTTTTTATACTGTATGTTGAACCTTTGCTCCGCTCCTAGCGCTTATATTATGTTTGTTTGTATTTGTGATTAAAATTTCTCTGAAATTCGCCGTCATTTGCCCCGTTGTTTTAATATTGTGACTAGCAGTTTTGTTGTTTCTAAATTTATACAATGCGGATCATTCCATCATTCGTCATTCCAACTCTATGCATGCTGAAGGATATAAACAACGGTGAACAAAGAAAACTTTTGGAAGAAACAAAGGAAGAAGTTAAAAACTAGTAGAAGACATCAAGCAAATAGGAACAAACACTCTGGAAAAGACCTACGCAACCGTCGCTGCAACAACTAAACACTCTCCGCCGAGGTCAATGGCTTTCCACTCAGTAGCCGTCACTTCGGCGGATGAGCAGGAAACAGGTGACGAAGTGATCGACAGAATTAGAAATGTCATCAAGGCAAAAGATCAGGGACTCCGCATAGACTCCATTAGAAAAGCGCGAGACCGAAAGATTATCATTGGGTGCAGCGAAAAAGTAGAGATGGAAAAAATTAAAAATAAAATAAATGAAGAAGGCACAAACCTAACAGCGGAAGAGATAAAAAATAAAGACCCACTTATTATTCTTTACGACGTAGTGGGAAGCAGCACAGATGAGGACCTCGTATTATCTATCAGGAACCAAA
Organism: Lamproptera curius; assembly: GCA_029286875.1. Classification (NCBI taxonomy): domain Eukaryota; kingdom Metazoa; phylum Arthropoda; class Insecta; order Lepidoptera; family Papilionidae; genus Lamproptera; species Lamproptera curius. The sequence continues at coordinate 114,932 of JAGSMT010000237.1, read as the reverse complement.
ACAAACATCTATTGGGTGAGGTGAGTGAGGAAGATCTCCGATTAGAGGTAAAGTACCGAAAAAGGACGAAAAACCCCCTCACCTCACACGTAGTCCTACGAGTATCACCTCGCATATGGGGAATCTTTACGGGCCAAGGAAAATTGCACGTCGATCTGCAAAGGAAAGTGGCAGACCAATCACCATCTGGTCCAGTGCTCGCGGTGTCTCTCATATGGTCATACCAGACGCCTCTGCAGCGAAACCGCAGAAGTCTGCAGCCACTGTGGGGCCCCCATATGAGGAGCAAACTGGCGAGCTGGATGCTTAATGAGCAACCGTCGTGCAAAAACTGCACGAAGGCAAAACACCAGGTTACAAACCACAACGCCTTCAGTGATACTTGCCCGATCCGAAGTAAGTGGGACGCATTGGCGAGATCGTCGGTGGCTTATTGTTAAGCCACCTCCCAATGCGCCCCCACCAGAACTGAAAAGGGAACGACTGTCATTGAAATCCGACAACAACTACTGGCTAAAAAACATCAAAATGGAACAAAACAACCCTTATAATCCAGCGAATTGCGACTTAAGAGCAAGACCTCAATTCTGAGAAATTGTGGCCAAAAACGCTGTGACTAAATAATAAGGAGCACAAATTCCAACGTAACCACATCCCAAGTACTATCCCACTGCCTAAGTCCCGCTATCAACCACAAAAAAGAAAAGAGCAATAAAAGTAGAGTCATTAAAAAAGTAATTAGTCGTCATTAAAGTAGCAATAAATATAAGTTAGTCTTTAAATTTGATATTAAATTATGCATATTTAGATGCACAAATTTAATTCGCACAAAACTGTCATGTAATAAATGTAAGTAGCAAAAATGTCACTAAAAGCAAATGTAAACAGAAAACAAATGTAATTTTACCTTGAAAAGTAGGAAATGTAGCAAATGAATGAAAGTGAAACCAAGTAAAAATTTTCAAGTAACTATAATTGTAAAAATAACATGTTAAAACTTAAATTATAACAGCAAAAAAAAAAAAAATAATAATAAAAAGACATAAATGTAAAAATAGAAACCGGATATTATGATATACATGTAAACAGAAAATAAATGTAAAACTACCTTGAAAAATAGAAAATGTAGCAAAATAATGAAAGTGTAACAAAGTAATTATAATTGTCCAAAATAATATGTTAAAATTTTAATTATCACAGCAAAGAAAACATTAATGTAAAAGTAGAAACTGGATATTATGATTTATATAATAAGATGTGTAATGTAGTAATGTAACAGTAAAGTAAAAACGGATATTATGAAATGTATAAATGACACATAAACTGTACAAACAAAACATGTAAATTGGAAACAGTATAATTTTAAAACTTAAAAGAACAATAATAAGAAAGAGCACCCAAGGTCCCTGATCACTCATGTCAGGGGATAACTAGAAAAAATAATAATAAAAAAAAAAAAATCCCTATGCAAATAATGTATTTATTAATGCAAAAATCGATTTTATTATTATTCATAAAAACGTGCCCTTAGAAGGACTTTAGATAAAATTATTACTTTTAACAACATATAGAAATTAAATGTAGTGTATAACAATAGAAAATTTATTACATGGCACTCAGGTTTTATTGTCAATATTGGCTTAACTTCGATAATTTTAGTTATCGAAATAATGTACTACGGAATAATACGTATTAAATAAATCTTACCTACCTCGTTGCACTCTTAAATTAACTATTTAAAGTTGATTAGGTGCACAAATATGAAATAAGACTGATAGTGTTCTGTCAAAAGAAATTAAGAACTAGAAATGCACGAGAGTCTCCTGATTATTAAATGTTCTACTTATTCGTCCATAACAAGATATTATTGAAGAAAAAAATTGTTTATTCATTAGAAAATCTTCTCGTGCTTTAAATTGACAGTGCTTCAAACTAAGCGATAGTTGAAATATAAAAAACGCTTCTTAATAAATTGTTATACATTAAGAGTTATTTTCAAGAGATTTCTGTTTTGTGTCCGAGTAGAAACAAAAAACCTTAAAGATGTTTCTAGAATCATTCTAAAAGTGTATTATTAATACAATTTTATTACTTAAAACATGTTGTTTAGTTTAATCATGTTTGTAACAATGGAAAACTAAACGCCTAATGTGACTGTGTCAAAATTAAAAACGTTAAATAAATTAGAATATTTCTTTAATTAATATAATTTATTTAACGTGTAAGTTTTAAATAGTGTTAAAAAGATAAAGACGCATGCGATTTGTATCCTACGTAGTAATATTCGAGTTTCGTAACAGATAGGGTGGCATAGTCTTGTAAATAATTAGTAAGAGGTAATCGCTTTTCTGCTGTAGGATGAGAAATAACTTTACGATCCAAATGTTTTATTAAAAACAAAGATAATATTTTATTATATTTTTAATCGATGCCAAAGTTTCCCTTTAATATCTCTTTAAAATAAATCATATCTATTTCATAACAAGAGAATACTTTAAAAAAATGATAGCTTATTGTCTCTTAGGCCAAAATATAGGACCATTACAAATATATTAATTCAGGATGGTTACATAAGCAAAAATCGCAATTTATGTGCAAATTGAGGATTATACTAAAATTGGCGCGGCGCGTGCCGGAAGATCAATAGATTGGTTTATTAAGAAAATGGTACTTATTTGTTATGCTGTAAATTTCAGAAGATTTTACAAGATTTCTTTTAAAATCTTCTAAAATTTTCTTTCCATCTTATAAACGTAAAAAGAGATCCAATATAAAATATCATGATTGCAGTTAATGGTTTTTAAATTATTAACACAGTTTATTCATTATACAATATAAAAGTACACTGTGTTTTTATTGTTAAAAACGTTACAACCCATTTATAAAAGGATGATCTGACCTAAGAAGAAACGCGAAAGACATTTGATGGCACTATTCAACTTATCTTTGCATACGTATTTTAATTAATTTAAGTTAATTCAATTCTTAATATTGTTTGACTATTAATTAACTTAATACAGTTTAAATATAAAATGAATTCTTTCGCTTACTCGAATACTACACATTATTTAATAAAAGGACTTCTTACGAATTTTATCACGTTCATTTTACACTTTTAAATTTGGCGACGTTTCAAACACTTTCCAGCGGCTTCTAACCTGTGCCTAGGGCACATTAAAAAGTCCTTTAAACAACATACGATAGTTTAAATTAATGAGTGGTTACAAAATGTATGTATTTAGTACTAAAGACCTTTGAAACCATGACAAGTTTATATAAGTAGTTTGTTCGGTGAATAGCTGAAAAATTTAGTTTTATAAGCTAAATTCTTTTGACATATCACAGGCATGGTTTTATGCGACGAAAAGTCACTGTGTACATGTAAGTCATAGGTATTAATGTCTTTACTTTTTACCCTGAATATAAAAGGAAAAAGAACGTAAATTATGTTTTTACAAATTAAAAAGTTTTGACTGGTAACAAAATAAGTTTTAAATACCTCAAACAGTCCATCCATTCTTAAATAAAATATAAAATTCCACTTGAGTCAGCAACGGTCGTTCAGCTGTGGAGCTTAGTCGATGAAATATTTACGATTTGAAAATTTCTAGGAGACATTTGGAATATATAAGGAAAGTTGTATTTTGTTGTATGCAATTTTACAGTTCGTTCCTACCACGTTCATACAAGACATGGAGACAAGGAACAAATATAATTTAATTCTTCCAAACTAGACTGCAAAGAATATGTTAGTCTTTTATGGACACTGTATTTGTTTGAACAACCAATTTATCAAACAATTAATAAATTTAAAAAGGTTATCATAATATAAACTCTTTTATCTGATAACACAGCCTGGTAATGGAACGCTAGCAGGTGTAGTTTCAAATCACATAACATGTATGTTTCTATTGTCTGATAATAATTTAAACTCTATTTAAAAGCTTCAATCTTTAATGTAAGTTTGATGAACCAACTACATTAACACCATCTTGTGCCTCTTGTATTGATAATGTGTTTGTAAATTGTAAAGTTATAGATCGGCTGTCTTAAACGGTATTCGTTCAGATCATAAATCCTTAAAAAACACAGATCCCTTTAAGTACTCCTATAAGTAACTTTCCTATCTTGTATAGACCTATTACAGGAACAGAATTAAAACAATTTAAGTATAATGTAAAAGCTAAGCTTCCAAACCTAAAATTGACTTTGGATCCTGATAAAGACTTTGACCATTGTCTAATATTATTTCCAGTGAATACAATGCTGTTTTACTAAGAAAGTTCTCAAGTAATAAAAACTGAATTTCAGTGACTGGGCTACTATGGAATTAGGCGTAGCAGGGATTATTTATATTTATTGTATGATCAAAATCATTAACATCTAATGTAAAATTCCATAACTATGTGATAACGTGCTCAAAATATTTAAACAAGTTTGTTTGATGGTTAAGCAATGTATTTAAATCAAAAAATAAAGTCATCTCTCTAATAAAATCAAGACTACCTGGCAAGTTATAAATACGGAAACAGGAAGAAACACAAAACAGAGGAATGACCTAGAACTAAATGTACAGGATAAAACTGTTAAGGTAAAGGCTGAGGTAGCTAATGATTTCCAAAATTGACTTACAAAACATAGCTTATGAAACTACAAAACACTTAAATTCCAGTTCTGATTCAGCCTTATCACACCTAAAACTATTGGATAGACAATGTTTCCCTGATTTTAATATTTGTAATGTTAGCCCTATAGATATAGTGAAGGCGTTTAATAAATAAATAAAAGAAAACAGAAGACTTGTGGGGTTCATCAACATGGGCAATAATTATAATTCAAGATATATTCCATATTGGCCATAATATATAATGCATCTATAAGTACCTTAGATTCCACAGTTAATTAAATTCAGTAAAATAGTACCAGTCTTTAAATCGGTTGTACAGTTAATATTGAAAATCATAGACCAATCTCTATACTGCTCGCACTTAGTAAAATTTTGAAAAATTATATTAGAACAACTTTCAGTACACTTTTCCAAAATGATATTTTAAGTGATCACCAATTTGGGTTTACCAGAGGTAGATCAACAGTAAATGCTGGTATAAAGTTGGTCTCTCATGTTTTACGGGCATGGAGGATTGCTCGATTCTATTGGAATCTTCTGTGATCTTTCCAAGGCCTTTGACTGTGTGGACCATGACATATTAATCAATAAGCTAAAGTATTACGGTGTACGCGGGTTTGTTCTTGATTTTCATCTTCTTACCTACGCAATAGAAAACAATATGTAAACATAAATGACACTCTGTCACCTGACTCCTGTAGTGGATGGGTGTTCCCAAGGATCAACTTTGGGACCTTTTCTGTTCCTTGGTCTATATAAATGACTTGCCTCTGGTAGTGGAGAGGCTGTCCGAATTTGTCCTTTTGCAGGTGACACTTTCTACTGCTAAGGGTAAAAGAAATGACCATAACGTTGAGATACCAAATAGGGCAATTGATATTGTATCAAACTGGTTTGCGTTTAATAACTAATACTTAACGCGAACAAAACTAAATATTACGTTTTACTCTTTGTAAGTTGCCAGATTGAAAATTGACAATGTGGTCATTCCTTACGTAAGCTCTACTACATTTCTGGATTTTCTATTGATTCCAAGATGCAGTGGGGAGCTCATATTGACAAACTCTCAAAGAAGCTAGTACAGCAATCTTGCCATACTGTAAGTTTAGGCAGCTAACTGACGAGGCAACTGCAAAACAAGTTTATTACGCTACTTTCACAGCCTTATGTCTTATGGATTATTATTATGGGATCTCAGCGGTTTGAACACGATATCTATACTACAAAAACAGGCTGTTAGGGCAATCTACAATCTGGGTTCACGGATCATTACGTTAATTTTTTAATAAAACTGAAATTTTAACTTAACCTCGCTATACATATTTAAAAATATTATGTACGCGTCAAAATATTCATTTGATGCTATAAAGATATTAGGCCGCGCAGAGGTCGAATAGAGCCCTAGAGCTACCCAGATTTAGACTGACTCGAACCAAAAATGTTTCATGTATAATAGTATAAGAATGTATAATAAATTAAATGCCTGCCAAACGCAACTGAATGATTCGAGCTTTCGTAAAGTTGTCAAAACAACGCTTATAGAAAAGCCTACTATTCTGTAATAAATTATATTGAGGACCAAGATGTGTGAAATAGTTTATATTCTGCGCTTGCAAACCCCTGGTAACTTAAAAAATGTATTGGTCAAATTTTGTAAATCCTAATTATTAAAAAAAGGCCGCAGAGTTTCTTGCGGTTCTTCTCTGACCGGTCTGAGTTTATGAACCGGTGGTAAATGGATAATTTTTGACGTTCACGTGCTCAGTAGAGCCTAAATTGAATAAATGATTTTGACTTTGACTTTGAATAGCCCTGAGGTTTCCTAACCGGTGGCATCGTGATGATAATCAATAAGCTTTTAATTTATTAAAATATATTTCAATTTGAATATACAACGGAAGTTACAGAGTTATTAATTTTAAGCATTGCAGTTTAATAGACTGAACGATGAAATTGTTACCTCTTATCTAAACAAAAGTGTAATATTGTATTTTTTACCCTTAACCGGTGAAACAAATGCAAGATAAAATGTTGAATTTATTTTAGCTTGAATAAAATTAGTTGCAATCTTTCTTTGCACTAATATTCATTACAAATTAATCTTATAGGTTGGGCTAGTCGCAGAAAATTAAATGCCATTAAATCTATAAAATATTTATCTTAGTTGCGCGGCATAAGTCGCAGAACATATTTTAGTCTGCTTTATCGTGACGGTGGCTTAACGTTTCTTCACTGATATATTTTAAGTTAAAGTCCCATAGTTAATTGTAATCTATAGTAACATAATGAAACGTTATGATTGGATTCACTTAATATTAATGCCAGAGAAATCTGAAAATATTATTGTATTCGTCGTATATTTAAATCTATACAAGTAAATAAAATTGGAGTGTTTGTTTGAGATATTTAACCGGCACGAACGACAGACAACATTTTTTAAATTTTTCTTTGTCTATCTGACTGTTTGTCTGTATGTTCTCGCTTATCTTTAGAAAGTCGATTGAGACGGACTTTCACTGCAAGATAGCTAATGTAGCTGGGAGTAACTGAGACTCCTTTTTAAGTCTTTCTTTTGTATATTACCACCCGGACAAAGTCGCAGGCAACAGTTAGTATTAAATATAATAGCTATCATCATCATCATCATTTTCATCATCAGCCTGTAAGTCCACTGCGGACATAGGCCTCCCTAATACACCCTAATCCATTAGGGGGTTTTAATAGCTATATTTATTTATAATATTTGAAAAGAACATTGAGCATAAATGAAAAACTTAATAAAGCATGAAAACACAACGAAGTTTTGAATTTAGGGTAATTATAGTTATTTCGAGCGCAAACACACAAAACCAAAGTAAACGAGACGTGATTAAATTTACATTTTTTTTAATTGAGATGTCATACTTAATATAAATACTCACACTGTTACACTTAGGTACAGTAGTAGTATTTGATAATCACGTTATTATGCAACTTTAGCTATGTGGAAGCCTGTTGTCGATATATTTATGTAGTAAAAGTTGAGTTCCTTTTAGGTATTAAACGTTACTGTTAAACAATTTACAGGGTATGTGGATTCGAATCCGAGTGAGTGATAATAAAGTGTATACTTCACCATATTATAATTTTTTTAATCATATTTCTTATAATAAATAAACTAAAATAAAACTGAAACTTGTGAATTGCTGAAAGTTGGAGCGAAAAATATTTCTTATTTGCATTAAGGTTTTGAGATGATTATAACCATTAAGACTACACGAATTTCGTACTTTATGTCGGGTTTTGTAATTATTCCACGATCTGAGCCGTGACTCGGGGTTAATCGAGTAAATTATTAGATCGTTAACAAGCTTTATAAAAGAACTTGGGGGCTATATTAAAATGGGTGCGTGTACTTATGTAGCGCGTGAGAAGTTATACTTTTAGCATCATTAAAAATAGTTTTAATTGCATGCAAATAATTAATTACAATACAACAAATAATACATACGGATAGTTAACCCTCAATTATATTGGAGCAACTTGAAAAGTATTTACACAATTTTTTTCACTAATATTTACAAAATAGTAAGTAATATCAATCAAAATAATTAAGATAATTAAAGATGATAGATTCACAAGAACTAATCAAATAATTGATTAAGAATTTGGATTCACAAGACGCATAGATAAATCACAATGTTGATATATTAAATGAATAAAATATTACCATTATATCAAGTTGAATAAATATCATTACAAAAATTAATATATTTATATAATAATATATTTAATATAATATTTAATATACCAAAACGAACCTTAATCCTAACTCATAGAGCACATTATGCAACAACTATCGCAAAAAAAACGACAACCCATTATCACTACACAAAAATCAACTATATCACTATGTAATATGGACCTTATTACATTTTCACCGTTTTCATTATAAAACTGTTAATTTTGTGTCACGCATCTTGTAAATTTCACTCTCATCATTTTTTCATAACGCGCCTAAATAAGAGAACTTCAAAATGGTCGGGCGTTATTTAAAAAATGTTAATACAAAACTTTTAAATTATTGCACTGGCTTCGAGATCTCCTTACTACTCAAAAAGAATACCACTAAACTAGCCAAATTTTTTAAATGGGTATTTCTTTTTTTATAATTAAAAGAAAAAATAGAAAATATTCAATAAAATAGGGTAATATCATGCCCTATTTTTATTAAATATCTTCTTTTGTGAAGTATACTAGCAACGGCTAAAATAAATAATATGTTATATTTTTTTAAGGAACAGAAAACTGCCTCCGTTGTAAGGGCGTGTGCTTTAGAAACCGGAGGTCATGGGTTCGAATCCTGCGAGGACTCAACAAATTTTTGTTACTGTTTTCTAGTTGGTTAGAGCAATTTGAGCCGATCACCTTATTGTCTGGAAAGTGAGATAATCCATGCGTCACCAACCTATTGGACCAGCGTGGTGGGATACGATCTTAAAACCCCCTGAATGGAGAAGGCGTGGTGTTAGGGGAAGCCTATGTCCAGTAGTGAACTAACACAAAGCTGATGATGATGATAAAGAGAAAATCTTTTTTATTTTATTTTTCTTTATTTAACTTACGTTTCATTTACGTAGAGTTGTTCTACACTTGGCCACATTTATAGCCATTAAAATGGTATTTCTGCATTGTTCATTAAACTTTAACGAATTAAGTCTAAATAACTCGCTCGTTTGCATCGCGTTAATGTTTACTCAAGTACGTTATTGTTTAACGTTACGAAGTCAAGGGTGCTTCTGCCACTTCAATGCTGTTAAAAATTTTAAAATGCACATTGCATAACCGACATAAAAGTTTTCAGGCGTTAAAAAAGCGACGTTGCGTGTGAATAATAGAAATCCACCCACCAACCTATTGGACCAGCATGGTGGGATACGGTCCGACAAAAAATCCTAATGGAGACGGCGTGGGTTAGGGGAGGCCTAGAAGTATTACAAGGGTCTAATACTATGGCCACATAGACGGTTTAGTGTGTTTACTTCTTACAAACTCAAAACGCAAAAAGTCTATTACCATGCTAAGCTTGTAAGTGGCAAAAATATATTTATTTGCCCCCACATTGAACTCTTAATTTTATCCTACGCTGCTTGTTTCACAACGTTAATGAGCTTGACCTTTCTCATTAAAACGTAATATGTATCAGTGACTCTTATAAAGTAAGATTATAACACGAGTAAGATTATAAATTGAGTATTACTGTTTATAATACATTTATTTGATTGTATAATTGTCTGTCACCGCCATGCACTGCTTATTGTACTAATTTATACATTGTACATTACATTCATTGTTAACTAGTCGTAGCCTACATAAAAGGGGAAATTCCGTCTTTGTTATATAGAAAATAATTATTTCTTTTTATATACCAACTTAGTCTGCCCGTGATCATAGATGCTGGAAAGAATCCGAAACTTCGGCAGTAAATATATATATAACTAACGCGAAAAATCCGTAAATTGTTAAAATCGTTTGTATGGAAAATTTATAATTAAATTTTATTTTAAAATGTATATTATTCATAATAAGGATCTTTTTTAAGCAGACGACATCCGTTACAACATCCGAGCAGGGGTCCGCGAAATAAATAAAACAATCGCTCTAACCATAACGTATAGAGGTTACCAACCTGAAGAGAAATACGGTAATAGGTGTGGGACAAAACATTTGATATATTTAAAAGGTTTATAGATGTCGAAAATATATTCTAAATAGATAATAATTCCTAAAATATATAAGTTAGATGACATGTTAGCAAAACTAGGCCCGGTCCCGCATATTCTAGTACTTGGGACGTTTTAGTTAAACGAGATACCACCCAAAGCTAAAAATCGATTTTACTTTTTCTATTGAAGTGATGCCTTATATAATTTTTTCTGAGTTTGACCTCAGAGTACGTCAGTTCGAAAGGACTTGAAATAGTTTAGAGTATTTTAAAGCGTTAACATTCAAAGAGTTTACAATCAATCAATACTCATGTGCATATGTAATATTATATCTAGAAATATGTAAACATACATACATAGCTACTTAGCTAAGCAGAAGAAAAGACGGATTCGATGTAAACGATTTAAGTTATAGTAACGATATAGCATCGCAATGCGTATATGTATATCACTTCGTTGCTTTGGGTTAAATTGTTAACATCAGTTGCATTTTTTTTTAGTAGAATTTAGGTATTTTACTTATAGTAACACTCTTAAAAATAAGTTTTACCCTTAGCTGTATTGCTTCTGCTACTTCAATATTATGATGAAACATCCGTGAATAATTAAAAGCCACAGTTAATTCTTTTAAGACTAAAAGACTTCACATTAAAATAATGTTTTTAAATTGTCTAGTAGCTTACAAGGTTTCGGTTTAATTTCATAAATATTGAATTTTGAAAATGTTTGATATTTATATCAAAATATTTCTTAAATAAAATGACTTTACGGATTTTATCGCCTTTATTTTATATTTTGAAAATTCCCGACATTTCAAACACTTTTCGGCGGCCGCATAAGAGATATGGAATTTCCTATTATGTTTAAACGTATTAATATTTTTTTTCTTTTTGTTAATGAGGCACTATCGTCCCCTAAGTAAAATGTTACCGGTGGTAGGTCCCCTTTTTACAGGTGACCGTCTTGATGGGTACCACCGCGGTGCCTTTTTCTACCGCAAAGCAGTAGTGTGAAAACACTTCTGTGTTCCGGTTTGAAGGGCATCGTAGCCAGCGTTTATTCTGGGTAAACGAGATTTAACATCCCATGTTTACGGTAGGCAGCGCGTTGGTAATACTACTGGTATTACCAATGTCTATGGGTGTCGGCAACCACTTTCCATCAGGTGGCCCGTCTGCTCGTCTGCCTGCGTAGGCAAAAAAAAATCATATTTAATTTGTATTAACACGAGGTCGATTTTGGGGAACTATTTTCGTCATTCACTCAGAAACCTTTACTGTGAGCGTATGATACGTAACATAAGCGAAAGTTAATCTACCGTGAAACACAAGAGGTAAGCAATTTTATAGAGCAAACATTGACTAACTGATATCGGTTCTATTATTTGCAGCACAAATACTAGCGCATAATTGAATCGTCGTATTACAATGCTCACTTTTTTATGATCATGCTGATGAAATAATTTTGTTTATTTGTTTCGGGATAACGCTCGAATGAAATAAATATAAAAACGCTGGAATTGGTACGCACCGAGTCCTGCGAGAGACTCGGAGACTATGTAGACTAATAAATAGTTATGTATCATATTCTATATCATTCTCACTACTTTGTTATCCCTCCTGGAACTTTAAATAGAAACCAAAGTATTAATTAGTAAGATCACTAAATACCAACAGTTTAATTAACTTAAATAAATTTTTATTATAAACTTAATATACAGTGTTTTTATTGTTATATATTAGTAGTATATTTAAGTGTCATAATTAATGAAATAAATCATGGGTAAAATGCGCAAAATTTCAGTATTTTAAGAAATTTACTTACTACGAGAGTTTCATTTTCTGTTTTTGGCGAAAAACCAGTGTAAGTCAGACTCTAATATTAATATCTAAAAGCGAAACCCTGACAATCTTAATAATGATTGTTAGGATTACCTAATAATTATTGATTATTGAAATCAAATAACCTAATAAAACTTTGGGTGACTGTAGCACAAGGTGCTGTTAGTTTCCGCATTAATATTTTAGTCATAATTGAATAAAATGATTCTTAATTTTTGAATTACCCTCGTAAGTTTGATAGAATTATTATATTTGAATGGCCTGTGTAATATCACCACTTTGTTATCACTCTAGTAAGAATCTGACTAGGGAAAAACTCGCATTACCGAGCTAGTTAAATATCGCCAAAAGCCTGAATGCAGAAGACGGATGAATACCCAACAACATCGTTATTTCCATCATTTAATACATCGCAGTAGGTATTTACGTATTGTTTCGGACTAACGACCGTCTATGTTTGTTCACAAAGCAATAAAATAGTCAAGAAGTGTTAATAACATTTAGTACACTCGTTAACAATAAATTAAATTTAAATTCAAATATCTTTATTCAACTCTGACCTGAGAAGAATTGGCAAAAGAAACTCAGCGAGACTTTTTTTATGTCATCATTTTTGTTGACATTTACAATACTTATCAAAGTGTTAAAAAAAACTAGGGGCGAGCATTCCATTACCAATACCAACTTCTACAATTATATTACAACGTTATTTATCAATTTTGTTTTAAATGTTACTTCCAGGATTGTAATGCCAATCTGATTGGTTTTTGAGGGCGGTGATGCTGACCCTAAAACGGCAAGAGAAGAATCACCCGATGATTTCAGGCTCTGCCAAAAAAATGTTGTGTTAATTTTTAAAAAAACGCAATCTTGGATTATATAATTAAATTTAAATCTGTGTTACTCTATGACCCGTAAATATTTCTTGAACCATGTCTCCATACGAATGTGATAAAAGGTAGAAAAGGAGCGGATTTACTTTCGTTCTTAATTTACGTACAGTCCACCGTTAAGTAAAATGACAACAATAAAACTAAAAACGATCTGACTATCAGGGCAATGGTAGTAGTTATAAGTTTAAACAAAGTCGGTTTCAAATATAAGTGTACGTACAATTGATTTGCATGAAATTCTATCTTAAAGCACTAAATTATTTTGCTAAGCTTAGCATGAGCTCCTAATTAAAACCTGCTGTAGATCAGTTGCTCAGAAAATGATTCAAGCGAAATACTTGTTAAAACAGCTTTACGTTACTTGCTTGTGTTAATATGCCGGTTATGGTATCAATAATTATAAATGTTGTCTGATTTACAACGTCTGATATTCAATTCTGTCAAGTTATTTAATCTGCATTAACTTTAAAGTAACCATTTAGTAAGGCACGTTTATCTGCCGTAATTCTCTTAATACAAACGTACGTTTTTCGTTTTTTCCTATTTGTGTTAAGTGTGATCGACAATTATGCAAGAATAGATAATTCGTTAACTATAACAAAGCAGTTACAAAGATTAAACTAAATAAAAGGCATTGTATGTTGGAAATCCATAGGAGTATATTTACACGAGTACAATGTAAAATAGTTTTAGTTTATTTATGCCAAGAGGATAACTATGAACGCTATCTAGAATGCAACTGCTTTACGCTCAGCATAATAGCTGACAAAGCACGCGAAGTCGGTCAATCGACGTCCTTTCCCTGCTTTGCAAGTATGATCACATTTGCTAATAAGTTTCTATTTTATAGAGTACACTATTAGATTGCCCAGCTGACTTTAAAGCGTAGTGATTGGAAATTTCTGAGTAAATGATAAAAAGTGTAAAATATTTTTCTGACAAATTATTTTAATTATGCAAACCTACTAATCAACATATATTCAATAAATACTGACAATAATGAATGTCAATTTTATTTCACTTTTTAATTAATAATCAAAAAGAAAGATTACAATATTATCATTAGTAGATAGATTTGGTCGAGGTTGATACTGTAGTTAGGACAATTATCGTATATCTTAAACAATCAACCTCCACTTCCTGAAAGACTTTCTTTATGAGATATACATTTCTTAAAACAAGTATCACCAATAAATAATTAACAAAACGTAGTGTTCTAGGTAGTAGATAAAGCAAAAAACAATTCAACAGTATGTGTTGAGCTAAAATTTTCAAACATAAACTTAGTAACTTCAGTTATTTGTAATCATTATGGATAATAATCGTTTTAAACATATTACATAGTTTGTTATTTGTATGAACGATACAATAACATAACAATATTTATTTGGATGATCTGTCTGTATGGTTGGTTCTGGCTATTTTGGAATGCGTATCCGATTTTGGGACATTCACTAAAAGATATCTGATGTTTCTAAGTCTACTTATTATCACAACATTACCACAATAATGAAGTGGTTTCTTAATTTTAAGCCTAAATTAATAAGTGTTGGTCAAAGAAAAACCATGCAACAGCTAGAGAGAAAACTCTATGGATACTTAAAAAATATTACTAATTTTCATAGTATTTGTGTGATCACCTAATATCCATAATTTTCGTTTCAAATTGACGGTAGCGATTTAAAATTGACATTTATGCCAACATCTTGGTCCCAATGACCAGACTGGGAAGGATTTAAAACGTCGGGTATTATTATAAATAATTGTAAAGTAAATGCGTTAAAATCCATAAAAAATGTATTTTTAACATGTGTGGTATACGCGTATTTCTTTATTTTTAGCATATATAAAAAATATATGCTAATAACTCGTTGTAATAGCCTAGAGGCGAATAAATGGACCTCTTAATAAATAATTCATTACATTATGGATTCATGTAGCCCTAAAGCAATTTACATGTCGTACGTGTTAGATGAATAATATATATTGTTTATACATTTATTTTAATTGCATTGAATTTTGCTTGAGGTTACCGCTTAAAGAATTTCTATTCTTAGTACCTAGTCCTTGTACTCTTGCCGTCTATTCAATTTATTAAAACCGACATAAAATGTATTGTTATGTGTAAATTTGTTTTCGAAAGACACGGTTCACAATAACAAAATTTTGAATAAAGATCATCGAATCTTAGCCAAATAATGTCGTTCACTAAATCCATCTGCATAAATATTTGAACAAAAACAAAAGAAACAAGTGTAACTTGGCCCTTATTTCTAGGCATTTACAGATTTTAGTCACTATAGATAGAAATTAAACTAAGATTTTCGTTATGGGAAATAACATTACTGTCGACCGCACTAGGAAAGAGAAAGGAGTGTGTAAAATAATTTTAATCTTTTTAACAAATTACTTCTTTGTAATTTTTGAATTATAAATTAAAAGCTATAAAATATGTGAAAACAACCCACAGTCTAGAAATTAATGTATTACCAGCGTACTTATGAGCAGAAAGAATGTTCCGTTATACGGTCCAAGTATTACGCCACGGTATTCAAGGAATCTTTCTTGCATCATCCTGGAATTCTCCCTTCGTCCGTCGCATTTAAGTTCCTCTCCCTGCTTCTACCTATTATTGATGTTTAATCTAACAAAGAATGCGATCTTTGTAATTAAATATTTCAGGTTCCATTTTATCTTAATGTAATAATGAGAATACAATTATTGGTTGCGCGGGCGCGTGATCACTCAAGCTTCGTCAGCCAATTTGATTGGACCAACTAGCTCGAGTGACGGCGATATGGTAGATTCTATTTAAGGACCAGAAGCGAGGATGCGGTTCGAAGGACCATATGCGTAATCTGGCTCGGACAACGTGGTTATGAAGCCGGATTGGAAATGCGATAATAGGAAGGGTAAATACCTCCTATGATGGAGGCACAACTGCAGGCGTCTTCGTTGATGCAGTTAGGGTTCGCGGTAAACTTAATACTATTAGAACGGAGCGTTGGCCATTCGCGTTGCGTGACTTTAAAATATGATGCGTTGCGTAGGAACTCTCGAAGGCGATTGTCCGACTGCAGTGGCGCTGGCCGCCGTCCGCGTCACGAAGTATTCTCCTTCCACCGTCCTCCATTCGCTAGATGACGAAAAATTAAAGGAAAAAAGGAAGGCAGGCGAAAGGAGCGGTAGTAAGAAAAGGAAAGAAGATTGTTGCGTAACCAACCCGCGGCCGTGTTACGCGACATAGAAATGCGCGCGAACAATTATAGATAAATTAACAAAATTTTGTTAATTTTAATGAAAATAATTATGATTATATTATTGACTCAGATTTTTTTCTGCTAAAAAAATAAATATTTTACTTTCCAACAACTGTCACAATGAAGAACTAAGGAGAATTTTTGCCCTTCATGTATACTTATGATATGTGAGTACAGTCTTACCCGTAATATTCAAGATCTTCAAATGTTTATTGAAACTGTAATACTGAAATCTTGGTAAGCTACAGGCTGTTAACGGCGGATTCCATTAAACTTCTCTCCGGATATCCAATATTACATCTCAGTGGACGTCGATTACAGATGTTTAACCTAAACGATGATGCCTATAAATACTTAAATAAAATCACTCAGTACAAACTTCTCATTTTGATTTTTGAACAGATGTTCAGCGAAGTTTCTCTTTAGACAAAATATGTTAAAATAATCTCGTATACCCATTATATTGTATTAGCATATCATATTTATGTTGTTTAAATATATGTTTTATTTACAACTTACGTCCCTTAATAAATCTTGGATGACTTTACAAAAGATTATTTATAATATTATTTATTTATTTTATTTCTATTTAGGTTTCTACTTTTGATTGACCTTGTTCTTCTGTCTCTTATTTTGATAATTCTTTTTTAATTGTACCGTCAAGCTTATCGTAAAGTCAGTGTATATTTTTAAATCTGAAAAACAAGATTAGCAATGAGAAATAAAACTTTTGTTTAGTAACAATGATATAAATCGTAAACAAAAGGTATCTAGCAACGTCCCACAAAAATTGTGAAGTATGGTGGACAAAAATTGTGACGCATGGAACTTTCATCAAAATTACTTTTGCAGTAAATACACCTTTTTTTATGAAAAGTTTCTTTTCTTTGACAAAACTTTCCGCCGCAAACTATAAACCTGTACGGCGATGTATTTGTATACTACTTTTAAAACAAAATAGTTTTACCTAGTTTATCTAGCCATTGCTCACACGCTTTATTTACGACTTACTCACGCGCTTTACTCATACTTACATCTAACATAACATTTATTTAATGTTTAAGAAGTTACACAACGCTTGTGCTTTGTATTTGAACATATTGTACAGGCCATATGTGCTTTACACCTAGTCGACCTTCGATTAATCTTGTCTATTAATATCTTACATAAATACGAAACCTCCAGTCGTAAAGCAATTTAACTTTTATAAGGTATGCTCGTTCTATATGAAGCTTCTATGTTGGATAAAATTCATTATGATTTAATCCGGCAAAGAACTAAAGTCACTGTCATCATCAGCACCATTAGCAGCCTTTATCCGTTCTCTAGCTGGACGTAGGCCTATTTCAATGACCGCCAAGGCGGCCAATTATTAATACACACAGATTGGTCAATGATATTAGAGGCATGTCACATGTCCTTGAATGTTGAATTTGTTCTAGCATACGCTGCTTACCTCAAGATATTTTTCTGAGACGTTATGGAGCAATGGTTAAGATAAAACGTCCACAAAAGACATACATCGGGTAATAGTGTTCAACCCTTTAACTTACAAATTGCAAGTCTGAAGCCATAATCACTTGCCTACCTGTGCTCTCATTACATCCTCAGTTTGCGATAGTCCACTGCTGGATATAGACCTCCCTAATACACCCCTATGCATTAGGGGATTTTTGACCGTATCCCACCACGCTGGTCCAATGCGAGTTGGTGGCAGGACCGAATTTTACATGCCCATCCGACGCATGGATCATTTTACTTTTCAGACAATTGGATGATCAGCCCAAATTGCCCTAGCCAAACAACAATGAAAATTTTGTGAGTTCCCGCAGGATTCGAACCCTCGACCTCCGGTTGCTAAAGCACACGCCCATACTACTAGGCTAAATTGTCAGTAGACTTAGCGATACGATGGCCGCAATAGTAGCTGTCGTCCATTCGTAATCGTTAACTTGATATCCCCCGGTGATCTTGTTTGACAAGAAACACTACTACTATCTCAAAATTAAAAGAAAATTTTACCATGTAATGTAAGAACAGTCAATTCAATATTATTTTTACTAAGCTCCAATCTGGCATCAGTTTTATATGTACAAGAATAGATTATTATTCATAATTTTAAATAAAGATTAAAGATTTTTAAAGGTAGTACCCACTTTTTTACATGGGACAGAATAAAACCGTAATGCCGCCGCTTTGCACGTGGTGACACATAAGGCACGTCTTGGACGCCATATCTTGGACATTCGCATAACCAGAGGTGTTATAAATACGTTGCCGACCTTTTAGGAATGAGTAGGCTATTTTCTTGAAGGGCCCTAAGTCGTATCGATCCGGTTTGGACCGGTCAAGGTAGTGGTTATGGTGCGTAGCATGCAGTCACGTACTACGCTAACAGAATTTCATAGCAGGATTGAATCGGAATAACTCCTCGGATTATCTATAGTTGGAATGCCGTTTCATTAGTATGCTGAGATGCCAAACGAACAATTTCACATATATTTACGGTACAAGGATCAGTTAGTTTTATAACGATTTTCGCAGCTAATTTTAATAGTTAATGTAACATTATTTTAGAGGCGTATTTCCAGTTATATTCTATATGATTTTGACAGCCTTTCGTAGCCTAGTGGTATAGGCGTTTGACTTTAGAATCGGAGGTGGGTTTGAATCTGCGGGACTCAAAGTTTTCATTGTTGTTTCTAGTTGGTTAGGGCAATTTAGCGATCACCCATTTGTCTGAAAAGTAAGATGATCCATGTCGGATGGGCATGAAAAGTCGGTCCACCCACCAACCTCATTGGACCAGCGTAGTGAATGGTCCAAAACCTCCTAATGGATAGGGGTGTATTAGGGAGGCCTATGTCAGCAGTGGACTATCAAAGTGATGATGATGATGACGATTCTATATGATTTTACACGTCAATGCTACTTCTGCTTCTAAATTTCAAACTACTTCTATTACGGGTTTTCATTATAGTTTCATTCTATTTATGCCATTCATAAACTTTTTAAGAATGAACGAAAATTATATAGTGTATCGATTGCACTTCATACTTGCAAACAGGGCAATAGACAATTTGTTTTAGCGTTCCGGTTAGTATAACTATTTTATGTTCAGAAATGCCCTTAATACAGTTATTACTCTAGCATTAAAACAGAGAAAAGTAATGTTTATATAATAATAAGCACAGTGTAAAAGCCAGCCACTATATTTTTAATTAATGTCAGTTACGAAATCATATTTTAACCGCAACGCAAAATAACAAGCAAAAGTGCATCAGTGTTATCTGTCAAGAAATTTTCCAACATAACCCAACAGAATAACACTTTTAGCTTGACGGTAGAATATCCATAATATAAATTGTTAAGAGTACAAAGAGCTAACTTAGATGGGTCTCAATTTAATAAAGATGTTCCATGTACAAAGCTTTCCAAGAATATTTCCAACAAACGGTGTAGCTATACTGAAGCTTTCTTCAACAACATGAAATCGCATGAAAAATTAATAGTAAGTAGGTTAAAAAACTTGTAATAACTAGATTTGTTTAATATTTAATTGCTCCAGTGCACCTATTTATTGTAATCGAGTACCCGTGTATTGTGAATAGTCATTTTATAATTATGTTTTAGTTTTGATTTTATTAAATTATTTTATTGTACCAATACTTAATCGGTTAATGAACAAAATCTCTACTCCTGATTTTTTTATATAAAAAGACATAGCTTAATTGGGTGTAATTTTAAGTTTAATTTTTACAGAGTATTAACAAGAACGTATAGTTTATGAGATTTAAAATGCATAACAAATAATCACAAGGCATTGTCGTAATGGTCATTTACATGTTTAAAATACATTTAGCAAAACCAATTGTTTCTGCGTTTTTCTCGTTTTAACTTATGATAACAATTTAGTTTTTATCGGCCAGCAGATGTTTTCTAATTTTCTGGCTGACATCCAAAACCGGAATATATTTGCATGTTTTCCCTTTATTAAATTGAAATAAGGATATTTGCGAACGCCCCACGTCCCACTAAAACCGTCACATAAAATTTAAACGATTCGTAACGACTTTTATTTTCATTTAGACATAAATCATAGATTCCATAGGATCCTTTGGTAACGGCTTATATTGCCAATAAAATAAAGAAAACCTGTCCCCCTTGCGATATTCGACATGTTTATCTTATGGTATAGGCGCTCAGTTGCTCGGGTATAAGTAGTTAAAAAATACAAATTAAGAGATCCTAACCAAATATTCAACGGATATAGCAAAGACTATTTGAATATGAGATTAATTTATATAAATTGTTTAGATATAAACACCGCCAGAAGTAAATCCTGGTCATAGAAATTATGAGCGAGCGCCAATTTACGCTCACACTCGGGAATATAAATAAATTATAGAACGCAGAGACCGCACTTTGTCTAATGGATATACTTATAGAACCAGATGACATCATCAAACAAGATAGTAGACTCAAATGGAAGATAAAAACTAAAGAATACTTTTTTACAGTATTTTAACATCATTAAGGAAAGAATCATAAAAATAGAGTGATTTAATGAAATAACTGCTTAAAAATCAACGTAATTAAAAATAATGGAAATTACATATTTTAGAGAAAATACCAATATTCATGTTATTTAATTTAATTTAAAATTTCTCTGAAGCAACGTTTCTCACCAAATTTATTTTGAAAAATATAGATATATTTGGATAATTTAAACTTACAAAAGGTTTACGCTCTTCGAAATAAAAAAATACGTCAAATGAGTCCTTATTGGACTTATCTCTGCCATTGTATTTCTGAGATGATCGTCAAAATGTATTGCTGAGGTGATTTTTAGTAAATCTACGTTCGTAATATAATGATGTATACAGGTTTCGTTGAAGTTCAATTAGTTAATCTATATAATAACCTTATATAAAAGAATAGCTAATCGGGTCAATTCCTTGCCAGCTGCCGTCAGAGCAGAAAACGATAAAAAAAATAATAGAAGCTTTTTAAAATATATGTAACATTTAATTTGATTTGACTCTAAAATTTTAATTAATTTTTATATTTATGGTTATACTAATATTTTTTAATATAATGTTATATTGTTCATCAATCATCAATGTGACCGCAGTATTTTAGGGTCTAAAACTGGAGATATTTAGTAGCTGTTGGCCGCCAAATTATTTGTCATCTGTCCCTTCTTAAGACTTTACACTTGTTTAACCTGTTCTTTTCATTTATGAAGCCTATTACATGTAGCAGAGTCTAATTGAAAAACTTGACGTTGGCGAAATCTATAAGGAAAAAAAGCCATTAAGCCAAGAACTGAACTAAACTAACCTGTTCTGTTTTCTACATAGATTGTCGGCAATTTTGCTTAAATTTAAAATTATAATCAAATTTTGGCATAAAAGGAAAATTAGGATTGCTAGCGGAAGCAGAAGTTTGCTTTCATTTAGAACGATTCTTGGTTGTAGTCAATTACAAGATAGGAATAAGTTACTACGCGCGATAGTAATTTATTGGAGCGTAACAAACGGGACTTCACTCATTATTTTCAAGGTAATAAATGTTTAATAGTACATTTTATTTCTCTCAATTTCGTAGTTACGGTTTTTATCGTGTGTTTTATTACTATTTGATACGTTCTTACAAGTAGTTTATTTTTTTAAATTACTTTTAAAGTATTTGATACACTAACATTTCTTGTCGGCTGTCCGTTGACACAAGCCTCTCACCTTCATTTGATGAACAGGGCTCACAATCACATAGTCATTGAATTAATTGTTTTTAAGAATTAAATGTCAATGCTAATAATGTACTCCAATTAGATTATAACTGCGGTGGCCGATCTATATTAGAGATCAACCGCAAGAAATAGTATAGTGCACAAATGTACGCGCAAACACAGGTGCTCTCCCTATTCCTTTATACTCTCAAAAGTCCGACGGATAACTGACACGACCGGAGAGAGGTAAGCCGCAGGACCGACTTTATTACTTGCCCATCCGACGCATGGATCATCTTACTTCACAAACAAACTGGCGATCATACCGCATTACCCTAACCAAATACATGATTCGAACCTATGACCTTCGGTCTAAAGCACACGCCCGTACCACTAGGCCATTTTGAGGAGAGCAGCAAAGCTAATACAATCGAACCGAAGGGTGTTTCTATTGCTATGTAGTATTTCTCAAAATTATTATGTCATAAAGCCTGATAATATAAAATACAAATTTAACCTGTTCTGAAAATTAAATAGATCTATTTCAGATTTAATGCGTTTAATACAATATATCATAAAGTTTTTACCATAAATCACAAAAAGTTTATTATCTTTGTTGTTTTATCTACTACTACTACTAAATACTAAATTCAATAAAAGTTTGTAAGTCAAATATTGAAGATAACTGTGTGGTAAACTGACAGTAAAACGAAAAAAGCAGTAGCGTGTAAACAAATTTATGTCACTTGAAGATTGCTTCCGTACATTTTGAGTGCCGCGAAGAACATAATATTTTTATTTTCAAAAGGGTCACTTTTTCTAAAACATATACTGCAGACTGTAATGCTCATTTCTATATAAAGACTTTAAAACATCCTGCAATTATTCGTACTTAATGCAACTTTAAAATAACACTTTATCTATATGAAATATTATTTACTTAATTTTTTTTTTGATAACTTTTGACTTTTCTTACATAACATAACAGCTTCAATAAATAATTTAAGATAGCATTGAAAATTTATTTTAAAAATATTTTTTTCATTTAGAAATAAGTTAAACTAAAAAAGGAGAGAACAACTACATTCATTCTTGCAGCCCCAGTCTTCTACTACATATATATTCAGGATCCTATAAATACCGAAAAATATTACAGTTTGACCGAATTTATAGGTTTTTATTAATTTGGCCTCAATTTTAAACTACATGAGATAGATTTTTTTTCCATTATAGTTAGGATCAAACCGTCACCCAGTTTTTTGACGTTAAGTTCTTGGAAAAGCCTGTAAATGTCACGGCAGCCTATATAGAGAAATAGCTAGCAGCCTTTGTCTTTAATTCTTTAATTGTTCACGATTTACCGGTGGTAGATCCATTTTTTACAGGAGACCGTCTAGGTGGGTACCACAGCGGTGCCTATTTCTGCCGCAAAACAGTAGTGTAATAACACTGCTGTGTTCCAGTATGAAGGGCACCGTAGCCAGCGGATTTACTGGGTAAACAAGACTAAACACCCTATGCCTCACGGTAGGCAGCGCGTTGGTTACCACTGGTATTGCCAATATCCATGGGCATCGGTGACCACTTCACATCAGGTGGCCCGACTACTCGTCTGCCTGCGTATGCCATAAAAAAAAGATTTTTACTTCCTCAAGCTTTTTAATCAACTTTACGTATTATACCGCCGCCGGTTACTCGATCTCGTGTGCTCTTCAAGAATAACCATAGGAAAACATGATCAGTCATTAAAGGTATCACATGTGGACTGCAAGTGTCCTAACTGATTTGATATGCTTCAAATACTTGCCACAGCATGGATTCTAGAAAATTTTAAAAATATCATAGTTAAGATTTAGTCATTGAGATTCCTATAAAATTTTATTTAAATCGCAGTATACAAACACTCGTAAAAAATTTCGACTTTGATGTGATGATTTTTGTCCATTCTAATGATTAGCTCATTATGTCCATTCTATTGAAGGTTTGCAAAATAAATCGCCACCTGTCGATCAATTTAACCTGTTAATTTCTCGTCCTCTTTTCGATTGGACTAAATAAAGTAATGTATACTAACTGATAAATGATAATTTTTTATAGCCGCCAGGAAATAAGGCCGTTCAAGTCAATTTAGGTTTTCGTGTTTTTTCCAAAGATAATTTTTTTATTTAGATTATTAAACTGTTTCAAGCTAACTGTTCGTCAAAAACCTTGTATTTTTATTACTTAATGTAAATCCAATCGTAGTGATTTGATTTTATCTTTTAGTATAAAACAAAGTCGCATTCTTTGTCCCTATATTCCTATGTGTGCTTATTTCTTTCAAAATACACAGCGGATTTGGAAGCGTTTTTTTTAATGAATAGAATGATTGAAGAAGGAGGTTGATAAGTAAAACACATGCTTAATATTGTAGGTATATTTTCTATCAGCATAGCTCCCACGCGAAGCAGGGGCGGGTCGCTAGTAAATTATAAAAACAAACAATAAATGACAGAGGTGTAACAAAAGCGGACTTGCTTAAATATATCAGACCACAAATTGCATTTGATTCTCATAAAAATTCAAGTGTATAAATGGGTTGTTGATTTGACTAGCACCACACAAATGAAATAACGTGATGAACGTTTGGTTTGTTCATAGTATTTATCGGTTTTATTAAGTAACTTTTAAACTTGGTGGAGCCATTAAGACCATTAACACCAAAAAGAAGAAGAAGAAGTAATTTTTAGTTACATAAATCATGTGCTGTTTTTTACCGTAAAAATGTAATCTATATCTTAGAGTTATGATTTTTGTATCACCGAATGGCCTATGTTAATGACAAACATTTTATGAGTGTTAAAATGTGTATTATAAAACGTGCCGTTGCGTGCTTTCGTCGAAGATATCATAATGACCGCAGTATCGTTATCGTCAGCGACGGAAACACTTTTATGGCTTTGGAATGGATCGTCAAAACCCAATTATATTTGAGATAACCAACGGTGGTAAGTGATAAACAGGTGTGTTATAGAAATGTCAGAGTCTTAAACATTTCTTTCCTGTTATATATTATGTTCTTAAGATATTAAATGATACGCATTGCTATAATTGATGAATTTTATATATTAAACAAAGCTTAGATAATTACGCTTCTTATCATACAATATCTGTTTAAAATTGACCGAAAGTTCTTTTTAAAATTAAATAAAAATAACTTATAGTTTATGTAGTTTGCCTTGAACTTTAATTAAGTTTATAAGTTTACCTATAATATTCTACTGTGTGTTTATTGCTTAAGTGGTTATAAGTAAAACTTTTAATCTCATAGTAAATACTGCTAGTAGTAACTTTGGTAGTCAATAGAATAACAATTTATGCTAAAACTGAATTGTCAGCATCGATTTCGAGATATTGCTTGTTAGATATTTTTGATCTGAAACCCTTTTATGTAAGTAATTTTTTCGTTTTAGTGCATTCGGTTTCTTCAACTTTCAATTTTCAAATTTATGAAAGGCACTCCGAGTCAAGCTAGCGGCCAAGTCGTCACGAAACGAAGTTCTTGTTAAGAGCTTGTCTAATTCCTTGTAAAACTATATTTGCGCTTAGATTGCACTAATAAATTTTGCATATAGATATTTATAAAGATTTAGAATTTTTGAAGTTATACTTCTTTAGGCCAGTTATGAAAAATTATGAGTGAAATTTTACGATTTGTCACACAAAATTAACAGTTTATAATGAAAACGGTGAAAATGTAATAAGGTCCATATTACATAGTGATAAGGTTGATTTTGTGTAGTGATAATGGAGTTGTCGTTTTTATTTGCGATAGTTGTTGCATAATGTGCTCTATGTGTTAGGATTAAGGTTCGTTTTGTATATATTTATATATTATTATAATAATATATTTTATATTATTTAAATATATATTAAATATATATTATATAAATATATTAATTTTGTAATGATGTTTATTCAACTGATATAATGGTAATATTTTTATTCATTTAATATATCAACATTGTGATTTATCTATGTAATACGTTTTAGATAAGCGTCCATCTAGTCACCATAATCAAAGCTCTGATTTATAGTACCGCTGTACAGCTAACAATCTCTAGGAATTCTACATTTGTAAGCAAAGATGGCGCTGAACTACCAGTTATATGATATATCAAAGTACGTCTTGGAATCCATCAAATTCTTAATCGAATTATTTATGATTAGTTCTTGTAAATCTATCATCTTTAATTATCCTAAATATTTTTGATTGATATTACTTACTATTTGTGAATATTAGTAAAAAAAAATAATGCTTATATACTTTTTCAAGTGCTCCAATATAATTGAGGTTAACTATCCGTATGTATTATTTATTGTATTGTAATTAATTATTTGCATGCAATTAAAAACTATTTTTTAATGATGCCAAAGAAGTATAACTTCTCACGCGCGTACATAAGTACACGCACCCATTTTTACTTTCATGTACTGTTGATTAATTAAATATAATTAATAAAATTTGACTGTATTCAGCGGCGAGCAGCTTGAATTGTCTCTCACTGATCATCATGATTTTGTGTGATTGCGCAGCGACGTTTCATCTCTTTGCGTGACTTTACAACGGTGAAAAAAAAATTATGCTTGTTTTGTTAGCTCGATATCACTTCAGAAAACTTTAGGACTGTCAATGTGAGGAGAATTTCTTGTCTTGAAACAGTTTACTATAAAACACACACTAAAAAAATGTTTTGATTTAGTAACAGTATCTCCTGAGAAACACACACACGCGGGATTTATTGTTAATTATAAGCCCAATAAGGTTTGTCTTTACAAGGAGCATCAATGAAAAGTTGACAAAAATTGTAAATAATACTCCTTTAATAATGTCCTCCTGCTGCGGACTGCCTCCGTAGCCTAGTGGCTTGCGCTTAAGAAACCTGAGGTCGTGGGTTCCTATTTGTATATTACTGCTGACTAATTATTATTGGTATTATACCTAAATTGAAGTAAGTACTCGTAAAGATGTTTAAAGATACAAAAATAATGAATTGTAATTTATTAGCATTCATATTTATTTCGGACTTACTTCTAAAATGCATAATTTATTTTGCAAAATTAATTCAAAAAGTTTGCATAAACTTCAAAAGCACTCAAACGTGATTCCTGGTAACATGAAGTGTGCTCCGGCCACAATTAACGCACCATCCCTACGGATGAATAAGTGATACGACGATGCGACCGCGTTTTGCCTAATGGATGTTATTACGCAAACATCTGACAAACAACAAGCGAAGCGCTGTGTTCGAGGGAAATGGGCCCCACGCTGTGTTGTGTAAAACGCGTAATTGTAAAACAGAGTCAACGGATTCGCTTACGATAGAAGAGTATCATTTTTAAAATCGTTATGTTATAATTGTACAGTAAGAAAGATGCACTATGATAAAATTACCATCTCTTTCTAGACTTCAAGCTCATGGATGAAAAATACGTGTGAAATGACCCAACGTGAATAACGCTTAGGTTTTTCTGGGGGCTATACCGTAATTTTTGCGAGGTACATTTTTTAGGTACATGCGAGGAATTAAGACTACTTATAAATGTACGGCTTTTCTACAGTTTTTACACGATTAAAAACAAATGCCTATTCGCTACGCTCCACACAGCATTCGTGGTCATTATGCATTGACGTTATAGCTTTTTTAATTTTAAAAAAGAAGAATTCTATTTAAAAACTTAAATTAAAATTGTTGGCCCAAGGGCCATTTTATTTGGTCTGTCAATTATGTCATTACCTATTACTCTTTTCTCTATTCTATATATAATAAAGTCATTATCTTAAATAGATATGTGATCAAAACGCCGTAGAATAGGAGATTCAATTACAGCGGATAGTTGTGTTTTGATGCCAAGTTTTATTAACATTATTATGCATAAATAAAAACAATTATACTATACGTAGTCGTCAAAAGTGTTACTTTTTACAGGAAATACAATTTTGAAGTTGTTATGAGAATTAAAACTGTTCCAATTCCATTGCAAGTTAAAATTCAGACGTGACAACTTCTTATAAATCGGTTCAAAATAGGGATGCATTCTCAAAAACTGTGTCACAGCACCACTCACGTAACGCTCTCCGTAAGCAACCATAGTTAGAAGTTCGAAGCACGCGCTCTCTTACTCGTGCGTAGTTGCCATGCTTATGTGAAAGAGAGACAGAGAGAAAGCGAAAGAGGGGCATGCTTACCGGTTCATGCCTTGCGTCTCTCCTACACTCGGGCGTTCTTGCCGTCGGAGTAAACAAATCGTGTCTGTATTCATGTCTACACGTGCAAATTATTTATCAATTGATTGTGTTGTGAAAATGTGAAGTTAGATTCGTCGATTACAGCAATCAAAACAATTAAGGTTAAAAATTGTACACTGATATTTGAACATGATAAAATATGATGGATTATTTAATTAGAGTGAATAGGTTATGATATAGTAATGTTATGCTGAATAAAAAAATGTATAAATCGTTTTTCAACCAATAATAATTTATTTGACTCAAAAAAGAAAAATCAGTGACGTGCTGATTTTTTGAATGAATAAGACATTGTCACGTATAATTTTTGCCCGTATACCGATTTTTTTAAATTTGTATACGAAGGCAGACGAGCATTCGGGTTACCTGATGACCTGTAAAATGTAATAAAAAATATTGTTATTCGATGTAAAAACATATAACTCTCTGATTTCTGTGTTTCAATTAACTAAGTTGGTCGTCGGAATTAAATTTGACGGACCGCCCGCTGTTAGCTTGGGTTTAAGCAAACATTTTGTGTTTGTTTCTCCTTATTGTTCACGATTCAAAAGGCATATTGTTTAATCAAACATTTCGAATAACTTACATAACTTTGTGAATTCACTCATGTGTTTATATAATGTGTAAAATTGAATGGTGTTTTTTACTTTAACGTTTGGAATATTATAAAGGCTTTGAAAGATTGCTTTCAACACTTACATGTTAACTACCGAGAAATTATTCCCTGATCATTTCTAATTGGTAACTAAAGACTTTCAATACCTTTTGTCAATTTCACTAATGATAACGAACTTTAAAACTTCTTGTTTATAAATTAACATTTCTTCATTTCACAATTCCTAAAAGAATTATGTATGAGAAAATTCGTTAATTACTGTTTTATTTGTTATAACTAATTTATTTATTACTTTAAAATTTAAACATTTTACAAGTAAAATTTTCTTCTGGTATTTCTTTTTTACAATTTTAAATTTATCTTTTAACCGTTCTCTTCTTTATCTCGTAGAAATTTGGTTTGATAAAAAATTTGCAACAAGTTGTGTTGCACGCAGAGATGAGTAGGCGAGCTCGTGAATTTGTATAGTTCTTTACCTTAATACGAATGTGCCTATATTTACGATGAGAACATTGAAAGAAGTTTATTTCTATTTTACAAAAATAACTTACCTTGCGTTAGATCTGGTAATATGCAATTTAGGCTAGGCAAGGCATTCGAATATTTAAAAAGAGCCTAGCTCTTGTTAAATATTCCAATGCATTATTTAAGTTTGAATAACTATAAATACACGTTCTAATAGGAATTATAATTAAATGTCATAAATAATTCCAGGTTTCCTTCGTATTTTGTGGCAAGAAGTTTCAGGTAAATGAATGTTAAACGAATGTAACAACAAGGACAATTTGACAGTTTATGTAACTGTCAAAATGTGCTCCTTATCGTTATAATTACTTTCGTTTCATCGTAAAAACCACCATAAATAAACAGCTCATTTCAAAGCGACCGTGTTCAAGAAAAGGAAATAAAAAGCAAATACGTAAATAATGGTGGAATTTTGTAGGATTTTAGGAATATAAAGTCGGAATCTTTATAATTTAGTGGTTTATAGTTTCGTGTGTATGATTTTGTATCGTCACATCTATTTACCCCACTAGACAAATGAGATAAATAGGTGCTGATACTTTCGCAGAACTGTATCTACAAGTAAATTTTAGTAACAATTAGTGTTTGACGGGTTGTGTAAACAAAAACATGGGTTGTGCAAACTAAAACAATGCTATGAAATCATCTTATAAGTTTAATTTTATATTATAAAATTAATGAAGCTTTAGGTTATATGTATTGAGTTTTAATGCGTGTTATAATTGATGACGTCTATAGTAGGTCGGTTACTAAAATTAAAAATAATTGAAAAGTTTAACCGAACTTTTAATTTTTTTTCTCAGTAGTTTTTAATAAGAATATTCAACATAATTCTGCCGTATAACGGGACAAACGTTCAATATGGCAATACCTCGATCGCAATAACAATAGCGCTCGCTTCCCAATAATGAAGCGTAACTCATCGACCATAACCCATATTGCCGTCACTTGGCAGAGAGCCAAACTGAAGCATATGGTACACATCACACATCTTGAAACATTTATACTTTTCGAATTGTCAAACAATTATTTCGTCTGTGTGGTGTATCACCTCTTTCATAATTAAGTTACGTTTCATAATTAAGAGAAAGAATTTCACGGTAAACTATATTTAATCAATGGCAACATAGATCCTATTTTGGACGCAGATAAGTGCGATTTTAAAACAAGTATTAATTACCTTGGACACACTATAGATAAAGATGGCCTGCACAAAAACAAAGACAAGATAAATGCTATAATAAAAACAGAACGCCCAGTAAACACTGCAGGATTGAGAACGTTTCTCGGTATGGCAAATTTCTATAATAAATTCATACCCAATCTCGCATCCATCACGAATCCCTTGAACAACTTATTAAAGAAAGAATCAAGCTTCCAATGGACTACACAGTGCGAAGAAGCCTTCACCAAAATAAAAAGAAATATTAAGCGAAAGAGTATTGACACATTTTGATCCAAAAAAATCACTAATATTGGCCACTGATGCTTCACCACTAGGGCTTGGTGCAGTCCTATCACACAGACTTACTGACGGATCAGAGAGACCTATTGCGTTTGCCTTCTTCTGGAGACAGTCATTATCAGACAGCTAGAAAAATATAGTCAAATTGACAAAGAAGCTACGGCGATTCACTGGGACCTAAAAAAAATTTTCTACTACTTCAGCAAATAACTCCAATGCCGACTACCTATCAAGATTTCCAATAGAGTCTACAAGGATTAATAAATAGACCAGAATTACAATTTCCAATTAGAGCAAATTAATACTATAGACATCAACCCAAATACGATAGCAAATGAGACTAGAAACGATTCAGAACACAGACCTCTACTACAGGCACTTAATTCAGGCATCTCGCTAAGAACACTCGGTTTCCAGGACAATGAGTTTACATTACATGACGGCTGTATATAAGAGGAGCGCGCGTTCTTATCCCTAGAACACTTCACGAACGCGTGCTAAATGAACTACATGTCGGCCATCCAGGAATAGTTAAGATGAAACTATTGGCGCGCAGTTTTGTATATTGGAAGGGGATTGATAACGACATCGAAAAGAAGGTGAGATCGTGCAGAACCTGCAGATTACAACAGAATGAACCTGAAAAGGCACCACTTCACCATTGGGAACGACCTGATGGACCTTGGCAAAGATTGCACATTGATTTTGCGGGACCTTTCCAGGGTCACCAACTTTTTTTAATAGGAGATGCATTTTCAAAATGGATTGAGGTAATACCTACCAAAAATACAACAACTACTTGGTGCGTCCAAAAACTGAATTATTTTGCACCTTTGGAAACTAAAATTCGTGGTATACGAATTTTAGTTTCTGACAATGGACGACAATTTTTCTCAAAAGAGTTTAAAGAATTCCTCAAAGACAATATGATCATCCGTAAGACGTATGCTCCATACCATCCAGCAACGAACGGACAAGCCGAACGTGACATTCAAACCGTGAAAAGGATACTACGAAGCTTAGAGGGGGACGGAGGCACAATATATCAAAAGCTCCTCTCGACTAAAACACGACTTCGTCGAACGCCGGACGCTAATGGCCTGACCCCCTACGAGCTTATGTTTAGTAGGGAGGTACGTACGTCCTACATACTCCGACCACCATCAGTTAAACACCAGCCACGTCTTGTGAAAGAGTTCAATCCAAGCAACCGCATCCAGGCCCGTGATTATTCTGTTGGCTTCACGCAGCGCTGGCGTTTCAGGACCATTCAGGAACGTTTAGGGAGACTACATTATAAAATAATAACTGATGGCGGCTCTGTCTGGCGTAGCACATTGACCAGTTTCTAGCTGCTTCCTTGGTCCAAAGTTAAGGGGAGAAACTGTGGTGTATCACCTCTTTCACAATTAAGTTACTGGCCGGTAAGCCAGTGAGATTATAATCAATAATGTGTCAACGTTATGTCATTAATAATATAATGGAGATATATACAATGTATTTAATTTCTTTATGTATAATTTAACAATCTGGTAAATAGTACAAAAAACAGTTAGTTATCTTATATAGCATTCGCGTAAGCGAGACCATGTAGGTACTAACCATTGAATGTAATATTGCGTCACAATTAATTCTTTTGTGCATATAACTTGACGCTGGAATATGTACCAATTAATATTATTTTTTTCATGTTTAATTTGTCATAAAGTTTAATATCTGAAGTATGCAAGTAGTTTTGTATGGGAAGTTAGAAAATACATGAAATATATTTAAAAAAAAACGGACATTTGCATTTCTTGTTTCCCTGTACGTCCTTCTTTTCTTGTATTTGCTGCGCATGCAGACGAGCTGCCAGGCCACCTGATAAAAAGTGATCACCGACGCTCATAGACCTTGGCAATAATTGTGGTATCAACAACGCGCTGCCTGCCTTGAGACATAGGATATTATGACTCGTTTACCCATTAATTACGCTGGCTACGGTGCCCTTCAAACCGTAACAAAGTAGTGTTTTCCACTGCTGTTTTGCGGCAGAAATAAGCACCTTCTCACAAGCCAATAATAATATTTAAAAATACATCTGTTAGCCTCATTCTAATACAAAGTGACAGGTGCGACATACGACGAACGAAAACAAACAATTAAACTAAGCCCCCAGAGGCTTAAGTGCAGAAGTTAGTGTTTGTCTACCGATACCTTTTATAATTGAGAGACCTCCGTTTAACTCCGAACATGTGTGTTAAAAGAAAATTTTAAGGTAATAGCATTTCGGATATATTATAAATGCATTTCGTACTCGTCTCTATTATTAAAATTGGTTAGTTACAATAAAATTATACCACTGATTTAGATATAAACGCTGTGAGCAATTAACATAGATTTTTAATGGTCCATTAGAGAGTTACTTTAATTATTTCTATTGCTTGCGCGAATATATACATTATTAAATAAAATTACTTTACGGATTTTATCGCGTTTATTTACATTTTTAATTCCCGACGATTTCGAAACTTTCCAGAGCCGTGGTCACGGGTAGACTGAGATGTCATGCGTCTTGTTGCCAGTGATGAGCGGGGTTTCAGATCTTAGTTTTATTAATTATATTTAATCGTACTCCGACCATCAAAACGAACTGATTTTATCTTTGCCACGGTGGTATTGCTTGGGTTTAAGCAAGCATATACACTGCTACTGATGCTAATGATTTGCTTATGGTTGGTCAAGCATCATCACACTGTGAATAAAATCAGTTCGTTTACTATGGACAATATAGGTAATTAAATAAGAATTGAAACCCTCATCATGTACGATGAACAATCGCGTGACACTAAATCGATTCGGTAAAATAGATCGCGATAAATCATATTGTATTAATATAGCTTATATAATCCCGAACACATTTCAATTTAATGTTAAGCTATTAAAAACATAAATTAACTATCAATAAATAATACAGCAATAATACAGTATTCGCTTACATGAAGGAGGATGAAATAAACAATATCTTACGTATCTTTGTATCAAATACCTAATTTCTCCAAAGAATGCAGTTAACATTTTGGGTTATGAAGATCTGATTTCAGTCGCTTTGCTTAAACGTTGTTATTCAGGTTAATTTGCATGGATCAAAAGCCGATCCCATAAAAACTTGGGATTTATTCGTTACATACAAAAATATGACTTTTTCCTGTTTATAATATTAATATAAATAAACTAGGCACCGTAAAATGTATATTTGTGATGCTGATGCTATGCATTAGGCAGTAACGGCTAAAAGGCAAACGTAGTTGAGAGTGAAATTCGGTGAAAGATACTTTTTTAAATTATTTAACGTGTCTACAACAAAAAGTATAAAAAATATAGTAATGTCAAAAATTATCATCAAATTTTGAAACTTGTTTAGAGGCACGGCTCTTCGTAAAGCTTCAGGAACTTGATAAAGCTTTATCTCACCCCATGAAACTTCATTTAACGCAAGCCTGTAATACTATCATCAAAATAACGTCCTAATGTTCAAGCATAAGAGGTTTGTAAACATATTTTTTTCATTCACTTTACTCGGGGTAATTAACTCCTGTTTTTTTAAACAAATTGTTATTATTGTTCGATGAAAACAAGATTTTTGTTAAAACCATTCGAATTATTTCGTAATATGCATTAAAAAGTTACAGAACTTATTTTACTAACATTTAATTTTATTTAAAATCATGAACAATTATAATATTTACGTCGAACTCAAATATAAAACGAATTAATGATTTAAATGTTATTTGCGAAACTGTAGAAAAATATACGTCGGCCGGCTGTGCTACGTGATCGAGAATTATATTTAATAACATAAAAAAGATTTTTGTACAAGTTCAAAGCTTACAGTGTCGTGGTATTCATTCCTGTTTAGAAAACCAGTAGATAGTCTAAATATCGTACATTCCGATCTCTTCGGAAAACAAAAAATATATTATTTTCCTAAGCACTCTATGATTACATGTTCAGGGGAAAATAACAAAATTAGTTATTAGGCGAGATGTTCGACATAATTGCAATAATTAATACTTTACTGCGCAATTACAAGATAATAAAGTTTTACGGCGTTCTGCTGTGTTGCTTGGGACATAAAAAATGTTATTGATGAAATGTGTTTTTCTACAGCACCATACTTTTGGTATGCCATTCAATATTTTATAATTAACCTTTGTTTATATATAAATTAATGTTTTACGTTATAAATTCGGTCTGTTATTAATGGATAAGTATATTAGCATAAGCTTTCATCTCGCAGTTTTGCATGCTTAAATATATTAAACTCCTATAAATTATTTTAAATGTTTCCATTTTTGTAAGTCCTCTTGTTGTTAAAAAGAGATTTGACTTTATTTAAATGTACTTTGATTATGGTATTTACTGCAACGCGGCGAAAAGTTACACACCCTTCTATCGAAAATTAATTAAGTTCAGCCGCTTATATAGAATTTGAAACTAAACCTTGAGTGCCAAAAGACAATGTTCTAGTCGAACAGTTTTTTATTCAGAACATAAAACTTGAAAGTATTTTTGCGCGTACCACTGATGCTAAGCGTCAGATTATTCCTTAAATTTATTCCGTAAGTTTATTCTAGCACCTGTAAAAAGAAATTGTTCCTTTTTTGAGATAACTTAAAGTGCTACATTCGTACGTTTTTCTTCATAAATCGATGGACCGATTTTGAATATCCTTGCTTGCTAAAGGTATATTAAAATTGTGTATACATTGCGTCAGTGTCGTGGCGTGTTTAAGATACGTATGAGGTTAAATTAAAGCATAAGTATGAACACAGCAGAATGCGTAATTCCAAAAATTATATTTGTTATAATATTCATTCTATATATTAAAAAAATATTATTTTCTCGTCATCCATCCCACAGTGCCTCAAATCAAAAGTCTTCGATCAGTGCGTCCTGCCTGTTATGACCTACGGTGCCGAGACTTGGACACGGTTCAACTGGTCCATAAATTTAAAGTCGATCAGCAAGCTATGGAGAGGGCTATGCTCGGAGTATCTCTGAAGGACCGCATCAGAAAGGATGTGATCCATCAGAGAACCAGAGTCACCGATATAGCCCACCGGATTAGTAAGGTGAAGTGGCAGTGGGCCGGTCATATAAGCCGCAGAACTGACGATCGCTGGAGTCGGAAAGTTCTGGAGTGGAGACCGGCAAACGTAGTGTAGGACGCCCTGCGGTAAGATGGAGTAACGACATTCGAATAGTTGCCGGCGTGGGCTGGATGAGAATAGCCCAAGATCGGAAGCGGCGGCGTGTTTAGGGAGGCCTATGTCCAGCAGTGGATTGACACAGGCTGATGATGATGACATTGAAAAATGTGCACATTATAATATTTAATAAAAATAATACACACTACTGCCTGTTAATAATGTTCGTACACTACAAACAATACAAACGTAATTCGTGGAAAAAACGCAATTGATGCACAATTGAGACATTTTTGAAACTGTTATATACTGACTATTTGCTGTCTCGTAATCAAAACTTAGATTTATTCATCTCAGGAGGTAGAAACAAAATGAAAATGTTTTATTAAATCGTAAACAAAATGAAACAGCATGATTTCGTTTCACCGCGAAGTTTTAACAAGCAATTCACTGCTTTGAGCACGAACTCTGAAATTGTTTCGTTTTAAACGTACCGCGTTAAACTTTTAGATATTTAACGTTTGTAGTTGTTTTGGTTTGGGCAGATTTTAGCAGTATATATGGCGTATAGCGTAATTCATTGTAATAACGTATTTTGGCTACTAAATATTATGTAAAACGTTTTTATTTATAAACGTTACAAACTGAGGTTTGCATTTAGACAAAAAACTGTTGAAAAATAATAAGTTGTGTATTATAAAGATTTTTCAATATTTAGTAGAACTGATTAATTGACTGTTTGTGTACATTACATAGTTTACTTTCTAAGCAGCTGCTATGATCATTTCTCAATTTTTTGTAGCAATACGGCTGATTACCTGTTCGTCGGATAAATGAAATGCTTCACGCATAGAATTGGCATCTAATAAGAAGCGCTTCTTATGTCACGTGCTACGCTGTTTTCAAACGACATGCAGCAATAAGACTCAAAAAATCCCAATAATCTAGATTAACCCCATTTCAAACGGGAATACGGTACTACTGCTTTACAGCAAATACAGGCACGGGCGATATTTCTAAAGCCATTCTTCTGTAGTAAAATATATACCTATCACCTTCAGGCTCCCGCTCCAGTGGTAATACTAAGACATGTGCCAATCACACACGCGGGAAAAACGTTGACGTGACGAAAAAAAAGGGAAACTGAACACAATAAAATCCGAAAAAGTAGTAATGTTTCCTACCTAGCTAATATCTTCTTATCTATCTTATTTCATTAGGTAACCTTAAGTATTGCTAGTCAATAACCAAAACTAGGCATAACGTTTTTCATTTTCACTTTAGCATTATCTTTCTTCAGCATTTTACGAAATTATAATCAAAATGCAAAAGGACCTTTATAAAAATTTAATGGAACTTATAAATAAACCAATGAAAAAATCAATGTTATGATAAATTGTTCAGGTAAAAATTCAAAAACCTGTTCAACATAATTTAAGTTATTCCACAGTCTGAATTCAAATTAGACAAATTTGATTAACAACATGGTGGTTCATATTTTAATTCTTTATTCGGTTTATAATGAACAAGTTTCGTAGAATATAATTCGTCAAATTTAAATTGAAAGGAAATTGACTAGTTTGAAAGTAAAAAGAGTAAAAACGTAAGTAGTAAGGGTTTATATGTATGCTATG
Source organism: Lamproptera curius (assembly GCA_029286875.1). Classification (NCBI taxonomy): domain Eukaryota; kingdom Metazoa; phylum Arthropoda; class Insecta; order Lepidoptera; family Papilionidae; genus Lamproptera; species Lamproptera curius. The sequence goes on along the minus strand of JAGSMT010000237.1, from coordinate 77,157 downwards.
TCCCACTAACCCCACAATTACGCTGGCTTCTTACTTGTAGCTTCTGTCCTATTTAAAGGTCATCTTTAAACAAGAAAATCGATTTTATTCTATACTTTGTTTGTGCAATAGTATTTTTTAGGAGCAGTAGACTGAAATCTTCTATGTCACATTAAAATAATAATACATTTTTTAACTGTCCTTCCACATTCGTACTAGTAGGTAGATCTGGATTAACGGTGTCTGATTCCGAAGGTTAAGATACTGCGCTGGTTAATTTTAACGTAATATTATCGTCTAACAAACTGCCGTTTTATGTTATTATAAATTCTAACTAAATTATATTATTAAAATATATTTGCATTGCATAACGTACAATCTACGCTCTTATGGTCTCAGTATAAATCACTCGTTGTTTTTCGGGGTTAACGACATTTTTGATCATTTCCTATTAATGGTGGTTTTTACTATTATATATGTGAACACAGTAAACCTATGTAATAATCATGTCATATTTCCCTGTTATATTTACGAATTCCTTCAAAAAGTAACAGTTACGGTGAATCTTTATCGTAACAATTACTTTTTACTTTGTTCAATTACAGCATTATTTAAAAATAATTCCTTATATATAAAAATTGAATCCCCGTAGTCCCACTTTACATGCCCAACTTGAACTAAGATGCCCCTTTTATTTTGGGAATTGCGCGAATTGCCTAGCACGCTGCACTAAAAACAATTCCAACCCGCAGAAATGTGTCTGTTGGATATTAAGATTGACCGCTAGTTTATTCAGATATATCGATGACAACATAGCAAATCTCCCTTCCTCAGACGGTTCGTCAGCGTCTCATCTATGGCCCAGTCCTGCTGCGCTATGATTCATAAATCATAAGGAAAGTGGACCGCAGAATGCTAATACCATATTTACTTTTGCGGAGAAGGTAAAGAGTGGTCTACCACTGTTCAACTTTCTGATACCGGGATACATACAGAACGGGCTTTGTACCTTGTATAGTCTATGCCACACTTAAGTGGCATTGGCCGGGGGTGCTAAGGTGCAACATCATAAGAGATTATACGGAAATAAAGTCAAGGCCATTTAATTTCCAATGATATAAGAAAATTGAGTTTAGGAATTGTTATATACAATTAAAGATATTATTATTATTTTAATAATTATTTTTGTTTCTGCGTAGACGAATCTCTCGATAGAAATAAGGTTATAACTCGCAGCGTTTAGACATCAAAAAAGATTAACGGCGGACATCGGGCTCAAAGTGATGAAAGTGGGTGCGGAGTGGCAATATCTCAAGTGTCATCTAGCTGGGGTACTCTGCAAAGGTTAAACTAAGCTAAATTTAGATACGAGAGCACAACAAAAAGAAATCAAAATTTTACCGAATGACTGGCTACTAAGAAAACCTCTAAATTATGACTAATTAATTAATTCCCATGTTCATAATTTTTTTATTGTTATGAAAGGGAAACATTTTCAAATAATATACAAGATAATTGAATATTTAAAGAATTTATAATAGTATTGAATACAGATATCAAAAGAAAATTTTAATATTACTGACAAATAAAAGGCTCATTTATTCTTTAGTTTCTTCAGTTCAGACTTTTGTGTGGATAGCATATTGTTATAAGCTTATATTCCTAATAGTGACTTAATCGTAAAAGATTATTAAATAATGTCCCTAACTTTGGAGTCTTACGTATTTTTATTAAAATTTTACTGTGTATTACTTCTTCTTTAACTCCTCAATTTAATTTATGAACACATAAACGATTTAATTTATTCTAAAAGCATACTGAGATGCCTAGTTAATATGAAGAATTTTACATTTTTAAAAATAGAATGCTCTCTAACCTGCCTACCTAACATTATTAAATAAAATTACTTTGCGATTTTATCGCGTTTATTTTACATTTTAAATTTCTGGATGTATCCGGTATTAGAAAATTGAACAGTGGTAGACCACTCTTTACCTTCTCGCAAAAGTGAATATGGTATTAGCATTCTGCAGTCTACTTTCCTTATGATTTATGAATCATAGCGCAGCAGGACTGGGCCATAGATGAGACGCTGACGAACCGTCTGAGGAAGGGAGATTTGCTATGTTGTCATCGATATATCTGAATAAACTAGCGGTCAATCTTAATATCCAACAGACACATTTCTGCGGGTTGGAATTGTTTTTAGTGCAGCGTGCTAGGCAATTCGCGCAATTCCCAAAATAAAAGGGGCATCTTAGTTCAAGTTGGGCATGTAAAGTGGGACTACGGGGATTCAATTTTATATATAAGGAATTATTTTTAAATAATGCTGTAATTGAACAAAGTACAGATTAAAAATAATTAATAAAATTAAGATCTGGAAACCCTTCAGCACTGGCAAGAAGACGCATGACATCTCAGTCTCTCCTTGACCACGGCCGCTGGAAAGTGTTCGAAACGTCGGAATTTAAAATGTAAAATAAACGCGATAAAATCCGTAAAGTAATTTTATTTAATAATGTATAATATTCACAAGCAATAGAAATAATTGTGCCTACCTAACGTTTAGGTTCTTCTCATGTCTGAGATGTCCTATTTCGGACCATTAGTAACTTCCTTGACAATCATTAAGCGAATGTGACGTTTCTATATTGAATAAATATATTTATATGTGAATTTAGTAAAAACTTATTTTAAAGGTAGAGGCGTTCTTATTACCGAACGGCCATTTTAAAATCCCCGCGCCATTTTTGGTGCCAATTTACTTAGATATTAGACTTTCTTCTTCGTGAAATTGTATCTCTTAATTGACTGAACTATAGGTGAAAACGTCGCAATAATGAAACATAGTGCTTTACAAAAGAATTAATTGAAAATATAGCATTAGATCTTTTAAGACATCAAGAGCCTTTTACATTTAAAACAGCGTATCGGCTCAGTGCTGTAGCAAGTTATTAAACTAGCTACAAAGCAATTCATAATTAGAAATGGTTTTTGCCTCTTGAGAAATTCCGCTAAGCGCTTGAACAAACGTCGACTTTAGATGTTTGCTGAGCCTTTAATACTTACCGCTCCAGTTTAACTAAATATTAATAAATGATTTATTTGTTATTCAATCTAACAATTTTTTACACATGGTTTATGCCATTTCACTTCTAAGATGTATTATAGTGGTTTTAATGTATTGAGTTTGAATCAAGGGTTTCTAAGAGCAAGATTTCTTAACTACTGCATTTTAAAATATATCACTATTATCTTCCTTATCTTTATTTTGGAATTGTTTAATACAATTATTTCTTTAGTTTACGTAAATACTACACATTATTGATGTTATGCGGTAATGGTAAAATAAGTACATTTTGCATAGGTACAAACTAAAAAAAAAAAGTTAAAACTGGCATCAAGACGCATGCCAACTGAATCTACCCCGTGACCACGGCCGCTGGAAAGTGTTCCAAACGTCGGAAATTAAAAATGTTAAATAAACGCCATAAAATCCGTTAAAAAGTCCTTTTATTTAATCAGCACTTCGTTTGAATTTCTTAGTGATTTCTTTCTTCTTATATAATTAACTACTAGCTTACTTCGAACACGTACTAGCTAAAATCAACATAATGATACTTAAAGACGCGTTTAATTTGGTTAACAATTTTCCCGACCTCTCACATTCCTGGGTAGGAATCGGTGTTCTTTGGCAAGGATTTGTGGTTGGTCAAACCTTATATAATGGTTGGATTGATCCAGTACATCGTCGCATACTGCAGACTTCTTTAAGCGGGGGTGCTTCACGTAAGCTATGTGTTCTTTTATTAATATTAATGGATCGCTTAGTTTCGCGAAAGGGAAGGGAGACCACATTCACGATTAAACTTTTACACTCCTGGATATTGACACATTGTCCAATAAAACGGACTAATAAATAAAATACAGGTATGACGTTGGCTGGGTAAAAAACTTTGACAGACGAACAATACCTCAGTCTGCTCGTGACCATGGATCCTGTAAAGTGTTTGAAACGTCGGGAAAATTGTAAACCAAATGCGATAAAATCTGTAAAGTCTTTCATTGAATCATGATGTTTCTTTCTGAATCCAAAAGTTTTGCTAAATATACTTTTTTTATTATCTTCTGTAATCCTAACCACGCTTGCTACCGCGACCGCCCTATCTCTTATCTACAACATATTACATCTAAGGGTGCGTCGAAATAGAGCCCCCGATTATATATCCACTGGCCATAAAATTTGAAGACCTAAGCCCTTGCAGAAACAGTACTTCCAGCTCGCAGCGGCAGCCTTGGTACAAGGCTCCAGAGCTAGTATAGTTTTAGCCACGAAAGAATAAGAGATCTATAATACTAACAGCACCCTCCTATTCTGCAATAGCTCATCCACGCAATATCTACGGTGAGACCACGCCGAGTCACTAGGGCGGAGAGTGGTCTACAAATATCAATTCTCGTTCAAACTCCTCGCTTGCTACGGAGACCAATGACGGCGGCACGTCTATTAGCTTCCATCCGTCTATTGTTTTTATCCTACTAATATTACGAATGCGAAAGTTCGCGAGTATGGACGTATATTACTCTATCATTCAAAAAATACATTTTGACGTATATTTTGCAAATGACGATTTTGCTTTAATATAGCTTTTACATCAGAATAACTTATGGGCTGTAAAATTTAACGATACCAGTGTAGTTTATTAAAGATGTAATAATAAGTGTCATGTATTTAGAAAAAATCTGGCATAGATAAGCTATTCTGGCACACTGCAAAATATTTCAGCTTGTACAAATATAATGTATAATATCGCCTCGCGGGTGAAATCGCAGGACAAAGCTCGTCCTTAAAAATTTTAAGTATGTTTGTTGCATCGAAATGTGTGAGTTTAACATTCCATTTATAAATTCTTTCTTTTATATACAAAAAAGTAAATTAAGTAATTATGAGCACATGAGTGAATTTTATCCATCTAATGAAGAAGGAAAATATGTTGGCGAAGTATTGGCCCGACCCCGCAATGAAACGCAGGAATGTTATAAACGTTTAATCAACTTTCAGAGGAATGGTTGGTATGATGAACATTTAAAACATTCTCAAAAACAAAGTTCAACGGTAGAATGGAAAAACGTTATAACGAAATCTAATTCACATTAAACGTTGCAAAAAATAGTTAATGTAGATTAGAATAGAGAGAAAAAATTAGTAGATGTTACGTAATTTATGATGTTATGTAATTTACCTGTTATAAAATCTGCTTAGTAATATAGAATAATTGGTAAACATAACTGTATTTTCTAGGTCCCCTTTTTACAGGGAGCCGTTTGGGCTGGTGCCCATTTCTGTCGCAAAGCGGTAAATTTAAAACACTATCGTGTTCCGGTTTGAAGGGGACCGTACCCAATGTATTCACTGGGTAAACGTGACGTAACATCCTATGTCTCACGGTAACCAGCGCATGAATTACATCATGGAATTGCCTATGTCAATGTTATGTTTATGTATGAATATTTTACTAATAAATGTGAAAAATAATTATCAGAATTAATCTTTATATATATTTATCGTGAAGAAAGTAGGTAATCCAATCCCTTTAATTACTTGAACCAGAGAAACGCTTTCGCAGAAGCATTCAAGTAATCTTTGACAATTAATGCAATCAGTCAACCATAATCAAAAAACATTTTGCAAGATTTAAACAGCAGATTGTATTCGGTGATCCTTGAGAGGGAATTTGTAACGTTGACGAGAAATTTCACGCCCATTTACGTCCTGAAACAAACAGCGCACATTGTGTTACACAAGGAATATAAAATGAAATACACAACGGAATATAAAGGAAAATTAAGTATTTCTACAACGTATATAAACGTGTCAACTGTGCTTTTCTTCAATATAAAAGCTGTTACGTAATAACGCCAGCAATCGACAAGAAAAATTTAATAAGAGTTAAAAGTAATAATAGTAAGTTATGTACTAATCCTATTAACGCTGTGTATTAATAATTATACCTATCAATTCAGTGTTGCTTTGTAGTACGTTATAGGTTTTGTACTAGTACAGAACATTATCTTACTTTGCAGTTCAACTCTCAGACGGTTTTTAGCTCGAATGCGGGTAATCTTCTACTGCAATTGATTACTACTATTCTTCAAACATCATGTTTTGTCAAACTCCACATCACACATGTACAAAATAAATCTCTCGATTGACCGTTATCCAGCGGTGATTCATTTAAGGAGTCTGGAATTAAATCTCGATTAATACAGGTAATCTTTTTTCTGTCATATTACCTACACGTTGAAACATATTGTGTTTGTTTTTGAACATTTTTTAAAACAAGTTTACATATGTTTTTCCTAGACCATATTTTCTATATTTAAATGTTTACTTTTGAAAATATTGCAAGTGCATCTAACACTTCAATTAGATATATAATCATGCACTTATAGTACATAAGGTATAACGATTAAAGCATTTGTAAAGCAGAAAACTAAATAAATCCACCAAAACAGAAGTGATTGTAAAATTCGTCAATATATGTATAGAAGGTTACATAAAAATTGCATTAAAATAAACAATAACATTAGTTTTCATGATACAAACAATACGAACCTAAGTTATTTAAAGTTTTAATATAACAAAGCCAATTGTACACATCCATTAGTGTCACATAGAGTAGTCTCTGTTCCTCTTATATAGTAAGTAAAGATATATAACTAAGACTTCGTTGGCAGCTTGTAACACTCGGCTTGTCAATATTTTAGTGGCGTTGAGTTTACAGACGACGAGACATTCTAGGCGTAACAGGTTTTGTTTTTGAATTTTTCATTTTATATAAGGAGTAATAGTAAAGTAAGAGTAATTGCTGATAAAATTGAATTGAGGTAAAAGAGATAAGTGATATGAATATTTTATTTCTCTTTTTGTTGAGGGATAATCCCCAACCACCTCATACCCTGTTCGCTAAATAAATAGGATTATCGGGTTATATTATGCTTTTTTCTTTTTAATTCTTTTTCATTTTCATAATTTGCAAATAGCTTTATTATTACATTTTATTTAACAATTTTGATAAAAGTAAAATATCTTTGAAGGTACAAAAAAACTTAGTTAACTGTAAAACACAATAATTAAATTATGGTGATGACAATTTTACATGAAAAAAGCCACTTTGATCCACACTGATCTATTGTTAAAAAATTTGATGCTGATAACGAAATATGTAATTTAATTCATAACGTCAGTAATACTTTCATGAGTACAAAGTTTAACGGTGCAAATAACGGTGGCAAAAGACATTAAAGTGACGCAAGCGAGCGAGTTATCGGCTGCACGGGATTTTTACTTAGTCCGTTATAAAATATCATTTTATTATTATTACACCCATGTGTTCGATACAAACATCATCAGCATGTGATAGTCCACTGCTGGACATCGGCCTCCCCTAATACACCGCTATCAATTAGGGGCCTTTGGCCCGTATCCCACAACGCTGGTCCAATGCTGGTTGGTGGGTGGACCAACTTTTATATGCGCATTCGACGCATGGAGCATCTTACTTTTCAGACAATTGGGTGATCAGCCCAAATTGCTCTAACCCACTAGGAAACGACAATGAAAATATTTTAAGTCCCCGCAAGATTCGAACCCACGACCTCCGGTTTCTAAGCCACACGCCTATACCACTAGGCTACGGAGCAATTATTATTAATAGTATATTTTATATTATTTAAATTTATATTAAATATATTATTATATAAATATATTAATGTTTGTAATGATGTTTATTCAACTTGATATAATGGTAATATTTTTATTCATCTAATATATCAACATTGTGATTTATCTTTGTAATACGATTTAGATAAGCGCCATCTAGTGACACATAATCAAAGCTTCTGATTTATAGTCCGCTGTACAAGTAAGCCAACATCTCTTAGAATTCTACATTTGTAGCAACAGATGGCGCTGAACTACCAGTTATATGATATATCAAAGTACGTCTTGTGAATCCATAAATTCTTAATCGAATTATTTATGATTAGTTCTTGTAAATCTATCATCTTTAATTATCTTAATTATTTTTGATTGATATTACTTACTATTTGTGAATATTAGTGAAAAAAAATTGTGCTTATACACTTTTCAAGTGCTCCGATATAATTGAGGTTAACTATCCGTATGTATTATTTATTGATATAATTATAAAATACTTTTATTTAATATAATTAACACGAAATATTATTAAATTATTAATGTTAAATACTTATTATTGGTTATTTAATATTCACAAAATAAAGAAATAAATTTAATAAAACATTTAATAAAAAGTTTGTGATAAAAATTAAAATTGAACATCAAATTATAATATTAATTTTTAATATTTGCTATTAAATTGAATAAATAATAAATATTTATAAAAATAACTAAATAAATTTAATGAAAACTTTTAAATAAAATGAAAAGTGAATATTAAATTAGGAAATCAATAAAAATATTTAAAAATGACCAACCTTAAATTCGATTTTGAATTTATTATTAAATTTATTTTAAAATATTAAATAATCAATAATTAACATTTAAATTAAGAATCTTATAATATTTAGTACAAATTTTGTCCTATATATTTATTATTCTCTAAATTTTGTTTTTAATGATGCCAAAGATATATAACTTCTCACGCACGTACATAATTTCATTAAAAATGTTGTCTTCTAACTCAATGATTTTCAACTCCCGAAACGAACCTACTTCTGTCAAATATCTTATCACTTTAACTCCTCGATATCCAATTTGTCAAACACAGGCGACAAGCGTACGTCGTGTTGACGAAGAGCTCAGCTAAGTGCGGATCTCAGTTCATAGGAATTTAATAAATTCTGCTTAAAATCACCTATAATATAAAAATATAATAATAAACGAAACAAATATTATGTATATAATTTCAGTAATTTAAAAACGGATGATGCAAACCGACAAAATAATAAATAATATTTTATTGCATAAAATATGGTCTACGGCACAAAAATATTATGAAATATTATACATTATTAAATAAAATTACTTTACGGATTTTATCGCGTTTATTTTACATTTCAAATTCCTGACGTTTCGAACACTTTCCAGCGGCGTGGTCCAGGGTAGACTGAGATTTCATGCGTCTTCTTGCCAGTGCTGAAGCGGGTTACCAGATCTTAATTTTTATGAATTATTTTTAATCTTTACTCCACCTTGCAAAATGAACTGATTTTATCTGTACAGCCGGCGTTATTATGCTTGGGTTTAAATTTTAATTTATTAATTATGGGTTAAACTGGTGAACAACCATCTTCTCTTGAAATTTGGATTTTTTTAATCTCAATAGCCTCACGGATCATCCTTGGGGAATCTTTGTTCTTTAGCGAATTTGTGGTGATCCAAATCTGATGTAATGGTTTGGGTGATTTGGGTTGGTCACCTGCCGACTTGGGTCTTCTTGTTTAATGTCGCTATTGTTCCTTCACGCGGGTTCTTTTGCTCCTTTGTTTGCCAATATAAAGAGGGCCCCATCACAATCTACTGACTCCTGGGTCTTGAAAAATTTACTTGACAGGTGGTGGGAATTGACCAATCTTCCACAACTTGAAATAAGTTTGATTAAGCCCGCCTCAAAAGTAGCCAATCTTGTCAGTTCGCCTCTCACAAAGGAGAAAGCAGTACTCGCTCCACTGGGCCCACTCCCGGTCCTTGACCTGCCCGTGGCGGCTTTTGTCTCCAGTCTTGTTAACATGGTGTGCTCAGCCGCCAGGTGTTCATCATCCCAAATCCCTCGTGCTCTCTGAAACAAAGGGTTTGCCCAGGTAGCTTTCCTGGGATGGATGGTGGTGTGAATTTCCATTTAAATTTTTTTGTTGGGTTGGTTTCTATAACAGTATGGCTCAAGGTGTTATCAGGTTGCGAATAATTAAAACATCAAGAAAAGCTAAAAAATTTTATTTTCTAACTCCATATAAACTGTATTTTTGAATTTATGGATTGGTGGTTTAAAAATCATTTATTTTATCAATGGTAAGATGGTAAATGATCATCCACATAGCGCTTATAAAATCTTGGATGAATGGGGCAGTGTGGGCCTTCTCCTCAAAGTCTTCCATAAAAATGTCAACAACCATGTAGCGAGGCGGTTGGAGTGCGACCGCTCAAAAGAGAGACGACCGATCAACAGAGCTTTTCAACATCATAGATGCGCTTACCTTCTTTAGTGCGCTCAAGGGTGACCAGCACTATGCCATGCGTTTGGTGCGTGGGTGGTCCATGTGTCGTACCGAAAGGGCGGGAATGTTCTGTGCTAGGATAGCTTTGACTCTTTATTATATATAGGTAGGATAGGTAGTCGTTTGACCACTGTCTGTACCACTTCCGGGGCCGAATGTGGGTTTGCACCTTTTCCCCATAGGGTAACGGGGCGTTTCCCTCTGGAGAGGTCGTTTTGTCGACTGGGAGGTCGACGGTGTGGAAACCTACTAAGGGGTTGGGCCTTTTGCAGCCTTGATGGAAGGACGGTGCGGGGGCTGGGACTTTGCGCTTCCTCTTTGATTTAAGATTTGATCAACGCAGTCGTCAATTCTGTAGGGTAAGTTGGCGTCGACCTCCATAGTCGCTTTCTGTGCCGGAGTGTCGACGGCATATTGCAGGTCGCTATCGTCCGCAGGTGGAAATTGCGTCTATCGGCTTTACGAGCGTGCAGTGGAAGGTACGGATGCCATGGGGCAACTGGACTTCGCTTCCTGATTCGAACATCTTGCAGTCGCGTCTCAATCTGGTTTCGTGCGGTATAATGTTTCGGCTGTCGTGCTATCTCGCAGAATGCCATGTTATCGGCATGCCAAAGCAGTCCTTTAGCTTCCGGTCGACCATTACACCGGTTAGGTCGCGCCTATAATAGATGCATGGGTTGCGTCACCCAATGCAATCCGGAAACCCAGCGGTTGCCGAGCGTGTGTAATCCTTTCCGCCCTACCAGGGTCGTTAGGAAGGTATATAGTGGCTGGTTCTGCAACTCAAGAAACACAATTTAAACGTTCGACAGGGTCTAATATAGTTGTAAAAATAACTTATTAGGCCAAGAAACAAGAATAAACTAAGAAACAAGATCGCTTTGTCAAACGGCTGACAACACAATTGTGTTAAGCAACGAGTTGCATTACACAGGTGCTGAGGTCAGCGGTGCGGCAAAAGCGTTTTACGATCGCAGGTGCAACCGTAAATGTGTTTTTCGATTGCACAGCAAAATAAGGCACAGCGCAACGACTTCGCGGAGCGGACAATGGATACCTGACAAGGTTTGTCTTTGGTCTGAAAATAGTTTGTTTACGTGGCCATACCCAATTTCTCATGAACAGACGTAGCAAATGGCCCAATTATCTTTAAGACATGATGAACTTTTGGAGTCTGCTTAACACCGATGATTTCCTTAACTTTCCCATGCATATTATATCTTGATTGCCTTCAGCTTGTTTCAACTCTTCAAATTGTTCTTTTATCCACAACTCTTTAGCTCCTGAGGTGCTATTGACAGTTTCTAAGCACTTAACAGACTGTTTTCTTGGGTATATTTTGATTTTCTAATAATTAACAATGTCTATTTGTATGTAGATCAGCTCAATAAATGACTAATATAGAACGCTTTTTCATTAGTTTTGTTTAAATTTCAATGTCCTTATGTCAAATGTCTTTGTAATAGTTTTAATATACGTAGTAAAGCCTTTTCTTTTAATATGCGCGCTGAATTTGCATTTTAACGATATTTACGTCGATATCGATTAACCGAAATGTAACCAGATTTGAATATTCATTTATTAAAATGAATTCGTCACAAGTGATATTGAAACTTTTGGCAGGAAATTTCCAATTCAAAATATGTGTAGACCCAAAGAGCCTTCAATCGCTTTTTAAATTAAGTTTTTCAGTGATGATTATACCAAAATAGAAAACTATGAACAGATGATGATGATGGACCAATGAATGAAATTTAAATATTATAAAACTTCAAGTTCCACTCTGTCCTAAAAAATTTACCTGACTAATATTGATATGACATAAAACTATATTTCATCAAAAGAATTTATTATAGATAACATAAAATGATTAAATAAGGTGCTTCTATGCTTCTCTAAATAATTAGTTGCATTTTAAACTGTGTCTAGATCCTTATTATTTTAGTTAATCTTTCTCAAATAAACAGGTCTCTTATCTCTTTACCCTTTATTTGTTTTGTTCTATTATCCTTTAAAATATAACATTCTAGATCCTTAATTATTCATTATTCAAGTCATTTTGTTTAATCCATTGAGCTGTTTATTACCCTCGTCTTATCTCTCTTTACCCTATTTTCTTGTTGACTATTCCAAACTATTGTCCTGGTTACATAAATACGCTATGTGTAACATATTCTAAAGAAGTTGCTCTCATACCCTATAGACACATCGTTTACGATTTGTATCGTCATAGTATTCCATTGAGATGCAGTATTCTTAAATATACGTTAGATCATTGTAATTATTTCAGCATTGAAAAATACTTATAACTGCAAGGGTTAAAATGTTTCGCAAAACTTTTTAATATGTCATAAGTTAACAATCCTGCTAAGAATAGTAACTATTTTTTCTCTAAAGAATTGTGCATCTCTAACAGTTACTATCCTAATATGAAAAATAAAATAGGTTAAAGTTATAATGATATAAAACTTAGCGTTCACCTAGTATTCCATTGTAGAACGAGGTTCAACCTCATCTTAAATCCCTTAGTGCATGCTTTTTACGCCAGTTATGACAATCATTTAATCAATTTGATAAAAAGCATGATTAACTTATATTTTACCTAAGTACAGTTAATTTTCAAATGTTTTCGTTATTATCCTTTTTAAATGTCATTAAGGTCAACTAATTTATGATATACAACTACTCGTTTTTCTATCTAGAACTTGATATAACTCGATGATAAAATAACTTACTGAAAAGTTTACTATTGAAAATAAATAGGTTAAGTTATTAATTATATAAAACTTACGTTCCTGATATTCGATTGAATACAAAATTAGAACTGAGCGTTAAAGCGTCCAATAACTGAAATAATGCTCAAGTGCATAGTGAACAGTGTTTCTAACGGCCAGTGTATGTGACACCGATTCATCCATTCATTAAATTTCTGCATACAAAAGCATCGGATAGTATTACATCATTCTGACCTGCCTTAAGATATTTCTTAGCCATTTGCACGTGTTCAAAGGTATATTGCATCGTATTTCATCACCCATTAACAGTTTACTTATGAGTTATAGGTCTTAATCTTTTAATTATAATGGCTATTTAAATTACATTATCTCATCATCATCATCATCATCATCTGATTGATAGTCATTATTCGGATACCTATAACACTATCCATTTAAGAAGTTTACGATAAAGTAACTGCAGTTAAAATTTTAATCAACATCGATAATACCTGAATCAAAATTGACCAGCCAGAATTATTTAAGTGTCACAATAACGAAAGTTGAATCAATCAAAGCGTAACACGAACGAGGGTATTTCACTCGAACGGCGCCGGTGGTTTGAACGACCATTCAATCCACTTCTCTGATGCTTCAAATGCACGCAAACCAAATGCCTGTGGATGTATTCACAGATTTCCACAAGCATCCCTGCCTACTTAAATTATTTCTTTAATATTCATTTAGTATTCGATAAGGAAATTGCGACTGTTTTATATTGGTCAACCATTAACAGTTTGCTATATTATGAGCGTTTTTTTTTTGTTTAACTTAAATTTATTTTACCATTACACAATGGCTATGTTAAAATTTTTAGCGATTATCTGATATGCATTATATTAAATTGTGTAATGCATGAAAGGTGGCATTATCGCATCATTATTTTACGTATATTGAAGCTTAATCCCAAATTGGGTAATTTTATAGTCAGCTTTTTATTTTTCTTGAGGATTCGTCGCGACAGGATATTAAAGTTTTTGCATTATGCATTAAAATAGGCTTTTATGAGAGAAAAAGCTGTTCTGTAAAGAACATTTCGTAGTCTTTAGAAGAAGTTTTCTTTGTTATCATTAAAAATAATATTTAGATTATAATAACGTTTAACATTACATTACTTTACAACTTTTTAAAATTAAAGGTAAAGTTACAATGTTTTTGGGACTTTGATTATTTTTTTTGATTATTGATATTTAATAGTAACAGACATTTTTTCAAATTTGTGTACACAAATGTCCGAGTGTTTCTTTAGGGCATAGGTTATAAACTGCACGAATGACTGTATTTAAAGAACAAACACATTATTAATACCAGTCGTCTTTACACTCAGCAGCATGACATTTTACATTGAAAATATCTAAAATATACTAAATGGGTTGTCTTCAAGTCAGTTATTTGTTTTATATTGTCTACAGCATGTGCCGCACAGATAAGTTTATTCGCCAGTGAATAAATAAGGGGACCCCCACTGTAATGTAGCGTCTATTGTTACGCCGAGAAACAGAGTAGAATCAATAATGTGTATATGTAGCTACTTTATGCACACCATATATAAATATTTATCTATGATATAAGGTTGAGCCACCCTTTGCAGTATATAAATGCAATTTAGTTACTCTGTTTTTTGATGTCGTTATAAGAGTAACTGACATTTTCTGAAAGTATTCAAGATGGTTTATTCAAGTAGTCATTCAATCGTATATATACCTTATAAAAACATAAATGTAAATACTACTAATTAAAGGGTTACGAGTGTTATAGCTTCCCTTTAAAAATGGACGTTTACACTTAGCGCGACACCTGAGTAAGTCATCTACATATTCCTTTTTATGCCGTACGCTTTCTATCTTTTTTCATCAAAGGCTGCTCTCAAAGTCCTTTGTGTGCTTTTATTAATTATGCAAAGAATTATTTAAGAGCGCTTCTTCATATGAAAAATTTATATTCATAAAATTTTAAATAGCTCAGTCGACTTCGTGCTTTCAACTTTTTCTTGTGAAAATAGTATTTATTGACATTTTTTTTCGTTAATCCCAAGGCTAATAGATGGAGTCCAGTGTATACAAGAAATGATAAAAGTCCATAAATATTAAAAATAGATCATTTTTAATATGTCTGAAAGCAATTTCGACCTTTTTGTTAAAATGTCAAGGAAGTAAACCGAAAAACGTTTAAAAGTTTTTGTAGAACTTTTAGTTTACTTTATATTAATAAGATTCTATAAACTTTTTATATAATACGAGTATATTTAACTTTCTTAATTGAACCTTAATTTTTGCTCACAGCTAAATATAATGATACAAGGTTGGAGGTCTCCTATTTACTGGGGGCCGTCTGGGGCGATACCTCAGCGGTGTCTAATTCTACAACAATGCAGTAGTTTGAAAAATACTACTGTGTTCCGGTTTGAAGGGCACCGTATCCTGTATATATGCTAAATAAACGAGACATATCATACTATGGCTTACGGTACAGGGCATTAGTGATAATAGCGGCTCGCTCCGGGTAGTGCCGCTGTCCATAGGCGTCGGTGACCACCTTCCATCAGGTGGCCAGACTGCTCGTCTGCCTTCGTACCCAATAGAAAAGAAAATTGCTTGTAAATTTTCGAACATCAACGGTATGGAATTAGGATGTATGCATTAACTAGACTGTTACCCAAAAGTGTAATTATTTTGGTTACGTTAAATATAACTTAAATATAAGAACTCAATTAAGTTGCAATTATTTCTATATCCCGCTTTTGGAAGTACTTCATCTCTTGTAAAAGTTCTAAAGTATAAGCTTCAGACACTAATTACTGTGGTGTTAAGAGTACATTTATACATACACATTTGTTTTAATGCTTTGTAATTGTATAAAAAAAATCTGTGCATAAGCTTCAGACGCGTACTAGGTGATTGGCCAAATGAGGCGTCGATCTTTTTTTGCACTGTAATTCTCGCCTAGACGGCGTTAAGTAAAACGTATGCAAGTCGATGGCCTTAACCTAATTTTTCTCAAAGCTCTTTCTATGTCTCTTAATATACATTTAATTCTCAAACTTAAGCTTACAATGCTTTTGAACATTTTTAACGGAGAAAATTGGCGACCGCAGAATGATCAGATTTACTCTATCCAGCTATACTGTAGCATTGTTTGTTTTTCTCTGTTTAACTCTTCTCTTGTAAACATTGTCGTTATTTATATTTATTATTCAGTAAAGATAAGTACGTCTAAGCGACTCTTTTACTAGAATTTTTTCAAAACAAGTTAATTTACTACGGCCGCAATTTTACTTTAAAATCATCATAAGTCTGTGTTAGCCTACTTCTAGATATAAGATCCTCCCATAACGCACACCTTCGCCATTACGGGGTTTTTAGACCGTACCTCACCACTAACTAACCAACCAGAAAACAACGATGACACAAAGTGGTTATCCGTGGAATTCGAACGCACGACCTCCGGTTTATAAAACAAGGACCAGTATCGATTGCCACTGAGGCGTTTTATAACTAAACTACAATAAATATTTATCTTAAAAAATTACTGTAGCAGCTTATTAAACTCTGCATTGCTCTAAATGTATATAAATCGATATTTTCCTGATTAAACAAAATATTACCGAAATATAATACATACTTGCATAATCATGATATAAGAATATTTGAAGACTTATCTTACAATATCTGTTAAAGATGTCGTTGATGGTTCCGATTACGATTACAATTTAATAATGATAAAATAAAATTTTTACATGTACATGTTTTAAAGAGACAATAATGAGTTTACAGGGAAAATTGTAAGCAACTTCAGTAAGCAACAATGTTCATATATATTACTTAAATTGAAATCGAGATTAAGAAAGTGTTGATAGTTATGATGTTCACAGTAGATTATTAGTGAATAAAGCAGATATGTTATATTATTCATGGCAATCTTTCAATGTGCTTCGGAAACAGTAAGAAATTCATTTAACTATTCTTCAGGGAAAATTCCTCAAGAATTCCGTTCATTGAATGTGCCGTTGAAAGCAGCGATCCGCGGGGACGCGTGGGAAATGAGCAATCTGTTACTCCAGCTCCATTGTACTGAGCTGCGATGGGCGACACAATTCTCACTCGAACCTACTTTGATAATGGTTTTGCACATCTGATTGGCGTAATGGATCAACCTTTTTTTCTACAAAATAGGTTTTAACTAAAAAAAGGGCAAATATCTTATCAAATAATTATACTGTAACCTAAACAGCGTGTTATGTTTGTTTTCGTATTTAATTCCTTATGAAAAGAAACATTATATTCACTATTAGTTTTATATTGCTTTACAGGTATTGCTCCTTAGATATAATGTTTATCAATTTGCCTTAAATTTTGAAGTGAAATAGAGTTATAATTCAAGTTATTCAGAGAAGAACCGGTACATACAAAGTTTTATAGTATAAGTTGCAAAATTATAATCGTTAATGAAGTCATTTTATTTTTGAATCCTA
Source organism: Lamproptera curius (assembly GCA_029286875.1). Classification (NCBI taxonomy): domain Eukaryota; kingdom Metazoa; phylum Arthropoda; class Insecta; order Lepidoptera; family Papilionidae; genus Lamproptera; species Lamproptera curius. The sequence goes on along the minus strand of JAGSMT010000237.1, from coordinate 59,670 downwards.
AATAAACGTCAGACAAGTTGCCAAAGGACTTAGGAATTTTAATTTTTTCTGATGATCTTGTGCTCTGTGGAATAAATCTATTAGAACATACCAGATGAGGAGCCACGGGCGCGTCTCCCTATCGAGTGACTTAACTGCACCAAGGGCCACCAGATGGGCCGTCACTTTCTGATTCCCGTTAGCATGCTGAATCGTGGGCTGCCCATGTGGGCCGACGCCTTGGCTCAATTCAGACGCTTTCTTAAGGATGAATTAATAGCTAGAAGATCTCCATCTAAACTTTACTACCACTTCTTAAAGTGTTGGCGATGAGAGAAGAAGTGGCGCAAGAAATTCCGGCAACGCTCCTATCTAATACGGTGTTAAGATACAGTGTCATATAGCAAAGGGTGTGTATGTTCGACCTCACCGGTGGGCCCGATGTCATGAATGTGTGTGTTTGTCCCACACTCTAAGTGTAGGGTGTGTTTGGCTACTGCTTGGGCGTCGCAACCTTTTATGCCTTAAGGGTGTTAACTAAATTCTTGTATTTTACAAGAAGTGAAATCACCTTTCAGATCTAAGAGATCTAGCGATTTCAAAAATGACGCGCAGTTATTGCCATTGCTATGGCTAGCATGCTGGCTAATTGCAGCAGCGACGGGCCGCTGTGCTCTCGGAGTCAGCTCCGGCGCTGGCTATTGTCACGCGGGCGGAATTTCCAAGCATTGGAAGGACGGATGGGTGGGAAGGCGGTGCTGTTGGATGGGTTTGGTGGTCGCCTGGAAGAGGATTCCCTGGGGTTTGCAGGAATTCTGCGTTTTGGCGCTTTAGGGCAGCCAAGGTAATTCGCCGTGTGGCCGGAATTGCGGCAGTTAACGCATGCAGTTGTGACACTGCCCTGAGAGTCCGTTAGAATGCGGCCCCTTAAAGAAAAGTAGACTGATCGCACAGAGTTGTTCTAGCTAACCAGCACCATGTCATAAGGGCGTTTGGTGCGTGGGTGGTACATACGTTGTACCAAAAAGGTGGGAACATTTGATTCTTGGATAGCAGATGCTATCTTTGAGCAAGGGATCTCCTTTGGCAGTCCTTTGACCACTGTCCTAAGTATGCACTCATCCGGGAGCGCGAATGTGTGAAATTGATGCTCCTTTTCCCTGAAAGAAGTCACCCTCCGATACTCGTCGGGCTAACTATAATTTGATCTCCTGATAGCATCAGAGGCCTGAAATTTTATATTATTCGACAGGGCTACTTCTTCTTTCGCGGAGGTATGTCGGTGGGGGGCGTTTCCCTAGCGAGAATCGTGCCTTAGAACGCTGGGACGGCTGGGCAGGGCGAGAGGCCGGGGGGCGCCTAGGATCTGCGGGATGGATAGATGGGTTCACCGTCAGAAAGGTCGATGGTTTGGAGGCCTGCTAAGGGCAGGTGGCTGGAGCATCAGGCTTTGCAGCTTTGCCAGGAAGGATGGTAGCAGGTGAAGAGGCGCGGCCCTTGCGCTTCCTCTTTGATTTGACGGTTTTGAAGCCGTCGTTGGATTGAGGATTAATTAACACGTCGACCTCCATATCCTAAAGTTTAAAATAGTTAATACTTCTATTATTTTTGTAAAATATATACAACATACATACACATAAAAGGACATGTGCAACAATTCGGTATAGAATATTAAAAAAGTGAATGAAAATTACTCGCCCAACTGATGCTCGGCTAGTTTCAAAAAGTAGTCATTTTGAAGACATGGATGATTGCCAAAAATAGCGTAATATGTTGGTTGCATTTGTAAATTTCTGATTTAACTTTTATTTTTACATACATTAGACGTAATATTTAATACGATAAATTAAATATGCAATTTTGACTAAAACATTTTATACATGTATTAAATTTGAAATGGATCTTAGATTAATTCCCTCGTTAGCTTTTATAAGCCAATGCAGAAATAAGTGCATTTAAACATATATATTTATTTCATGTACTAAAAACGTGCCTGAATCGGCATTTTAATACAATAAGTAATAATGAGCTCATATGATATTAGAGGTGGCAGAAATTGTTGAGCATTTTTGTGCATAAACACTTACCCGCTTTTATTGCAGATGGCCTAAAACAACAAGGATCAAAATAATTTCTATGAAATAGTAAATCTTAAGTAGATGTAAAAAATGTAACCAGCGTTTTCAAAACATTTAGATCACGTCATTCTTCAATCACGTCAAAAGGATAGTCAAATAACGTGTGCAAAAAGCGGAAATACGCAGTAACTTACATAAAAAACATGCGCATCCAATGGAATACCCTTCGCGAAATCTGTCTAGAAATAAACTTAAGGGTATTTTATTAATATTTACATCTGAACGTACATTATACAGACTTTAAATCATATGTTTGTCTTAAAGTCGCATTTCATATGATAAAAGCAGTATTTTGAAAGCATAGAAAAACAAGTACTCTTTGTTTACTCATAATAAGAGCACAAGGCAATGGCACAACAAAACGTCGCATAAATATTTTGCGCGTCCTACATTCGTTTTGATTGCTGTTAAACAAAGGATATTAAAAATATAAATAAATACTAATAAAAGTATTCAATATCAAACATCAAAGAAAAAAACTTTACCATAAACGAATTGTGAATTGTGCCTGCGTAATTGAATTTTATAGATACAAATTAGAAGACGCAAACTTGTTATATAAGTAGTATTGTTTAATACATAAGCCAAATGTATTAAACAATACTTCTTATATAAATGAACATCTGTAGGATTATTATAAAGCTTAACACAGTAAAAATTCAAATTAACAATTCAACCAAATTATCTATTTTTGGGAATAACATTGCATAATAATTATAACATTACAGATTTATAGGGACAATTTTAATAAAATGCAAACATAATTAAATAAAAGAGCTTTAACTGATTTACTATTTACACATTAAAGGTTTTTAAGTTTACTTTAATAATATAAACGCGATCAAGCCTGTTAGGAGCATTAAATTTAACTTCTGAAGAAATTTTGATGTTTGAAATGTTTGATGTGTTATATTTTACTTTTCAATGTGGCCATAGTTTGTTTCAGAAAATTGTCTTCTTTCTATCTCCAGCGACAGCGTTTCTTGTCAAACAAGAGCAACGAGCGAGAGGTTTTAAATAGTCCAATGCAAGCATTTTGCAAAATTTACTTGAATAATATGTTCATTAGTTTACAGTACACCGTCTCTTTTGTGAGGAGCATTTTCTATGCCTTGTTCGTGGTTGAATGGACTTATTTAAAGCAATAGCTGTATTTAATTATTTGTATTGTCGGAATGTTATTTCTAATGTGGGTAGTTAGAAAAGGAGTCCCGATATTGACATTATGTCTGTCCGAGGTCGTGTATAAAAGACTGGTCTGAAATATATGAAGGGGAGTGCGTATTAGCCGCTACCCGGAACGGAACTCTCCTCGTGTGTGATAAGTGTTGTGCATCTGTGAAAGTGTTAGTGTGTTGAGTGGTGTTATGCATCGACTCGTCCGTACGAGACATCGTGGCTGTTGTCGGGGTCACGTGAGCCATTTCAATGTTTTTTTTAGTATAAGAGACGTTTAGTTATCGTCATCATTTTACTTTTGGAATTCTCTTTGAGATTTCTAAAATCAGAAGTGGGATAAATATTAGGAATCCTTTTTATTTTTTGAATTCTCTTTGAGATTGCTAAAAGTATAGTTATTGATGTTTAAAGACATGACATGACAAATTCTAATGCTAATCGTAGTGGAATAATGGAATCTACCTTGATTTAAATTTTTTAATATGCACGTCGTAAAACCCTTGCTTCGTCAAAAGTGTAGTATTTAGATGTCCAAATGCAGTCTCTGTTTTGTGGACAACGTTGTTAGAGTTAATGTGTAAAAAAAGACATTATATAAGACAAATAATTATCAACGCTAAAACTTAAGTGTTATTTAATGAATTATAAATACATAATTGCTTTAGTTTTGGCCACACATATTAAAGAGAGCTCACTCAATATCAACTCAGTCAAGGACGGTCCTGTGCATAACAATCTTATGGATATATTTACAAAATGAGGCGATCAGAGAGCGGAACTAATTACCGCGGACATTGGGCATGTAGCCAAAAGAGGGGGCGTTAATCTATATCTCGAGTGCCGTCGGACGGAGATCCAGCTGGCGAAGGTTCATTTCGTTTTGTGTGTCAAAGCACTAATTTACATAAGATGGAAAGTCGGCCCAATGAGTCATCGTAAGAATAGGCCGAGAGTAGGAATGTACGGGACGGTGTCGGTATCAGAAATAATATCTGACATATATTAAATATATATTATAACAGCTTAATACACAACGAATTTTTCTGCTTTGCTTACTTTTTGAACTAGAGCAGATTAAACTGAACGCAATATTTTTTTTTTAACTCACGACGACAGAAAAGTAAATAGTTGATGGTTAAATAACCATCAAACTAAACTAATATATTAAACTCATAATCTACTAACATCAGAATTACGTAGCTTTGACATCCTGTGAGAGACAGCTCCAATCGCTTTGATCGCCCTAGAAAATGTGGCAGATAAACACAGGAAAGCTGGAATTTTAGTCCTTCGCTGCTAAGGTAGATTCCTTGGAAAGACGAGTAAGAGAGTATTCTATGGGCCGCTCTTTCTATCCTATGCAAATTTCATCTTATCATTCTTCTTTTCTCTTTTCACGGCAACACGAGGCTAGCAGCCGAGCTTTACTTTGTTCCAGGGGCATAGGTCTCTTGGTTCCAATGGCCCCTGGGTAACAGATAAGAGTTTATGGCATATATAGGGGCTGCAACTATGTACGTGATAGTCTAAAATAGGACCCGGTGAAATAAAATAAAATAATTCACGTTTGTCTTTTTAGATGTATTCTAAGATTATCACCAATTGGACATAAAGTACTAATGTTGTATCTGTTCGGGGTTTTCCCAAACTGCGTTGCCTTAAAGCTTTAGACTATTGACTACGTATGTTAATATTTTCACTATCAAGTAAGCTGTTAGAATTGTATGACTCGTTTAGTTTACACCAAAAACAAGTACGGCCTCCCAGGGAACCCATAGAAAATACTATACAAGTACTTGATTCTTAAATATTTTTTGTCACTACACATTTTTTTAAAACAAAATTATCGTTTTTTATAATATCTTCAGACTTGCATGATTAATATAAAATCGGTCCAATAATTTAAATCGATACCTTTAAGAACTGGATTCACTATAGAAAATCAAATGGAAACATAATAACGTTTCAAAGTATAAGACGATACGATATAAATGAGACGTATTTCTCATTGCTGTTGAAGCGAAACTGATACGAGTGTTAATTTACAACGTTTCCGCAGACTCTGCAAATGATAGGAAATTTAAATGAAGGGAAACCACTTCATTTCCTGCCGCTCGATCCTTAGGATCAGAAACTTAGGCTCTAAGTTTACTGATACCGAATGTACAATTCACAATTATAACCATATCAGGATTTTAACACAAATGCCTATTTAATTAGATAAATAGTAAAATAATAATCTATTTTCATAATTTATATTTCTGCATCACGCATTGATTTTAATTTATAAGGTAGGCACACAATAATAGAAAAATAATTGAATGTGTTGAATGTATTAGGAACCTTATAAAAAACATAAATAAAAAAGGTGTTATAAATTTATTGTGGAAAAACGTATGACCCTATTCTAGCTATTGATTTTGTTTATTTCGGTTATTTTAAGCAGTAACAATATTTATTACGTCATTTCGTTTCAAAAAACTAAGTTACAAACATAATCGCTAGAGTTTTATTGCGCAGCAAACACATAAGTACAATAATATGCGCACAAAGTTCTTTGAAAGCTCTTCAATCGGAGTAAGCTTGGTGAGCCTAGCTTTAGCGATCTAGAACATATAATATACAGCCGAATCTTTTGCCTAATACAGTTTTATGTTTTTTTTTTTCTATGGAAAATATATAAACAATTAAATGATAATGGACCAAAATAAATAATTATTCGATTTAAGAATTTTATGGATAGGGGACGTAACATGCTTCAAACGTGCTCAAAGCAATACTACCGTATATATACGATATTGAAGAAATTAAGAAAATTTCGGCGTCAAAAATCACAACCTCGTACTATTACATTGCAAACTTTGCTAAAAACCGTAAAAGATAGACTTATACTATATTCGACATAATTATGTTTAAAATGGTCCATAATAACGTCCGCGAGCGCATATATGCATGTTTTAGGAAGAACCCGCAATAGCCTTTTTAATGTAAAACGTTGGTAAAAATTGCAAAATAAACCATGCCATACATGACATTTTGATTGAATAAATAACTTAAGAGATGCAGTGGCCGAAACCGTGGCTTATATTGCGCAAAATGGTTGTAGTCGGCAATTTTTTGATAAAATTCCACTTCTCATTTTTTATTATTATTAACACAAACGAAGAGATAGTATTAATCTCTAGACTGGCGCACTAGTTTAATGTTAATAATTTGCTACTAAACCAGAAGAAGACAAAATGGATTAAATTCTTGACTCCAAATATAAGACAGAATAAATGTGAAGTGCTTATACGTGAGGAAGAGTTAGTCGTTGTTGAACCAACTGTGTTTCTGGGAATAACAACAGATACCAGATTGCAGTGGAGTCCTCTTATTAATAGACTGGCGAATAATCAAAGATAATTAACTCACGTGGATACAGCCCGGTTAGTGTACTTTAGCTGTTTCCACAGTGTAATGTCATATGGCAATCTACTGTCGGGAAGTGCGGCGGATACCAATACGATCTTTGTCTTCCAAAAACTTCTATTATACTTATATTCGACCTGGGCGCTGAAGAATCCCTGATAAATTATTCAAAGAGATTGAAATACTAACCGTAACATCTCAATACATCTTAAACGTTAAGAATTTTACTATTAATATATTTTAAAAAAGTAGTAGGGGAACGTTTATGTGTTAAAGGTTATTATAATATAAATTAATTTATTAATGATAACACTACCTGGTTATGGAATGTTCATTCTAGGCTTTTTCAAATTTAAAATACGTATGATAGAACTGTATACAGCTGATATGAATATACATTTGATTTCAAAAGATAACGAAAAAGGTCTACTGAGTTTCTTCGGTTCTTCAAAAAGAAGCAATTATTTTTATTAAAATATACTGTCCCTGTACAGATAATAGTTTCTTCACATTTCGGTTGGTTAATAGTTTATAAATTAAACCCTTGAAAACAATTTTAAACAATTTACGTCGGAAAATGTGATATAATATACTAATTGAGAATTAATTTTATGCTAGCCCTCGGAACATCAAAGAAACTTTTTGTCAGCAACACGAATAATTTAGGCAAATGATTCAACGCTTAAAAGCTGAACGTTCTTCTCACGACACATTATCCAAATTGTACGTGATCTATCATTGTAATGGGAACATAAAAAGGCTCTTATAATTTTGGCGGAGTTTCGCTGATTTTGTTCGGAATTTATATCATATACAATTTTATACTAATAAAGGCAACGTAATCGTATGCTCTCAATTATAATTCGTGTGAATACACACATATTTTGAAAACAAAATTCCAAAGTCCGCGAGTAAAAAAACGTTGCTAAAAAAGGGTACAATAGGATTATTACTCTTGTAATGAAATACTTCATTAGTACACAGATGGTATAAAGTATTTAAAGTGTATTAAAATTGTGCTCCACGTAACAAAATTAAAATAAAAATTTTATTAAATATCATAGGTTTAATTACGTATTATATATTATAATATAAAATTATGAGATGATCTTTTTTTTGAGTATTTTGTAATAATTACCAGGCAGGAAACAAATTTTGGGCATAAAAATATTTTTATGGTTTATTTTTTTTTACAGATACGAGAAAAGATAGAACGAAGAATATAAAAAATGTAAATTTTTATTAAATAATGAAAGAAAAACGTTTTAAATTTAATTTGGAAGGTTAAGACATAATTTACTTATTCCTTGTCCACATAGGACATATTAGTAATTTTCATCTCAGTCTTATCTACCAGTCACTACCAGAAAACTTTTATAAAATTTGTATCACTGAAAAATCTCTTTTCGATACCTAAAGTCACAACATGATACGAGTTCTGATGAATTGAATGTCAGTTGAATGAAGTTATAAAATCTAACAGTGAAAATAGTTTTTACTTAAAGAAGTTTTACTGGTTTGAGTCTGAAGCGTGGACACAACTACTATTCAGAGAAATTCGCTTCGACAATACGCTCGCAGTGTATCGGTGGCCGAAGAACGCGCACAATGACGCCAACGGACTTGGCGTCTCGCCAACAATCCACGAAAAGTATGCAGGGTTGAAAGTTGTGCGGAATTTGTTTGGGGTTTGAATTGCTTTTTTGTTTAAACTGTATTTGCTTAAAAACCAGTTAATGTTTAATATCTTCAAATGTGAATTTATTCTTACATTTGAAAATATACAAAAACTACGAAACTTGCTTATCAATCATCAAAGACATGGGTTTGGAATGGGACGCGTCTGAGTTGAGATGCATTGGCAAAGGAAACTTTTTATAAACGTACCTTCTTTCGCTTAGCCATTTTTCCGAGTGATCATGAGGATACACCTGTTCTAGATTTCACGCAGAGCAACTGGCATCTGACCTTCACAAGCCAACGGTAAACTGCATTCTATGGATGAATCAGTTGTCAGAAAATTTGAAAGCTCTGACATCCTCTAACGACTTCTAGAAAGGGGCATAAAAGCGGGACAGAATTTTTACATGCCCATTCGACGCATGAACCATTGTACTTTTTGAAACTGGCGTGATCGGCGCATATTGTCTTAATTAACCAGAAAACAAGGAAAATACATATTTTTTACGTGTAATGGGATTCATACTATCAACTTCCAGTTTGTAAAGCAACCAACCCAGCGGACCAACACCGCTAGGCCAAGAAGACGGTTATCGTATCTATATATCGTATGGAGTAACTATATTATATTTGCATACGGTATCTAACGACTAATTTATATTTGAACGTTAACGATATTTTATACAATTTGATAACATTAACATTTAAGGGCAATTAAAATATTTTAAGTTGTTATAAACACGCGCTGCGCGGTGGAATTCATTAGATCGTAGCTGACGAGGGAATACCTTATCAGCTTAATAACGCGGGGACATGCTCGCGCATTACGTAATAGACCAAAAGGAGTCTGCAAAACGCTTCATTACGCTGAAGCACATCGGGTTTCCCGCGATTTCGTCTGCGTAAAATAGGAGGCATATCATCGAGTGTATTTAAATATATTGTATAATAATAAAATTAATGTGTTATATTTGTATATGCCTATAATTAGACACAAAGTTTCATGGCTTTGGTGTCGAACATTAATGACTAATTCCCATATTGACATTCATCGCGATTTCAACCCCCAGTTCATTTCAGAACAGTCTGAATCTGCAAAACTCATAAAAAAATAACACTTTTGATTGATTTCAAGTATTTAGACACAAAATTTTACCGTTACATGTTCAAAAGGACGAATTTTCATATAAACTGTCATCCCCAATTTTTACCTTTTCAACCACTTATATCACAAAAAGTAGAAGCCTATGTTCTTTCTTGGAATCTATTTTCTCAATTTTAATAAAATCATTTTAATAGTTTAGGCGGTAAAGACGGAAAGAAAGATAGACAGATATACAGATAGTGTGACCTTCGCATTACTAATATTTTATGTAGTATGGTTTAAATAATTTTTATTAAAGGTACGAATTTAAGAAGCAAATATTGAGTCAATAATATTATCCGTTTTGTTACTGCAGAGTCTAGATCCATTTACATAATCTTACATTTTAATACGTATTTATTTAAAACGAAAACATTTTTAGAAACATTCATTTACGAGTAGTCAAGCAATTGCAAAAGATCTGATGTCAATCGCTCTTTGTACAACTTCAGGTTAAATTGGTGGTTTAGAAGCCGACCTCTTGATCACTTTGGTATATAGCCCAAAAGACAAAAATGCCTTTTCGTTGACGATAGTATTCAATATTCTTAATATAACTATCGAAATGGATGACTAATCAAAAGTGATTAACAAAAAAGAATGTTTGACTTTTTTGTAAAAATTGGGCTCCAGTTCAGAATACTTCAGTTGCCGCCACTCTAGCCCCGAATAATAAAAGCTTCTGCGGTAAAAATGTCTTGGTATTTACATGCTCATTAATAATAAATAAGAAAATTGGTATTGAAGTCACGCAACTACGTATTTAGCCTTTAACAAGTTGCCCAACAGCTTCTACGATGACTTGCTGACTAGCTCCGTACTCTGAGAATTGAGAATTTAAGCGCTTTGTTTAGTTTTTAAATTCGTATCTAAATATTGGAAATGTTTTGCTTTATCTTCGTTACAGTAAATACAATAAAAATCTTTTTATCGAATAAAAAGGTGTAGAAACCTCGAAACAAAAGTATTGAAGATACGCCTAAAACAGCACTTGCAATTTTTTCCCGAAACTTGGCAAAGAGAAACATGAAGCGCGGAGTGCGGCGAGAACCCGTTAAATCTCGGTCACACGTACGACCCAGTTCGCTTTCGAAGAATTGAAATCGATATGTCTGTTGTTACGTTCAATTTGGATTTAGATCCATTCTGACACAACAAAATATGGTAGAGAGCGCGTCATCGGAGCTTGTGAATTTAACAAAAAAATATGGCAACACCGTGTTAATGAATTTTATTTCTTTTCAAACGATTGTATAAGATAGTTTAATAACATAAAAGTTTAATCCATGTGACCATTTTTATATGTAGCTACTAATTGAAAGCACATTTAATATGGGTGTTCGGAAAAGTAGGTTACGCTTTAGCTTTGTTCTATATAGCTGTTGCGTGCGAGGTCAAGCGGTTTAGTATATTCATACGTATTGGGAACTAGGATCCAACATCCTTATTATTTTGTATAGTTTTTTTGCACAAAATGTTTTTAAAATAATTGGATTAAAATTTCATTTGAATTTTTAAAATACAAAAACACAAACAGTTATTTATTATTACTTTTGTAACAATTTTTAAAGTTTTAAAGTATCAAAAGGTCCAATGTTAGTATAAAAAGAATAAGACACAGAATTTAATTATCACTAACATTCAGAGATTAAGAAAAGAAAGTCACTTAACGTATAGAATTTATAAAAGTAAAAAACAACTTTATAGACATTAAGACTGGTATCCGCGACATCGTCTGCTAGATATCGTGGTATAGCGATATGCTATTGCGAATATAATGTGTAGTTATATAAATATAGTGCATATATTTTATGTTTCTATTTTTATATAGTTATGGATTTTGCGAATTTATCGCGTCAATAATCTTACTTTAATCTCCAACGTTTTTAAGCATGGTAACGAGACGGACTAATGTGAAATATGACAAAACTATATAAAAGATCCTTGCGTGTCCCACACAGGGAAACTCCATCCGGTCAAATCTTTTTCGGAACTCGATTGCCCAAATACGAAAACGAAAGTTTAATACGGCATTTCTAATAGTAATGTATAAAAATAACTAAGTATATCTTTTTTTTACCTCCTCAGTAATTAAATATGTCATTGGAGATTGCCTTTATGATTTTGCACATTGATTTTGAACATGCCAAGGTAAACAGTAACTAGGAACAGATTGCTTTAGAAATTGATATTTATTTTTTCTTAATTTTAATGGTATATTTAAACATCACCTTTTACTACGCAAAGTTTCTTTATCTTTCGTTTCCTGAAATGAAAATAGTTTTGGATAGAATTAATAAAGACCTTTTTATGGCTCTCTTTTAAACACCGTATTTGAATTTGGTGTTCTGGAGTTTTTGTTATAGATCATATCATAGATAAATTATTTGGTACTTAGAGCTGAAGGATTTAAAATTTAATTTATTGGATAATCCGGAAGTTGAAATATAAAAGTTTTCTTTTTAAATATTTATTTCGTGCAAATTTGCATTCAAATCGCGGCTGGCGAAATCTCACGGTTTCGCTATCCATTGTTCTCTGCTTCCGCGATCATTGAGATGAGGGCCCTCATCGGTTGTTCAGCTTTAATGCTGCACCACCACCTATTCTTTATAATATAACAAAAAGGGAACTTTAGGAAACAATAAAATAAAAAAAGTTACCTAATAAATTGCAACTTTTTCAACTCTAATAAAAAAATATGAATTATTGCTTCGTCAGGTACTAGAATTTACTTGCTCAGCGTTACAAATTATGATTCAGCTGTTCACTCACATCACCTAATCACGCTTCATAACAGGCAAGGGAAATCTCTTATAATGTATTGGTGTATTGTCAGGTCGCTTTCCTTTAATCTATTGAATCCAAGGCTTGGTGACCCATATTTCGGATAAGATGAAATTTAAACAGTTCTATTAAAAATTTTGTACTGTCCAATCTGATCGTTGGGCCTCGACGATATAGTACGAAGTATTTCACATCCGTTCGTTAATTAAGCATTGTTCTTTTAAATACAAGACTAGCATTAGGTATGATGTAAGCCTTCCTTTAGCTACTTACTGAGACGGTTTTATCTCAATGTATGTTATTGCTTGGATGTGTAAAGTCGCATTAGTGTAAACGGTGAATGGGCAGTGTTTTATAGAACTTTATGATTTATATCGAAATGCAACATTCGCAATATAAACAGTTAACAATGTTTCTTTTCACGTCTCTAATTAAATTACAAAAATGGACACCTTTAATGTTTACCCATGGGTAAACATTAAAAGTGTCATTTCATCATTCATAATCTAACTGTAATTCTTTAAATCATTATAGCTTTGAAAATTCTTAAATACTTTTACATTATAATTGTTAGTACTGTGGATTATTCGTTCATCATCATCATCATCGTCATCATCAGCCTGTGATAGTCCACTGCTGAACATAGGTCTCCCCTAATACCCCCGTATCCATTAGAGGTTTTGGACCGAATCCCATCACGCTGGTCCAATGCGGGTTGGTGGGTGGACCGACTTTTTACATGACCATCCGACGCATGGATCATCTTACTTTTCAGACAATTGGGTGATCGGCCCAAAGTGCCCAACCAACTAGGAAACAACAATGAAAATTTGTTGTGTCCCCGCAGGATTCGAACCCACGACCTCCGGTTTCTAAAGCACAGTCCCATACCACTAGGCTACGGAGGCAGTCATTGCAGGGTTTACGTTGCATAACAATAAATTCCCATATTTATCTGAATATTTAATTTGTAATTGTTTGTAACAATTGTTTTGGTCTATTCTTCAAGCTTCAGGTAGCGTTCTCAACTAATGCAAAAGGTTTTGATTTGCCTAATTCTTAGAGATTACTTACAATATGTTCATTAAAAAATGACACCATTCGACAAGCACTACTTTTCAAAGAAAAAAAGTGTTATAAACTCGCTTTACTAGGTGCGGAGCATCACCTCTTTCCTCAAAGAAATCAGTAAAAAAGGAGCAATTTATAAAATGACCACATTGCTCATTATATTTTTACAATTAAGGCTTGTTTATTTACTTGATACTACACAATTTGAAATGAAAAGTCTTAAAACGGTTTGCGTTTGCTTAGATTCTAATTGTTATTCTGACTAGAGAACGTTTCGAGCGCTTTGCAGCGGTCGCGAGGCAGACATTAGTATTGGTGAAGCAGGATTACGAATTACATGTGATGAGTTTAATAATCTTCTCAAATGTGTATGCTTCTGTTCTGAAAATTTATTTGTTTTACAAATTGACAAACTGGTTGCATAAATTAATTTAAGTGCAAAAAGTCTCAAATATCTATACAAATTCTAAATGATTTCGTAAATAGTACTATATTTTCAACATAGTAAGCTTACCGGTGCTTAGTGATTTGGACTTACGAATATCGTTGATCGCAATCCCTAAGAAACTTAAAATATATTCTACAAAATGGCTGAACTCACGACAAATCGGTATCGGTGCCGTCTATATCGGAATTATGGGAGGTCCTTTACCAAGAAGAGTGGGATAACTTCACCGTCTCTTTCCGTCTCGCTGCGAGATTCGATTTTACCGTTTTCTAGAAGGTATTGTCAGCGCAATGTTTCACAAATATTTTAATCGTTTAATCTCTAAGAAACTAAATACAATTTGTGGTATTTTTTGCGTATTGTTAAATACTACATAAGATAGGTTTCATTTATCTCTATTATAATTATACTAGTCCAGCCGCAAGAAAGCATCAAGCATGCTACGGATTCGCCCGGGTGGAGGAGAGCAGGAAACCCTACAGGGTTTGGGACCGAGACAAAGGGCGAACTAGTTACCTCGAAACCCAGAGGCATAGTGGCCACAAGCCTTGGACAGGATCGCCTCAGCAGCCGGCACTGGAAAGTTTATAGAAGAGTGTGGCAACGTTCATGTAACCTCACGTTTTAAGTGCCAGAAGAGTAAAATGTGGTGATTAGTGTAGTTAAATTATAGTGAAATTATCCATCCTTCGGTTAGGCATATGAAGACACATTATTGTATCGTGTCTATTAATCGTCCGTTGGGACTATTTAGGTAAAGGAAGAAGGAGTGCATTCATTAACTATAATATCTCCTGCGTTGACAACTGATCTGGATACAATGAGTACATAAATAGGTATAATAAAATAATACAGCATTATGTAAACAATCGTTTTTAATTTTGTCTCTATCAAAAGAAATTCGACTGATTTTCGATCATTCGTCAATTCGTCGTATAAACTATTATAGTAATATTAATAATTTATTTACATTAACCATAATAATACACGGTGCGAGGGGTCCGGCCTTTCCTAGGCGGTAACTGAAGTGGCTTCTGCAGAACCACTAGAGAAGGTAGAAACGGCCAAATGGGGCAGAGTGGGGCTTAGTTGGGCCGTTGTCGATGAGTTCCATGGTTGGGGTAAAATTCAGCGCGGTGGGGTGGACGGGGCTTGGCCGCCGCGTACGCTATCTCAGAAAGACGCACGTCTATGGGGGCTCTCTCGTCGTACAAAGTTGGCGCTTGTAAGATGATGCCCGCTGAGCCAACCACCACGGCCAGCGTGAAGATCCATAGGAACAATCGGTCCAATACCATCGCCACGTATTTCCAATCCTCCTTTACCTGCATAATAAATGTAGAATGAACATTATAATATAATAAAAGTCAATTGACAACATTTAGGATAAGTCTTCTCTTCTAGTCACGTCATAATAAAGTATCGGTTGAAACCGTCAACGAATCCTCACCCTAGTAGATTCTTCTTCCTTTCGGGTTTGATCAGCTATATAGTTGATGCCATCAATGGCCTTGTGCAGTTCTGGGCAGCGATGCCAACGCCGCAGCGCATCGCAAAGGGCGGGCGCGTCCGTCGCCACGGAGGAGGGCCCGTGCGTCGCGTGCGCGCTCGGCGGCGCGTGCAAGCGACACGCGCTCGGCGAAGCTGCTTCAGCGCACGTCAACTCTAGAGCCTCTCGGGCCGCGATGCCGGCACTGCGCAACACATTTTTATAATGCTTTTAAACTAATACAGTACAGCGGATAACTGACAGTTT
The DNA here is from genome assembly GCA_029286875.1 of Lamproptera curius. NCBI lineage: Eukaryota > Metazoa > Arthropoda > Insecta > Lepidoptera > Papilionidae > Lamproptera > Lamproptera curius. The sequence goes on along the minus strand of JAGSMT010000237.1, from coordinate 44,077 downwards.
GTGGTCATTAAAAGGTATTGAGGTTACACTTACAATCGACTGCGATGAGGATCAAGTCGGCAATGTGGGCGACGCATCACAAGAAGCCTTGGAAGCACGTGAATAAAGACTCGCCGAACCCAAGGCGCCATCGTGTGCGTCTGAGGCGATCGGAAGTGCACATTCAGCACGACAACTGTCACGCAGATGCTTGAATGCAAAATAAATTCATTAGGAAAACAGGGCTAATTTTCATCGTCAAGGAAACTAATTGATATGACACTGAATATTTTCTATTCGATATTAATAATATAATACGATACTATTTTAAATATACTTACCTAAAAGTGTCCAGAATCATAGTAAACAGTACAAATTTTCCCAATAGAGGAACAACTAGTGACGTGGGCGGGATAATCTCGGCAAGTAAGAGGAAGAACACAGTGAGCGATAGTAGAATGGATATTGAGAGCGACACTTTTTCGCCGCTGTCCGAGGGCAAGTAGAAGACGAGGACCGTGAGGAAGGAGATGCCCATGCACGGGATGATCAAGTTCACGGTGTAGAACAAGGTCTTGCGCCTCATGGTGATGTTGAACGTTATGTCCAGATACGGTTCATCACAGCACGTGTAGAACTTTTCGTTCCTAAAAAATTAACATCAGCCTTGATTAATGCTAATACTTGTACAATTAGGCAATCACATTTGCATATTGAAACAGCAAGCTATATAATTTTATATACCTAACTTAAATAGAAACTAACCTGACTGCAGGTACTTCAAGAATATCCCATTCTACTGAGGTGTAAAACTCGGAGAGATCGACGCCAAGCTCCACTACATTTGTTCCACGTGCTTCGTCTATATGCCTGAGATCCACCTGACGACAACAATCGTGCATATCTAACGTATCGTCTATGACTCAGTATTTATGCAGTAATTAAACTATATATTAATTTAATCACGCGTAGCTATATTTTTAGAAGTAATACATATTTAAATGCCTGTTAAAATATTAATCTTACTATCCTCTCTCTCTTATTTAGTCGTCTGTTTCCAGTGATTTTATAAGTGCAAGTTTCGTATACGCCAAGCGTTATTTTTGTTACGTCACACATGGAAGGAAAAAACGGGTATCACATACATTGTACAGATGCTAAATAGTAAGAGAATTACCTGAAACCCATCATAGGTCCAAGAACCAAATTTCATCACGCACGTCTGCTGATCGAAAGGGAAGTACTCTACGTCGATCTCGCAAGAGGACTTGTAGATAGCTGGCGGACGCCACTCCACGCGGCCCGTGTAGTTGAGCGTCGCCTTCGTGGCCAGCGTCACCTCGAAGTTGCCATCGGCACTGCCATCAAGCCACAAGCGAAATGTTACAACCACAATATTTCCTTCATTACACATTTTTATTGTCTAATATTTATATATCCATAATCTTGCTTACTTGTTATAAAGTACTATATCCGGCCTCCAAATATGATCGGACGGCACGTGGAGCATTTCAACTCCGCCGTACTCTCGAGGCTCCCATGACAATTTATAATCATACCAGCTCTGGAAAGATGAAAGTATGTTAACGCCTTGTCCTTTCTTTAACTTTGAGTACATTGTAGTTTTTGGTTCACTCATACGAACCTGTTCCACCCATAAGTTCGTTGTCATAATCTGATTCTTGAGATTCTGTAAAATACCAAACAATATTAAAATGCAATCATCATAAACGTAGTAATTTGAAGAACGAATAAAGGTAATGAGAACTTACGACATCGATGAGCTGGCTGAGCTTGAGCTTAATCCTCACGGTGAGCGCATCGCTCACATTGAGGACTGGCCGCACTAACTTGTTGTAATTGCTTAGTAGGTCGTCGTACAACCGCTTTGCATCAGGATTGCCGGCACAACCTATTAGAGGGTTTCAACTATTTAGGAAATAACTATTTCCTTATTTAAGTAAATTTAATACTGAATTTAAGTGTTTTGAATGCAACCTTATATAAGATCAAGCTAATTTTGACCACCAGTTTGGAAAAGATATAACTGTAAATTGTGGAAATATCAAATAGCCACTGAATGTGCTGGTGTGATGAGATGATGCAGTTGGTAGGCGACGCGGCTGACCTGCAAGGAGCAAGGCCAGCAGCAGCGCGGTGGCCGCGTGGGCGGGCGGGGCGCGGTGGCGCATCCCGCGCGCATGGCGTCAGCGCATCGGCCCGCCGCCTTCGCCGCCGCCGCCCCACCACCGCCTCGCAGCCTGCCCTCGAACGCGACCGCCTCCACCGACGCGAACTGATGCTGCTGCTGCAATCGCAACACACCTCAGAATTTTGCTCAAAAATAATGTTATTTGTTTAGCATTAATTCGTGAAAATAAAAAAGAAAGTGAACAACTTCGAATAATTGAGTTTTTGGAACATTCTTTTTAGTCAAGCAGGACATTATCTGACAATCAACTATTCGCCCTGCCTATACGGAACTTAGCACAGCGTGACAAAGTCTAATCCTTCCTCTGAAGCATCAGACGGTATGTCGCTTTATGTTGTTTATGACGTTACATGTAGCGAACAAAAATATATAGTTTTTAGGTCCCGCACGTCAAGACCGCAAAAACTCCGGTTTTTAAAGCGCAAGCCCTTACTACTATGGTACGGAGGTTGTGTTACACATGTTAAGCTAATTAGAACTAAAAAGTTTTTTTTTAATTAGACTTGACCAATAGCTTCTTCTAAATGTGTTTTGCTCTTTTTTCAAATGTCTATTCAGAATTATAAATTGAATTTGTTACATAGATTTGAATTTATCAGTTGTTACTGGTAATTGTGTGCGCTATAAGAATCTTGATTCTTTGATCACACGCCGGCGACTTAGCATGGAGCTTTAAATTTGGTGTCGTAGTTTGAAGTAAATTAAATCGTTGGTAAAATATTATTAAAGTTAATATAACTAAGGTTATACATGATTTAAAACAATAAGACTTACGCAAAAATAAAGAAAGAAGGATTTCATTTATAGGAAGGGTGAGCTAGATATGACGTCTGGTGCCTCGAGGGTTAGAGTTTGTCTAGAAAAACCTACGCGTCCTCTCTTAATACGATATCATTTTAAGCTTTGAGATGTATAAAGATTTATAATCAGATTTTAAGATTTTATTATGCTTTTCAGTTAAATAGCACCTTTTAATTGAAGTCAAACACCTAATTTGAAGGAAGCTTATAAGGTTTCAGTCGAATTTAGTAACCCATAGTTTAAGAAGAGGGTTGCTTTAATTAGTGATATTTTATTATTTTTATACGATAAAAATATTTCTTCATCCTCTCACCCAATCCGTTTGCACAACTGTTTGCATAAATGTTTTTTAGGACGACCGTAAGTTTAGAACGGCGATTTATGGTGCCATCAACGTATTCGAAGACCCGCTACGCGAAATTATTAGTGACTTGACCGCTTCTCACCTGATAGACGATTATTAAAAAAAGTCTATCAATTTTTGAGTCCTCAATTTTTCATAGAACACGATTGGTTTAATTGGAGATTAGATGGTGTTGCGCTATAGTCATGAAATGTTAATTTTAAAAATCTAAAACAGAGTCTTAAAAAAGTCATAACGATAAAAAATGATAAACCATAACCAAGTTTTAATTTAATTTTAGTTCAGGACTTCTGAGAACATATAAAAAATGTTATTACCTGTGGTGATAAAATTAAACTAATTCTATCACGAGAAACTAAGATATAATCTATTATAGAAATATAGTCGTAAAATATCTAAATTCTTTATAATTTGCATTTTTAGCTACATAAACTATTTTTTTTTCACTTTGCAAATATTTCATAAAAACTCTACCTTCTTTAGTAGTTTAATATTTATCATATTATCATTATCAAATTGTGTTCCTTAAGAATCGTTTGAAACTATAGCGTGGTCACCGCTTTAACACAGCGTTCACTTGTCTGTAGGACTACGCGGCGTCCAACAGTTGACCGCGCATGGTTAACGAACAGACGTCTCTTAGCTAAAGAATTTTCAATTGTTTTGCTAACAATTACTACAATTATCACTAGTTAGACGTAATGTCAAATTTTAGAAACCGCGAATTGGCCTTATGACTAAAACAACGAAAGACGCTCGCGTTGGCTGCGCGTCAACGCGTGGACGCAGTGAGGTCCACTGCGTAGACGATTTACGCCCAAGGCAGTGGCCTCGCGGTGCAATGACTACGTGCGGTCCTCTGGATAACACCACTCTTTAATCTTCTTGCTCATCGAGCCAAATGCTCAAAATTCAGGCGAATTGAAGTGATGTCCCCCTCGATAACCACAAGTGGTCCACTGGTTGACGACAAGACGTTCCCATGTGGCGACGCGTTGAATACTAGTGGACGCGGCGTTGAAGCGGTGGAAAGTCAGTGGCCAGTGCGTGTAATGAGTGCTGACCTTTAAACGCCTTTCGTAGTCATGAACACAAAAAGAGGCCCCAATTCAAGGATCATATAAGCTGTTAGACAAACGTAATTAATGTTAATAAATAACACAAGCAATGACTGCAATCTATTTTTAAAAATCGAAAAAGAAACGTATAAATAATTTGATTGATCAATATGCATTTTTAAACTTTAAAGAATTATATTGATTTTTTTCCTATAGTATTACAAAACTCTTGTCATCTGATTAAACAGCTATCTTACCTTGACTTGGTCACAAAAATAAATTTTCCTAGGAACATACTACATAAAATAAATTAATAAAAATAATTTGAATTTTGGAATCATCAATTCTCGATACTTTATTTATATAAGTATATTATTCTATTTCTTATTAGATATGTATGCTATTTTAAAATTGTTACAGCTTAACTTCATTAATCATTTTAAATATATAATCTCGCTCTGGACTAATTCTTATGATACTTTTTTTCATTACTGAACATTTTCGCATTTTCTATTTATGAAATATTATTTAATTATTAAAAATATGACTTCAAAAAAATACTAAAACTCATAAACGGAGTTGTTTTCTTTTTTAACTCTGTTTCTATATCGCTTCATAAAAATAAAACTGACGCAAGATTATAAATTGACCATAAATAATGTGCAGTTTGCCCAACAAGTTTGTACATAGACAAGAAAATTAACAAAAAATATGACCGACTTATAAAAGCGTATAAGCAGGTATTCTACGCAATATGATCAGGTAACAAGGTGCTCTTCGAACGAAATTGCGTCGCATTTTCTGCAACCGCAATTTAAATCTTTGATAACCTTTATAGCATTCATTTCATCAAAATGTTTCATCACACGTTTTATGTACATAGAGTGAAGAGTTTTTTTAACACAATAGCTGCTATATGAACTTAAACTGTATTATCATAAATAAGCTTTAAATGTGCCTCATTGCAATATTTAAAAATGTTTACAATAAAATTATTGTGCATAATTCTTAAAGCATAGATATATACTATCACGAATTTTACTATTATATGTAGACCAATTCAAGTAGTACAATTGTGTGAAACATACTTCTTCTCTATCTTCTACGGTTTAGGCAGCGTTTTTAATTAAATCGTACGATGTTGTGATCTATTAAACTATTTATTACAAAATTATTAAAAAATGGGTCCAATTGGAAGCAAATATGTATAATTTAAAAAGTATTAATTTATAAAAAAAAAACAAACGCTCTTAATTAAGTACCTACTTCTGTTGGGAAGTCGGTCAAAAGTTAAGGCAAATTTAGCAACACTCTGCTTGTCTTATGAATCATCTTACACCTATTATACGCCTGCAATATGGCAACTTTAGCTGAAGTGACTTGTTAGTTCATCGTAAAAACTCGAGTATAATTTTTTATCGAATAAATAAACCCCTCAAAGTAATTTATATTTATATAAAGTTTCGTAACAGAACCAAAGATTTGAAAATTAGAACAGCAAGTTTTGATACTTGAATTCATAATAAGTATTGCTAACAACATCGTTGGTTCTGACACTTTTCTTTTTCGAGAAATTCACAGCACGTAAAAGTAAAAACAGGAATAAGAATGGCATTTCCATCATTTTAAATAATGCTATCAAAAAAATCTCTTCAAAAAACCGTTTGAATAAGAATGAATTTTGGAAGAAAGTTAAATACATTTTTGATAAATTATTCATTAATAAATTTTATTTATTTCTCACTGCCTTTACCAACGTGAAATGTTTTAAGGATATCCCTGATACAATATCCAACCTAACTCAGACTTACTCACTTAAGAGAAACAGATTGGTATACATAGGAGTATTTCGTTTCTTTGATCTTTACATAAAGAAATCACATGTTTTTAGTGAATATATTTTTACATGTGTAAATAAGGCTTTAAAAGAAACGTATAACAAATTTTCTCACTGATTTTCCAATATAATTTACATTAATTCAATTATTTTAAAGAAAAAATCAGAATTTCATCGGAATTGAAAATGCACAATAATCGTATTATGTATATCTATGTTATAAGTGAACCACGCCCTTCGGATAGTCAAAAACTGTTCTTAGCCAAAAGCTGACATAAATTATGTAATGACAATTATAAAGATCTTTTACTCTAAGACCACTGTTTATACCACTCCATGTCCAATGTCGTGAATAGATAGAAGATAAGACGCAATTATTGAATAAAATTAAGAAGAAATCCTATCGGGAATACATTTGTGCACCAATGTCACATACGAAGCAGAGTTACGTACGCTCTGATAGATAACTCATATTCGCTGTCGAATACGTTTAAGGACATAAATTTAAAACATTGATATAATTCTACTTTATTTAATAATATTTTAAGTGTATGTAAATATTTCATATCACATTATTAATTACGTACTCAAACAACTAAATATTAATTTAATAACAACTAAAAATCTTTCATCTAATTAATCAGAAAACTAAATGCTTCGTTTAATTTATTAATGTGTTTAAATATTATGAAAGTATGTTATATAGTTATGTTTAATATAATTACTGTCTAATTGGAATAGAAGTTATTCATTTAAATATTTTTATTACATTATATTTTAAAAATCTATCCTTTCACTAAAGTAGCATAGAATTAGTATTGTGAATAATATTTTACTACTAGTATTAATTACCCTCCTTTCGAGTCTCTAATTATAAATTCACGCGTAAATATTTTCTTTACCTAAAATGGCCACAGGGTTTAGTAAAGAAAAGTGAGCAATCGTTCAATGAATGTACCTATGCCTTCGATGAAAAGCGCGCGAAAGGCTCGTTAAAATCCAAAGGGCCGAGTGGCTATCGCAGAGGGAGCGCTCAGGTGGGCCTGCTATCAGTCCGGGTGGAAGGCACACGACACTGATAAGAGCACTGCACTGGGCGCGCGGCCGGGCGGCGTGGGCGCGTTCGCGGACTGCGCGCAGTGGGCGCGGGCGGGGGCCGCTCTCGCTCGCTGCGGCGCGCGCTGAGCCGGCGGGCGCTCAGCCGGGGGCGCGCCGTCGACTGCCCGGCGCAGCGACGCGCGCCGACACCCCCACCCGCGACACCCACACCACCAGCACCGCCCGCGCCACCCGCCCCACGAGCCTCACGCCGCCACCGACAGTCACCCCGAGCGCGACGCCCGTCACGCCCGTCACACCCGCACCGCCGCGCCGAGCGCGCCCGCACGCCTGCACACGCGCCATTGAGCCATGCAGTCTTTTATTTTGGGTATTGTTCTAAGTAATATGTAAACTATACAATGACAATATTTCAAGTACGATACTTTACCGATCTATCTAATCAGAAATTACATGATTTGTCACTTGCCTTACGCAAAAAATACATGGTCGGTTTGGAACAGACCTGAGGATAATTTGCAAAAGTGCTAAATAGAAGATTTAATATAATGATATGGGAACCTTGTTGTTACGATGTGTTCCCGCTATCCAACGAGACAATTTATTAAAAAATAAAAAAAATAAATCTAGGGATTAAAATGATGCCGTCTAGTTAAGTATACAACACTTGTTCGAATTCAAGTATAATAACCTGACTCAATAGAAGAGCAACAACAGCAAACCATAAAACGCGTAAAAGTATCACAATCCATAAGGTTCATTTATAAAATACATTGCTTTAGGTTTGTACATTTGTACTACACATAATATTGAGGTTTTATTTGCTGACACTGACTCAAATTAGTATGATTTAAACTTATTATATTAATATGTTGCTCTTATTTTACTTTTCAGCGCTATTTCGTTAGTTATGTTGCGCTATTTCGCTAGGTATGCTTTTAAACAAAAAAGTAACATAGCCATGCATAACCGAAATAAAATATCTTTATTCAATTTAAAATCATTACCCTTTTTTATTAATGTTTTATAATCTATGACAGGTCACAAAATGAAAGCTTTGGACTTTTTTTTTTTTCAAGAATTGCAAGAATTGCAAGCATAATATTACCTTACTAAAAAAAGCCTGGAGCGAGCATTCCATTACCAGAGTGTGAGTAATATATAGCGTTACTTAAATATATGTATTCCCGACGTTTCGGATTCTTTCCAGCGTCCATCGGGAATAAATATATTTAAGTAACGCGGAAAAACGGTAAATTAGTGGATATGATATGTATAATAATCGCGCAAATAAAAGAAATCTCTAGGATTTTGTTTGCAAATATTTTGTTTCATAAAAGATTTAAATATTCTTGGCAGTTCCGTTGCTGGAATAGTTAATCTATGCTTTATTATTTCTGGTATTTATATTATGTGCATTACAATGCCTTGAAAATAATTTTTAATCTTCTGCACATACACCAAATTTCCAAAATTATATTTAAAACCGTATACATAAATATTTTATGATTTCGATTATGCTTAATTACTCACAAACGATTCTTCACATCTTTTCACAACATCATCTATACACAACACCCAGTTAAAAAAACATTACCAGTCAAAAATCACAAAAATCTAGTTTTATTTTTCTGTTGATTAGTAACTAGTGCTACATCGTCATATTGCAAAATACATACTTCAAATATAAGACAAGTGCCATCAGAAAATAATACAAATGCAAAACTCATCAGTAATGTTAAAAAAAATTCCCCGGAACTGGTCTCTGTGTGATTACAATCCTTACCGGAGTCCCGTTATATCTCTTTTCGTTTGCGTTAACTCTCTGAACCGAAACCAAAATAACACACATCAACCATTTTAATGCAAGCATATTAAAATATACAATAAGATTCCCAAGATAGTAAAAGCTAAGCTAAGGGCATTTAAAAAAATGATGTACGTGTAAGTGCTGGCCTTCATTTTTACGATAATCGACGACACGTCTCCATATGCTATTAGGACCTGAATACTCGGTTCCTCAATAAATTAAACCAACTTCTGAATAGCTCAATTCGATTCCCTTTCAATTTACGAAAATTAATTTGGAAAGATCGATTCGATAGAAATGACCATGTCTATCGAAAACTATCATTTCAAATTCAGGGTTAAAAAATATTTATTACGGGATTTCACCACACTCTTTTCGAATCCAGTACTTGAATTCCCTTCTTTTTAACACCTATGCAATTTTAACGATAAAAATCTTGTTTAACTAGAACCGTCTTGTTATATACCAAACACATCAGCCCTATTCTGTACAATTCAATATCCTTATCTAAAAATGGCTTTGCATTTAAACGCAAATTCTGCGGCCATTATTCAGATCGTCACTAGAGGCTGACGTTGCGTGTTATATACGTATCGTTGTTTATATAAAATTTATGTGTGTTACTTTTTTTGGAGTATAGTTATATTAAAGAAAAGTAAAGAAATTGACATATCCTTTAACTTTTTTGCAACGTTAAATGAATAAGGCTGACTGGCAGATAATTTTGTTAAAAACAATTGCGCCTTTGTGCGTGTGATGTGTAACAGTATGAAAACACTATCTTCAGTGCCACACTGTGTTCCGTAGGTATACACTGCAGCCTTATAATTACTGGGTAAATGAGATCATCGTAAAACAAAATAAAAAATGTAAATCTATGTATTTATAAATTATCTTGTTTCCATAGTACAAGCTTTGCTTAGTTTGGTGCTAGATGGTGTTGTGTTATAATTATATTGTTATTATTATTGGCGGTATTTTTTTCATAGCATGTGAGGTAAACAGTTGGTATATGAATGTAAACGCTACAATAACACGCTACAATAACACGCTACATAAAACGGTACAATCTTTTCAATGTAATGCTAGTAGGTACAATCTAAAAAAACAAGTAATTGTAACTTTCATGAAATACTGTCCTTGATTTTGTTAATGGAACTAACGCGCCTAAAGGCAAACAAAACTTTTTTTTTAAAGCTATCTTCGGTTATGAACTACGTATTTCTGAAGCGATTCAACGGATATTCGGAAAATCGCTGAAATAAGTGTTTGACTTAAGGAGACTATGTTGAAAACGAAATAAAAATAGGGTAAAATACCTTTTAAAAGAAATTATCAAACGACCCTCGTACTATACAAAAGTACCGTGGCCCAGTTTTATTGTTGCTTGCTTTATTGAATACTGTAGGGTACTGTACTGTTCCTTGCCGTCTTTTCTCAATATATCGGTCATTCTCCGCATTCGCACTAATCGCATTCATTTTCTTTTCAATCAATATTTTTTTGGTTCTCTTCTTTATTATCTTTTGCTCTTCTATTTTTAAAAAACAATTATAAATTGTTTTATGTCAACGAAAATTTTATATTGCGATAATTCATAAATGTCTAATAATAACAATTTATTTTTTTAATTATTAGTTACTATTCATAATGACTGATAATTAAAAAAATAATAATGTAACACGATAATTTCTCGCGACAGAATAAAACGCGTATTGACTATTTATTATCAGACTAACATTTTGAGCAGATATTTTCTGCAAGACAACGATGAGGGTTAATGTTTGCGGGAAACTTTATCAGCGACCTTGTGCCTCGATTTAGAGAGGGATTCCTCTCTTCCATCCCTTCCCCCCTCCGCCGCCTCACGACCGCATTTACCCACATCTTGTCGGTGTACCAAGGCGATACTGCGATAGTATTGAGGCACTTACCGACTTAGCGGCAAAGTTGGCTGAAAACTTCCCTCGCACTATCTGCACTGCGCCACCACTATGCAACTCTCGTAACACACAACATTTGGAGTCCATATCTACATGGCAAATACGTTGCCACACCTCCCTTATAATACAAAGCCCTTATAAATACAGGCAGACAGATCAGACCTTTTGACAGACAAATTGAAGTGTAGACAAAAGATTGTAAGTTTACTCATAAAGTGTTTTCTGGTATGAGTATTAAGGTTTATATTTAGATCACAAACATGTGATACTATATATGATCTGAATATAAGCCTAAATAGCGTGACAATTATGAGATAAGTTGTTAAAATTTATGTGGCATCTAGTTATTACGACTATGACGGAGATATTAATTTGATAGCGTGAACATAACTCGCTTTCGTTATTCAGTTCTTGATGACTCATATTTCACATTGATGAGGTCAATGCTTATCAGCCAGGTTAACCTACTAAATTGCGATGGCATGATATCAAGACGAAAAAGTTAAACTGCTCGGTTTACAATCGTAAATAATAAAAGCGCAATATTAAGCAACACAATCCGGTGTCTTGTGGGGAATATTGATTCAAAGCGTATTACATGCCATTAAATATGTTATCGATATCAGCAGGTTGCACGCGAGTCTGCAAATGCGATTCTTTGAGAACGGTGTCGATGTAACTGCGGAACCGACAAACGTCCCGTCCTTAATCCGGGCAGGTATCGTCGTGTGTGCGATAAGCCGCAGCTCCAATCCTCGTAACGCTCATAGGCTACGTTTATCTTTCTCGCCCCTTCCTTTGTAGAACAGAGCCTCGATTTGCATATTTTTGTACGGATACGCAGAACGATAACATTGTGTTTGAAAATGGTTATTCTTGTACAGCTTAAAGTCGGTTTAACAAAATTACATACTCATATGTATATATATATATATATATACATATATATGAATTTATGTATTCAAAGATAGTATCTGTAACTATTTTAGGATGCGTTTCGGTGCGAATGGTTACACCGAGATGTAAAAGGAGGATGAGAGGGTGTGTTGGAGATGTCCCTGACCCGTGCACAGTCGGAGCGCGGCTTTTGCCCCGGAATCCGCTCTTCGAACGACCTTCCAGCGCTGCTCGCCGCAATGCCTACGCTCGAGACTTTATCGTAAAAGAACATCCTGCAACGGATAACTTTAAACGCAATATCACACGAGGCCACCACGAGAAGTGCCCCTTTAATTTTTATAAAGAGACTCAACGCAGTTGGCCCTCAAAGTATCTCTTGGCATTGCAGTATATATTATACTTAAACTAATATTTTTATTAGTAGAGAAAGGGTCTTAAATCTGTACTGTTAAATTAATGTAATTTAAGCTGTATGTCATTTGAAACTGCTATGTTGCAAAACTAATTAAAATATATAAAGCATTTTCGTAAAGTCTTTAAACTAAAGTCAGCTGTAAGCAGGAGCAATCTTTCATAAATTTTTTCTTTACTTTAGATAATAGTAATTTTTTGAATATTGTTGCTCACCTACAATTTAATTATATAATCCACATGAATACAATACACAGTTGAACTATTTCTATGACTAATTAGAAACTACATTTTGTATTTTCTACAATTGGAATTCTTAATGTAATGCGTATGTATTGCTAAAACATACGAGAATAGATACGCATCTATTTTTAGCTTTTTTAAAAAAAAACAATAAAAGTATTTGGGAATTTTGTTTTACATTAATTTTTAAATCGTTCTCCATGCAATGAGAACATGATAACAAAAATGTACATTTACACGTAAAAGACCTCTTTTTACGTGTAAAAGAGGGATATTTCTTTTTGGCGATAAAAACGGATCCCTAGAAGAACGTGAGGCGCGGTCGCGTGTGCCGCATAACATTATTTTTTACCTATCTGAAAAACGTTCCTAATAGTTATTCATGATACGCGCCCCACTTCCAGTTTCCTTTAGGCACGTAGAGCCTTCTTAACATATTTCGCGCGCCCCGATCTTCCCGCCTGCCCCTCCCCGCGCACTCCTGCACCCTCCCCAGTATACACACCCATCCCACACGCCACTCCTCCATCCTCACCCTTCAGATCCGACCTTCGATGCCACATCTTATAACTCGCAAAACGCTCCGAAACAAATTTGTACTTGCTACACCGTGGCCGTTAAAGGAATGTGACCCCGCGGTTAGTGTTGGAACAACATGACGCATTGATACTGTGATAGCATTTGTTTATTAAGTTATAATTGATTTTTTCGACGCTTCAACTGTAAGCTTTACTTAATAATTTTCATTGAAGTAGAGTAAATTTTTTGGAAATTATTTAGATTACTACTGCTCTCCGTAGCCTAGTGGTATAGGCGTGTGCTTTAGAATCCGGAGGTCGTGGGTTCGAATCCTGCGGGGACTCAACAAATTTTCATTGTTGTTTCCTAGTTGGTTTGGGCAATTTGAGCCGACCACCCATTTGTCTGAAAAGTAAGATGGTCCATGCGTCGGATGGGCATGTAAAAAGTCGGTCCACCCACCAACCCGCATTGGACCAGCGTGGTGGGATACGGTTTGGACCGTATCCCACGAGGATACGGTCCAAAAACCCTCTAATGGATAGGGGTGTATTAGGGGAGGCCTATGTCTAGCAGTGGACTATCAAAGGCTGATGATGATGATGATGATGATGATGCTGATGATTTAGATTAGATATCAATTTGCGTTCCTAGTACAGACTTCTAGATATACTTTCAAATGCTTTCAAAAAACTATAAAAATCTTAAGAAAGACCGTTAACAATATTTAAGTATTATTAGACGGCATTTTAGAAATATTCAAATTAAGGTATATTTAGGTATAAGATTATACTATTAATCTAAATCTTATTGCATTCACCTTGAATAACAAACGTCTCCCAAATCCAAATTAATGCATACGTTTCCTTTCATTTACCTCGCCTTTGTTTATTGTCAGCCACTGTTGTTATTATTTTCTATTATTAAGTTATGATTATTTTTAATAGGGATAAGCCACGGCTCTACAAAGTAACGGTGTAATTACAAAAATAATGTACAACTTAATGAGAATTGTCGATTGAACGATTTCGCTAACTATATTGAAATAATAATAATTATTATTATTAATTCATTTAATCAGTCCAAAAACCAAATAGACATCAAAAAATTAATGAAAAAGAAAACACAAATGAGAAATACAACACAAATGCAATAAGATAAACGGGACCAATAAGGTTTCAGCTCAGCATATTGTTGGCTACGGCCATTTCTGGTATTCTGCGGACACCTTATGGATTTCCATAATGTAAACAATTATTTAAACATAAAAAATGTGAATAGTATATAAAATTATTTAAAACAATCACAACAGATACAAATATGTAATTGAAAAAGGACAATAACAGCAGTAAAGGAACAAAGCTGTGTGGAAAAATTAATAATGAATTAATACGAGAATAAATAATTTGAGACGGCAGTTATTGATTTTCAGCAGAGAGTTTTTGAAGTTGTAGTATGAAAGGCTTCAATTTATTTCTAAACGTACTTGTTATTGTTCCAACATTTGGCTGCCGCATATTATGGTATTTCAAAACAAAATCGTTCACAGGCATTTTGGATACGTTGAATCAACCGTTTTGTTCGCCCATCTAAACGCGGACCATAGATAACATCGGAATAATTTAATTTAGATAAGACCAGCGACTGATCTATTTGTGTACGCACATGAAGATATGACCGTATTTTATAAAGAAATTTGAATTAATGTGATAATTTCAAAACTCACATTGACATTTGATTGTAATCCAAGAATACCGGCTTCAAAAACCCGTTCAACCGGTGTCGATCCTAACATAATTTCAATGTTTTACGGCGTTTTGGAAATATTCAAATTTAATCCAAAGACCATGTACTTTGACTTGGATGGATATAATAATGGTCTTGTACTAAAAAGACAATTATTAAATGACCATTGGAGTGCGTTAGGTGCGGATATGTTGATGTTAAAAGAGAGGTGTTAGCTATTGCTGTAATTGTGTTAAGTGTTTGTATCAAAGTCAAACGTAACATTTTAAGAGAGATTCCATCTATTCCTTTTGCGTTTGATTTAAGCGTATTAATTATGTTTATTTTATACTTTTATTTTATTCTTTTCGGAAAACATACAGTGATAAATTCGTATTTACTAATTTAGACAATATTTTCTACACCATTTAAATGTTTTCGCATATAAAAACTATACAGCAGCTTGAATGCTTAAGAAGCGTACAATGGTTTATTATAAAACAAAGAAAGAAAAAAAAAGAAATCATTTAACTTAACACTAAGCTAAGAGACCACATGAAACCAGTTCTTTGACAAAACGTTCCTAAGTGTATCTGAAGGTGAGTTAAACAAATCAATCTCGGGCGAATCATTCAGTTCGTTGATGAATTTTGCAGATCTTATGAAAAATGAATTCTTTCTATAATTTGTTGTACAACGAGGAACATGCAAGTAAGTCTGTTGTCTGCAGACCTTATCGGTACCCTAAGATTTATATGGGAAATTAGATCAGGAGAATCAATTTTATTTTGGGCTATTTAACAATTAGACAAATATTAGATATTTTCGTCTTATGAATAATGGAACAGATGATGTCTCCTACATGCTGCTAGATAATCGAGGTCAGATTTTTACATTTGTATTGTAAATGTTTTATAAACCTACGTTGTATAGACTCTAGCCTATTAATATAAACATCATATAGAGGATTCCAAATTTGTGAACAATACTCGAGAATACTACGCACATAAGAGCAATAGAGGATATTTATTAATTTAATGCTGTTAAATTGGGAGCTAGATCTCAAAATGAATTCTAAGCGCTTATTAGCTTGTTTCTGGATATAATCAATGTGTTTCTCATAGGTTAGTTTGGAATCATGAATGATACCTGAGTCGCGTATCTCATTAAATTTTGCTAGTTGTTGACCTTTGAGCCTATATATGAATCCTATCACATTAATTTTGCGGGTAAAAGTTATTAAAAGACATTTTGTTACATTAAGATCAAGCTTATTAATTCGGCAATATTCATCTAATCTTTCTAGATCTTGTTGTAGAAGATGACAGTCATGCATATTATAAATTTGTTTGTAGATTTTCATATCATCTGCATACAGTAGAAATTTCTAGTTTTGGAAACAAGGTTTAATATCAGCGATAAATAAATTAAATAGCAAGTACCCTGAGGTACGCCAGATGGTATATAGTTCCATGCAGAATAGTAACCATTAAGTACTACAGCTTGAGATCTATTCTCAATATACGATGTGAACCATCTAAACAAGTCACCATGGATACCGGCATTAAAAAGTTTCTGTAGGAGTATTTTATGGTCTATTTTATCAAATGCCTTACTATAGTCTGTAAAAATTGCATCAATTTGTCCACCAGGATCCATGCATGAAGATGTTGGATGTTGTTGAGCGATTTCTAAGAAATCCATGTTGTTCTGGGATGAAAGAAGACGATAGACAGTTGTGAACTTCCGTGTACACCAGCCGTTCAAATATTTTTGCAAAAATACATAATTTAGATATTGGTCTGTAATTTTTTACATCACTTTTGGTTCCACTTTTGTATATAGGGCTTATAAAAGCAGACTTCCAAATTTTAGGAGCGATTCCTTCCTTTATTGAGCGTTAGAATAATATGGTGAAGGGTCTTGTCAAAACATATCGCCTTTATTTATAACACCTTCTTATAAATTAAGGCGATATTTTATCTGGTCCTGCTCCTTTTCGCAGGTCCAGTGTCTTAAGAAGTTTAGATATATCTTCCGCTTTCAATTCAAGGTCACTTATAGAATTTATGGAAGTAAAGGGTATCAGAATTATTGTGGATGAGAGGAATGTTTTCTGAAAATATTTTACGAAGAGACAGCAAACTTCTTCCCCTGAATTAGCAGAGTGTCCTTCGTATGAGAGTGAAGAAGGAAAAACATTATAGCCCATTTTATTAGATTTGATGAATGTCCAAAAAAGCTTTGGATTTTTCACTATAGAATCTTCACAATTTTTTACATATCTTTTGTAACATTCATCTTCCAATATTTTAGCTCTTTTTCTTAGTATTGAGAATGAGTTATAATCACTCATGTTCTTATATTTATTATATCTTCTGTGAAATTTAAACTTTTCCTTTAGTACTTTTTAGAGTGGCGCTGTACCGTATTGAAATGGTACATTATTCAATAATAGCTTGTAAGAACATGCTTTTTATTGCAATATTTAAATAACTATAAAATATCTCAATCCTTCTTCCATTGACACTCCATTTAAGCAATTTTCCCAATCCACTTCTTCAAGGATACCTTAATACGTCATAATCACCCGACTCGTAAATATACTTTATCTAGGTCTCATTTTAAGACATTCATAGTTCAGATTTTTCAGAGAAATAGATAAAGATTTATGGTGAACATCCTCAGGGACTAATGGGTCGTCCAAGTTGATACTTGCAAATACGTATTGCATAGTACTAGGTCTAGGATTTTACCATTTACGTTATTAAAAGGTTATATTGTGTTAAATTACACTCTGAAAGCGTGTCGCAAAAATATATCTGAGTTTCTCCTGAAAGCGCAAGAATATTGAGAATGACTATCAGGACAATACGACCACTTGATATTACCTAAATTAAAATCACCCATAATGACAAATACATCTCTGGGTTTGAGTTAATTATTTTCGATAAGTTATCCGTAAAATTATTAATTGCATGAATGAAAAACCAAAAATTTACTACATAAAGTAAACAGTACAAAATGTATCTTGATCTGGTCGTTATTTTTATCGTTGTAAGTAACGGTTCCCAAATATCTTCCGCAGACGACGACCACTCGGGCGCAATGTACGCTGTGTGATCACGGTGTATACCTAAAAGAATTCCCCACCGTACCTTTCATGAGTAGCTGTATACTCAACGGATAAAGCTAAATTTGGTGTTTAAATAAAGAGAAAAATTGGTTCTAATTATTGAGAAAGTTTGGTGAAGAACAAAGAAGATTGCTATGAGTTAAAAATAATTTTGGGTATGGTTAGGTTAGGTTTCTTTTTTCTCGGTCTTCCTCCAACATACGTAGTCGGAGCCTGTGTTTACGGTTTCTCTTTCTTTCCAGTTCTCGCTATCATTCCCCTCGTACTTCCATTATTCATACTTTGTCTTTCTTACATTCTTCATCTATCACAACTTTTCCGGGTGGGATTCCCAGCTACATTACTCTATTCTAATCTATGCCTAACTTTTTATTTATTATTTATTCCAATTTTAAAAACACGGGTTAAATAATTTCGTAGCAAAACACATAATGACATCTCTTTTTAAAATTTTGACTTATATCTATTACATATATAAAAGAAAGTCGTTTAGTTACTTCACTTATAACTCAAGAACGCTGAACAGTTTAGCTTGATAAATTGGCAGGGAGGCAGTTTAGAGCCAGGAGAAGGAGATAGGATACTTTTTTTTCCTTTCGACAGCATTCCCGTGTGACTTGACATATAACGTCAGTCACTATAAAACGTGGCATAAAAAAAAGAATGACTTGGAATAACAAAATTGACGTATAATGACAGATATATAATGACGTATGGATGACAATTTGATATTTGTAAGAAATCAATAATAAAACTATTTCTATTTCATAAATAATTAACATTATTGCGCAATTGCCCATTCGTATAAACAGTGAAGTGAACTATAAAACTCGGTATGGTTGAAAATTTAAGTTTTTAGGTGAAGTGAAGTTTAATTAATAATGCCGCGACCTAGACGATCGAATCGTTCCCGACAAAGCCGTGATGCAAGAAGAATACGAAATACTGCAAATGAAAGGACTGAAGAAGAACAAGAAATTGCACGTGAACAGCGCCGCGATAGTATGGCTCGACTTCGTGCTTCTCAATCACGAGAACAAAGTGAAGCAGCCCGTGAAACAGCTCGGTTGGCAATGCAGAATCGTCGAGCAAACAACAGAGGTCAACAAATAGATAATTTGCGACGCAGAACAAGATATTTATCAAGTGCCGATTTAAGTCGTGCAGCGTTTCAATACGATTGCAGCAATGATTACAGCTTGCATACTATCGTTTGCATTAAAGTTTTCCGGAGAAACGCCTGGATTATGCTGCCTTAATGGTAAAGTGAAATTGCCATTGTTGACTCCGCCACCTGAGCCATTGTATTCATTGCTTTGTGGCGAAACACAAGAATCACGCCACTTTCTTGCAAATACTCAAAAATACAATGGTGGTTTCCAGATGACGTCATTTGGGGCAGATATTATCGAAGAACGGGGATTTAATCCGACATTTAAGGTATTTACTTTGTACTTATATAGAATGTAGTTAAAGAATAACTTACTTTATCTATTGGTACCTATGTAGTATATTTGCTAATTCTGAACTCTACTCTCCCACCGAAAAAAGTGTTTATAACCCAGTTAATACTGTCTGGTTTTTATTTTGTAGATACAAGGACAGATTCATCATTGAATTGGATCATTACTACCTTTCGAAGATACACAGAATAAATTTTTACAAATATATTTCATGGGCAACATGGAAGAACAACGATCGACGCCTAGAGATCAATGCAGGAATGAAACGAGCAATTCTTCAAGACTTGCTGTTGGTCAGGTTGTTTAAGAGTGCTTTAGAGCTCATGTCAAGTGATGACTATAAAGTTGTCATCAAAGCAGATAAACGACCATCTGGAACACACGAAAGGACATTTAATGCTCCAACAGTAGACGAAGTTACCATCCTGATTGTTGGTGAACAATTGGAAAAACGCGATATTGTGCTTACACGTCGCGATACTGGGCAACTGCAACAAATATCTGAAACTCATCGATCATATGACACATTGCAATACCCGCTGATGTTTTGGCAGGAGAAGATGGATATGGAATGGTGAGCATCAGTATCATAATTTATTTCATTTATTTGTGAAAGACACTGATTTAAAATAATGTTTATTAAAAAAATGGTTAATGTCTGTATTGTTTGCCTTTGAAATGGTTAATGATCAAATTTTTAATTTCAGGTGAAGAAACTACAAAGAAAGTTAGCTCAAGGAATTATTATGCATATCTATTGATGATTCGTCAAAATGCTGACAACTATTTGCTGCGGTTTCGTCGATTGTTTCAGTAGTATTGCGTTGACATGTATGTAAAATAGAAACAGAACGTTTAACATTCATTAGGTTGAACCAAGCCAAACTGCGATCTGAGGTACATCCATTTACGTGATGCAGTTAGTACTGAAGAAATGCAGCTAATATTGGCAATTAACTATTCTGCCGGCGACATCATTGGTAGTCCATCATATGCATGAATATGCACAAGATGCAATGACATATGTTCGACATTACGGTCAGCCCATCTCTTTATTACTTTTACCTGTAATCCAAAATGTATAAAAATTGTTCAATTGCTGCTTCCCGGACAAACATCAAGTGATAGACATGACATCACAACACGTATATTCAGGCAAAAATTCGGTCCTTGATGAACTTTATTGTTAAACAACGCGTCTTTGGAGATTCTTGATGCTGGATGTATTCAATCGAATGGCAAAAGCGAGGCCTGCCGCAGGCACACATTCTTATTTGCTTAGTGGAAAGAATTTAGCCTGACCAAATAGATGATATCATATGTGCTGAGATTCCTGATTATAAAGTCGATCCAGACCTACATGATGTTGTTACTACTAATATGATTCATGGACCGTGTGTTAATATCAATCCCCAATCACCTTTCATAGTCGATGGAAAGTGCTCTAAACTATACCTACGGAAATTAACGGCGGAGACTGTCACTGGCAATGATGGTTATCCGCTGTATCGGCGTCGATCACCAAATTGCAACGGTCGAACAGTCACAACGAATGTGAAAGAATGTATTTCGTTGTCGACAATAATTGGATTGTTCCATAAACGCCACTTACTCTTGACTTACCACGTTGAATACTGCAATTCAGTTAAGTCCATAAAATATATTTGCAAATATGTCACGAAAGGCTAAAGTGATATGGCGGTTTTTGGATTGCAATCCTCGAATACCAACGATGAAATATCACGCTATCAAGTTGTTCGTTATGTGAACTGTAATGAAGCGATTTGGCGTATATTCGCATTTCCCATTCATGAACGTCATCCTACTGTTACGCATTTGGCGGTGCATCTGGAGAATGGTCAACGAGTATATTTCACGGCTTAGAATGCTACGCAACGTGCTGAAACCTCCAGCAACTACATTGACAAGTTTTTTTGCAATCTGCCAAAGTGATCAGTTTGCACGAACTTTGCTTTACTCGGAGATGCCACGTTATTATACTTGGAATGCTTCATCGAAGAATTTTCGAAGACGGAAGCAAGGCGATGCGGTTCCTGGGTATCCAGATGTGCGTTTTACTGATGCTCTTGGTCGTATGTATACAGTTCATCCAAAGAATAATGAATGTTTCTATTTGCGGTTGTTGCTGGTAAATGTGCGTGGGCCAACGTCATTTGAGTCACTACGAACTGTTAATAGAATTACACCGCAAAGAATCGTGGTTAAGTCTGACGGAAGACTTAGAGCCATCCACACTGCCTTTGGCAATTGGCTCGACGTATGAAGTCGGATCCCGCGACGCCATGCCGCCATTATCAAAGCCAACCGGGGCTTGTTAGGCTTTCGATGACTTCGAAAAGGCCGAATGCTAGCCGATACGCTAGAAGAGCAATGTACGCCATCTCGCGCACACGCCGACGCGGCCGACCTATCGGAGGTGGACCGTCTAGTCGAACTTAGGGCTGCCTTACCCAGAGGGCGATAATTTAAAGCCAGTGACCCCGGAGGAGGTTCGCGATATTATTAAGGGTCTTAAACCCCGGTCGGCACCTGGCCCAGACCGTATCTCAAATAGAACTCTAAAATACTTGCCAGGCCCTATTGTCTGTGTATGGTCAACATTTCAATATTTTACTATCAACTTGTACTTTTCCTGATGCCTGGAAAGAAGCCATCGTCATCAGTATTCCCAAGCCGATCAAACACTCTAACCTAGCCACGAATTATCGTCAAATTAGCTTGCTCAATTGTTTGGGCAAAGCTATATGAACATAATTCTCTTCCGGTTGAAAGCCACACCTTCTCCAATAACCTCATCCCAGACGAGCAATTCGGTTTTCGTCCAGAAGCACTCGTGTCCCGACCAAATTATCGCCTGACGGAATTCATTCTGAATGGCCTTCACCAACCCAAACCCCGTATCACAGGGGCCGTCTTCTTCGATGTCGCAAAGGCATTTGCGACATCGAAAAGACTAAGAATCTAACAACGCGGTTACAAGCTGTACATTCTCAAAGTGCCGGACAGGCTGGTTCACATCATCCAAGCCTACTTGTCAAATCGCTCTTTCCGATATCGAGTCGAGGGCACCCTGTCCACGAGCCGTCCGCTCCAAGCGGGCGTCCCTCAAGGATCGGTCCTATCACCTTTATTATTCGCGCTCTACACGAGCGACATTCCCAAGCCCGACGATGTCAATCTGGCACTTTTCGCCGATGACACCGCTCTCTATTGTTCGTCGCTTAGACCGAACTATATCTATAAAAAGCTCCAGAACGCGATCAATCGTTTGGCGAATGGTTTCGTAAATGGAGAATCGACGTCAATCCCGAAAAGTGTAGCAATACACTTTCATCGGTCTAGATTACGTCGTGATTACACATACCCCGGTCCTCAACCCAGGCGTCAGGATAAGGCCACGCGCTGGCCGACACCAGACACTAGGGCAAGCTAAAACTTTACGGCCAACCGATCCCATGGGAAAGGAAGGCCAAATACCTAAACGTGACCTTCGACTGCAACATGTCGTTCAAAGTCATATTCAGGACGTTAGGAGAAAGGCTTTGTTCGTTTCGACCAGACTCTATCACCTAACGAATTCTAACGGTAAAATGTCGCTAAAATATAAACTTTTATTGTACAGGTATGCATACGACCAATCATGGCTTATGCATGCCAAACTTCGCTCACGCATCCTCCACACTCCTAAATCAACTACAAGTAGTTCAAAATAAATTCATCCGCCGCGCCACTGGGGCGCAGTGGTACCAACGAAATGTAGACTTACACGCGACTGCAAATTGCCGACACTCCGCGAGCACTTTAAAAGTTAACTCGCAAACACATAGATAAAGTAGTCAACCAAGCAACCCTCTGCTGGTAAAAACAGCAACGTATACGGCCGATCCAAACGCGTCTGAGCCAAAGCGTCGACCACGAAACGTTCTTCTCGACCCGGACGAGGAAGGGTCGCCGAGACTCCGGACCCAACGGGGTCCTACATCAGACCCTACACACCACGGTAGGGATGGCACACACTCACCTGTAGTTCGCCCTCGCTTACGAGCACAGCGACACACACACCGCGTATACTAGATACACCCGCGTTCCAGGGCGGTTCTCACCGCCCCAGCAATCGATTAATACAGTCGCCAGACCGTCGGCGTCCGGTCCGTAAACCGATCGTCGACGATCCTAGGAGACATAAACTAATACCTAACTGACGTACCTTCTGTACGTGTGGCCTCCATTTTAGCAAAATGTGGGCCACCTAGTTCGTGGGACAGGGAGCTTCTCGCGAACTCTGTGTTAGATGAAGCTTACTAAAGACATGGAGTCTGGAAGCATAACTTCAGGATAAAAAAAAAAAAGAACTGTTAATGGTGTAATATTCCCAACATATTGTGCTGCATGTGAATAAATGAAGTTATTAGAAAACGATTGTCATTGTAAACGACAATCGCTGAAGGCCATATCTCTGCATATCCAAGTCAGATACGCACATTATTCGCTATCATAATTTCGACATGTTTTCCATCAAACCCATGTAATCTGTGCACAAATACAAGGATAATATGTCAGAAGATATTTTACATCAAATTCGTGTCAGTTCCAGAAATCACGATATTGAGATGAATGGGAGCTACATAATCGTGCTTTACTCTTGATCGAAGATATGTGTTACCTCATGTGCGTAATTTATTAATAGGTTAGGAATGCCAGCGCCATATCGTGAAATGAATGACGCATTTAATCGAGAATTGGAACGGGGACGTGAATATGATCACCAGTAATTAGATTTAGTAGTTCAAACGAATGTTCCCTGTTGAATTACCAACTAAAGGAAGTTTATGATACTTTAATGCGGTAATCGATAATAAAATGGTAGTTTATATTTCCTAGATGACCCTGGTGGAACTGGCAAGAAATTCCTCATATCATTAGTTTTAGCAACTGTTCGGGCGAGATCAAACATAGCGGTTGCAGTTGCTTCTTCTGGAATAACAGCCACATTGTTAGAAGGATGCCGTACGGCTCATTCAGCATTCAAATTACCGTTAAATCTTCAAACTATTAAAGAACCAACATGTAATGTTGCAAAACACTCAGCAATGGCCAAGGTTTTAGCGGCATCGAAAATCATCATATGGGACGAATGCCCAATGGAGCATAAACGTGCATTAGAAGCACTTAAACAAACATTAAAAGATTTACGCAATGACTCAGGATGTTTTGGAGGAGCAATGATTTTACTGTCTGGCGATTTCCAAAACTGCCAGTAATTCCAAGATCTACGGCTGCCGACAGAAATAAACGCATGCCTCAAATTGTCAAATCTATAGCGCTATGTAAAGAAACTACAGCTGACTACTCAAACATGCCGCTTTGTTTCGAATAGGAGTCATTTCTGCTATTTAATTATAACGCTCCGTATAAGCCCATATAACATTTTCGATGACCGTTCAATACTTGTGTTATTGCGGTAAATTATCAATATGTACTCGCCCATTTGCTTTGATCAAGATTTATTTCTATTTATTAAATATATCCCCGATATAATCTTTCATAAATGGACATCCCAGGTAATTTTAATTGCGTTATCGATACCTGTCTACTCAAACATGCCGATTTGTTTCGATTGCGTGTCATTTCTGCTATTTAATTATAACGCTCCGTATAAGCCCATATAACATTTTGCGTTGACCGTTCAATACTTGTGTTGCGGTGAAATTATCATCCTGTACTTGCCGATTTGTTTCCATCAAGATTTATTTCTAATGTCAAATGTATCCCTCAATATAATCGTTCATGAAAGGACATCTCAGGATTAATACTTGTAATATTGCCGTATATTATCAACCTGTACTTCCGATTTGATTTGATCAAGATTCATTTCTGTTGTTTAAATAAATCTCTCTATATAATCTTTCTTAAATGGACCTCCTAAGTTTTATTAACTGCATTATCCGGTACACTGACTACTCAAACATACTGATTTGTTTCAATTGTGAGTCATTTCTGCTATTTAATTATAACGCTCCGTATAAGCCCATAAAATATTTTGCGTTGACTATTTAATACTTGTGTTATTGCAGTAAATTATCAACCTGTACTTGCATATTTGTTTTGATCAAGATTCATTTCTGTTGTTTTAATAATATCTCTGGATATAATCGTTTATGAATGGACATGCCAGGATTTTAATAATTGCGTTATCTGGTACACTGTCTACTCAAACATGCCGATTTGTTTCGATTACGAGTCATTTCTGCTATATAAATATAGCGCTCTATATAGACCCATATAACTGTATGCCTCGACCGTTCAGTACCTGGGTTATTGCGGTATGTTATCAACTTGTACTTGCCGATTTGTTTTGATCAAGATTCATTTCTGTTGTTTAAATATATCTCTCGATATAATCTTTCATAAATGGACATCCCAGGATTTTAATAATTGCGTTATCGCGGTACACTGTCTACTCAAACATGCCGATTTGTTTCGATTGCGAGTCATTTCTGCTATTTAAATATAGCGCTCCGTGGAAGCCAATATAACTGTATGCCTTGACCGTTCAATACTTGTATTATTACGGTAAATTATCAACTTGTACTTGCCGATTTGTTTTGATCAAGATTCATTTCTATTGTTTAAATATATCTCTCGATATAATCGTTCATAAATGGACATCCCAGGATTTTATTAATTGCGTTATCGCGGTACACTGTCTACTAAAACATGCCGATTTGTTTCGATTACGAGTCATTTCTGCTATTTAAATATAGCGCTCCGTGGAAGCCCATCTAACTGTATTTATTGACCGTTCCATTCTTGTGTTATCGCGGTAAATAATCTATTTGTGCTTGCCGAATTGTTTTGATCAAGATTCATACCTGTTGTTTAAATATATCTCTCGATATAATCTTTCATAAATGGACATCCCAGGATTTAAATAATTGCGTAATCGCGGCACACCGTCTACTTAAACATGCCGATTTGTTTCGATTGCGAGTCATTTCTGCTATTTATATATAACGCTCCGTATGAGCGCATATTACTTAATGCCTTGACTGTTTAATACTTGTGTTATCGCGGTAAATTATCAACTTGTACTTGCCGATGTGGTTTGATCAAGATTCATACCTGTTCTTTAAATATATCCCTCGATATAATCGTTCATAAATGGACATCCCAGGATTTTAATAATTGTATTATCGCAGTACACTGTCTACTCAAACATGCCGATTTGTTTCGATTACGATTCATTTCTGCTATAAAATTATAACGCTTCGTATAAGCCCATATAACATTTTGCGTTGACCGTTCAATACTTGTGTTATTGCGGTAAATTATCAACCTGTACTTGCCGATTTGTTTTAATCAAGATTCATTTCTGTTGTTTAAATATATCTCTCGATATAATCGTTCATAAATGGACATCCCAGGATTTTAAACACTGCGTTATCGCGGTACACTGTCTACTCAAACATGCCGATTTGTTTCGATTACGAGTCATTTCTGCTATTTAAATATAGCGCTCCGTATAAGCCCATATAACGGTATGCATTGACGGTTCAATACTTGTGTTCTTGCGGTAAATTATCAACCTGTACTTGCCGATTTCTTTTGATCAAGATTCATATCCGTTGCTAAATACATCTCTCAATATAATCGTTCAAAGATGGACATCCAGGAATCTAAAAAGTTATCGCGGTACACTGTCTACTCAAACATGCCGATTTGTTTCGATTACGAGTCATTTCTGCTATTTAAATATAGCGCTCCGTATAAGCCCATATAACGGTATGCAATGACGGTTCAATACTTGTGTTCTTGCGGTAAATTATCAACCTGTACTTGCCGATTTCTTTTGATCAAGATTCATATCTGTTGTTTAAATACATCTCTCAATATAATCGTTCATAAATGGACATCCCAGGATTCTAAAAATAGCGTTATCGCGGTACACTGTCTACTCAAACATGCCGATTTGTTTCGATTACGAGTCATTTCTGCTATTTAAATATAGCGCTCCGTATAAGCCCATATAACCGTATGCCTAGACGGTTCAATACTTGTATTCTTTCGGTATATTATCAAAACGTACTTGCCGACTTCTTTTGATCAAGATTCATATCTGCTGTTTAAACATATCCTCGATATAATCGTTCATAAATGGACATCCCAGGATTTTAATAATTGCGTTTACGCGGTACACTGTCTACTCAAACATGCCGATTTGTTTCGATTACGAGTCATTTCTGCTATTTAAATATAGCGCTTCGTATAAGCCCATATAACTGTATGCATTGACGGTTCAATACTGTATTCTTTCCATAAATTATCATCCTAAAGCTTGCCGATTTCTTTTGATCAAGATTCATATCTGCTGTTTAAAGTCATCCCTCGATATAATAGTTCATAAATGGACATCCCAGTATTTTTAAACACTGCGTTATCGCGATAAACTGTCTACTCAAAAATACCGATTTGATTAGATTACGAGTCGTTGCTGCTATTTAAATATAGCGCTCCGTATTAGCTCATATTACGGTTTTGCATTGACGGTTCAATACTTGTGTTCTTGCGGTAAATTATCATCCTGTACTTGCCGATTTCTTTTGATCAAGATTCATATCTGCTGTTTAAATATATCCCTCGATATAATCGTTCATAAATGGACATCCCAGAATTTTAAACACTGCGTTATCGCGGTACACTGTCTACTCAAACATGCCGATTTGTTTCGATTACGAGTCATTTCTGCTATTTAAATAAAGCGCTTCGTATAAGCCTATACTACGGTTTGCATTGACGGTTCAATACGTGTGTTCTTTCGGTAAATTATCAACTGACTTGCCGATTTCTTTTGATCAAGATTCATTTCTGTTGTTTAAAGACATCCCTCGATATAGTCGCTCATAAATGGTCATTCCAGGATTTTAATAATTGCGTTATTGCGGTATATTGTCTACTCAACCATGCCGATTTGTTTCGATTACGAGTCATTTCTGCTATTTAAATAAAGCGCTTCGTATAAGCCCATACAACGGTTTGCATTGACAGTTCAATGCTTGTGTTCTTTCGGTAAATTATCAACCTGTACTTGCCGATTTCTTTTGATCAAGATTCATATC
The DNA here is from genome assembly GCA_029286875.1 of Lamproptera curius. Lineage (NCBI taxonomy): Eukaryota > Metazoa > Arthropoda > Insecta > Lepidoptera > Papilionidae > Lamproptera > Lamproptera curius. Next base: position 15,480 of record JAGSMT010000237.1, on the reverse strand, counting down.
TGTTGTTTATTTACATCTCTTAATATAATCGTTAATAAATGGACATCCCAGGATTCTAAAAATAGCGTTATCGCGGTACACTGTCTACTCAAACATGCCGATTTGTTTCGATTACGAGTCATTTCTGCTATTTAAATATAGCGCTTCGTATAAGCCCATATAACGGTATGCATTGACGGTTCAATACTTGTGTTCTTGCGGTAAATTATCATCCTGTACTTGCCGATTTCTTTTGATCAAGATTCATATCTGTTGTTTAAATATATCCCTCGATATAATCGTTCATAAATGGACATCCCAGGATTTTAAAAACTGCGTTATCGCGGTACACTGTCTACTCAAACATGCCGATTTGTTTCGATTACGAGTCATTTCTGCTATTTAAATATAGCGCTTCGTATAAGCCCATATAACTGTATGCATTGACGGTTCAATACGTGTGTTCTTTCGGTAAATTATCAACATGTACTTGCCGACTTCTTTTGATCAAGATTCATATCTGTTGTTTAAATATATCCCTCGATATAATCGATCATAAATGGACATCCCAGGATTTTAATAATTGCGTTTACGCGGTACACTGTCTACTCAAACATGCCGATTTGTTTCGATTACGAGTCGTTTCTGCTATTTAAATATAGCGCTCCGTATAAGCCCATATAACTGTATGCCTTGACGGTTCAATACTTGTGTTTTTGCGGTAATTAATCAACTTGTACTTGCCGATTTGTTTTGATCAAGATTCATATCTGTTGTTTAAATATATCTCTCGATATAATCGTTCATAAATGGACATCCCAGGTTTTAATAATTGCGTTATCGCGGTACACTGTCTACTCAAACATGCCGATTTGTTTCGATTACGAGTCATTTCTGCTATTTAAATATAGCGCTCCGTATAAGCCCATATAACTGTATGCATTGACGGTTCAATACTTGTGTTCTTGCGGTAAATTATCAACCTGTACTTGCCGATTTCTTTTGATCAAGATTCATATCTGTTGTTTAAATTCATATCTCGATATAGTCGCTCATAAATCAACATTCCAGGATTTTAATAATTGCGTTAATGCGGTATATTGTCCATTAACTATGCCGATTTGTTTCGATTACAAGTCATTTCTGCTATTTAAATAAAGCCTTCGTATAAGCCCATACAACGGTTTGCATTGACGGTTCAATTTTGTGTTCTTTCGGTAAATTATCATCCTGTTCTTGCCAGACTTCTTTTAATCAAGATTCATATCTGCTGTTTAAAGACATCCTCGATATAATCGTTCATAAATGGACATCCCAGGATTTTAAAAACTGCGTTATCGCGGTACACTGTCTTCTCAAACATGCCGATTTGTTTCGATTACGAGTCATTTCTGCTATTTAAATATAGCGCTCCGTATAAGCCCATATAACTGTATGCATTGACGGTTCAATACGTGTGTTCTTTCGGTAAATTATCAACTTGTACTTGCCGATTTGTATTGATCAGATTCAATTCTGTTGTTTAAAGACATCCTCGATATAGTCGCTCATAAATCAACATTCCAGGATTTTAATAATTGCGTTAATGCGGTATATTGTTCACTCAACCATGCCAAATTGTTTCGATTACGAGTCATTTCTGCTATTTAAATAAAGCCTTCGTATATGCTCATACAACGGTTTGCCTTGACGGTTCAATACTTGTGTTTTTGCGGTAATTAATCAACTTGTACTTGCGGATTTGTTTTCATCAAGATTAATATCTGTTGTTTAAATACATCTCTCGAAATAATCGTTCATAAATGGACATCATAGGTTTTCATTATTGAAATATCGCGGTACACTGTCTACTCAAACATGCCTGGATTTGTTTCGATTACGATTAATTTTGCTGTTTAAATATAGCGCTCCGTATAAGCCCATATATTGGTATGCATTGACGGTTCATTACTAGTGTTCTTGCGGTAAATTATCATCCTGACTGCCGATTTCTCTTGATAAAGATTCATATCTAATGTTTAAATATATCCTTCGATATAATCGATCATAAATGGACATCCCAGGATTTTTATTATTGAATTATCGCGGTACACATTTCCTCAAACATGCGCAGTTGTTTCGATTACGAGTCATTACTGCTATTTAAATATAGCGCTCCATATAAGCCCATACAACGGTATGCATTGACGGTTCAATTCTTGTGTTCTTTCGGTAAATTATCAACATGTACTTGCCGAATTCTTTTGATCAAGATTCATATGTGTTGTTTAAATATATTCCTCGATATAATCGTTCATAAATGGACATCCCAGGATTCTAAAAATAGCGTTATCGCGGTACACTGTCTACTCAAACATGCCGATTTGTTTCGATTACGAGTCGTTTCTGCTATTTAAATATAGCGCTCCGTATTAGCCCATATAACTGTATGCATTGACGGTTCAATACTTGTGTTTTTGCGGTAATTAATCAACTTGTACTTGCCGATTTGTTTTGATCAAGATTCATATCTGTTGTTTAAATATATCCCTCGATATAATCGTTCATAAATGGACATCCCAGGATTCAAAAATAGCGTTATCGCGGTACACTGTCTACTCAAACATGCCGATTTGTTTCGATTACGAGTCGTTTCTGCTATTTAAATAAAGCGCTTCGTATAAGCCCATACAACGGTTTGCATTGACGAGTTCAATGCTTGTGTTCTTTCGGTAAATTATCAACCTGTACTTGCCGATTTTTTTTGATCAAGATTCATATCTGTTGTTTAAATATATCCCTCGATATAATCGTTCACACATGGACATCCCAGAGTTTTAAACACTGCGTTATCGCGGTACACTGTCTACTCAAACATGCCGATTTGTTTCGATTACGAGTCATTTCTGCTATTTAAATATAGCGCTTCGTATAAGCCCATATAACTGTATGCATCAACGGTTCAATACGTGTGTTCTTTCGGTAAATTATCAACATGTACTTGCCGATCTTTTTGAACAAGATTCATATCTGTTGTTTAAATATATCCCTCGATATAATTGATCATAAATGGACATCCCAGGATTTTAATAATTGCGTTTACGCGGTGCTGTGTACTCTAAAATGCCGATTTGTTTCGATTACGAGTCATTTCTGCTATTTAAATATAGCGCTCCGTATTAGCCTATATTACGGTTTTGCATTGACGGTTCAATACTTGTGTTCTTGCGGTAAATTATCATCCTGTACTTGCCAGATTTCTTTTTGATCAAGATTCATATCTGTTGTTTAAATATATCCTCGATATAATCGTTCATAAATGGACATCCCAGGATTTTAAAAACTGCGTTATCGCGGTACACTGTCTTCTCAAACATGCCGATTTGTTTCGATTACGAGTCATTTCTGCTATTTAAATATAGCGCTCCGTATAAGCCCATATAACTGTATGCATTGACGGTTCAATACGTGTGTTCTTTCGGTAAATTATCAACATGTACTTGCCGACTTCTTTTGATCAAGATTCATATCTGTTGTTTAAATATATCCCTCGATATAATCGATCATAAATGGACATCCCAGGATTTTAATAATTGCGTTTACGCGGTACACTGTCTCTCAATTATGCCGATTTGTTTCGATTACAGTCATTTCTCTATTTAAATATGCGCTCCGTATTAGCCCATATTACGGTTTGCATTGATGGTTTCAATACTTGTGTTCTTGCGTGAAATTTCATCCTGTCTTGCCGATTTCTTTTGATCAAGATTCATATCTGCTGTTAAATATATCCCTCGATATAATCGTTCATCAATGGACATCCAGAATTTTAACACTGCGTTATCACCTACACTGTCTTCTCAAACATGCCGATTTGTTTCGATTACAGTCATTTTCTGCTATTTAAATATAGCGCTCCGTATAAGCCAATATAACTGTATGCACTTGACGGTTCAATACGTATGTTTCTTTCGTGAAATTATCAACTTGTCTTGCCGATTTGTATTGATCAGGATTCAATTCTGTTGTTTAAAGACATCCCTCGATATAGTCGCTCATAAATCAACATTCCAGAGTTTTAATAATTGCGTTAATGCGGTATATTGTCCACTCAACCATGCCGATTTGTTTCGATTACGAGGTTATTTCTGCTATTTAAATAAAGCGCTTCGTATAAAGCCCTACAACGGTTTGCATTGACGGTTCAATGCTTGAGTTCTTACGTAAATTATCAACCTGTACTTGCCGATTTCTTTTGATCAAAATTCATATCTATTGTTTAAATACATCTTTAATATAATCGTTCATAAATGGACATCACAGGTTCAAAATAGCGTTTACGCGGTACACTGTCGACTCAAACATGCCGATTTATTTCGATTACGAGTCATTTCTGCTATTTAAATATAGCGCTTCTTATAAGCCCATATAACTGTATGCATTGACAGTACAATACTTGTGTTCTTGCGGTTAATTATCAACCTGTACTTGCCGATTTCTTTTGATCAAGATTCATATCTGTTGTTTAAATATATCCCTCGATATAATCGTTCATAAATGGACATCCCAGGATTTTAAAATAGCGTTATCGCGGTACAATGTCTACTCAACCATGCCGATTTGTTTCGATTACGAGTCATTTCTGCTATTGAAATATAGCGCTCTGTATAAGCCCATATAACTGTATGCGTTGACGGTTCAATACGTGTGTTCTTTCGGTAAATCATCAACCTGTACTTCCCGATTTCTTTTGATCAAGATTCAAATCTGTTGTTTAAATATATCCCTTGATATATTCGATCATAAATGGACATCCCAGTTTTAATAATTGCGTTTACGCGGTGCACTGTCTACTCAATTATGCCGATTTGTTTCGATTACGAGTCATTTCTGCTATTTAAATATAGCGTCCGTATTAGCCTATATTACGGTTTGCATTGACAGTTCAATACTTGTGTTCTTGCGGTAAATTATCATCCTGTACTGCCGATTTCTTTTGATCAAGATTTATATCTGCTGTTTAAATATATCCCTCGATTTCTCGTTCATCAATGGACATCCAAATTTTAAACCTTTCCGTTATCACCTACCTGTCTTCTCCAAACATTGCCGATTTGTTTCAATTTTGAGTCCATTTTCTTTTAAATATGGCCTCCGTATAAGCCAATATAATTATGCATTGACGGTTCAATACGTGTGTTCTTTCGTAAATTATCAACATTAACGCCGACTTCTTTGGGTCAAGATTCATATCTGTTGTTTTAAATATATCCCTCATTATAATCGATCATAAATGGACATCCAGGTTTTAATAATTGCGTTTACCATTCCTTTTCTATTCAATTAACCATTTGTTTCCGATTGAGTCATTTTCTGCTATTTAAATATGGCCCGCTCCGTATTATTATTTACGGTTTGCATTGATGGTTTTCAATACTTGTGTTCTTGCGTAAGGTATCATCCTGTACTTGCCATTTCTTTTGATTTCATTCTGCTGTTCAAATATATCCCTCGATAAATCGTTCATCCAATGGACCCCAAATTTTAACCCTTTAAATTCCCGTACTGTCTTCTCAAACCCGGCCGATTTGTTTCCGATTTTCGAGTCAACTCATTTTTAAAAAGCGCTTCGTAAACCAATATAACTGTGCCATTGACGGTTCAATACGTGTGTTCTTTTCTTAAATTATCAACTTTTACTTCCCGGGGTTGTTGGATCAAGGTTCAATTCTGTTGTTGAAAGACATCCCTCCGTAATAGTCCTCATAAATCAACATTCCAGGATTTTTAATAATTGCGTTAATTGGGTTATTTGTCCACTCAACCATGCCGATTTGTTTCGATTACGAGTTATTTCCTATTTAAAATAAAGGCCTTTCATTATAAGCCCTTACAACGGTTTGCATTGACGGTTCCAATGCTTGTGTTCTTACGGTAAATTATCAACCCGGACTTGCCATTTCTTTTTGTCAAAATTCATTCTATTGTTTAAATACATCTTTTAATATAATCTTCATAAAGGGACATAAGGATTCAAAAATAGCGTTTCGCGGTTTTTTACTCAAACATGCCGATATATTTCGATTACAGTCATTACTGTATTTAAATATGCCTTCATGCTAAACCCATATAACTGTTGGGAACGGTTCAATACTTGTGTTCCGGTAAATTATCATCCTGTACCCGATTTCCTTTTGATCAAAATTCTATCTGCTTTGTTTAAATATATCCTTCGGTAAATCGTTTAAATGGACATCCCAGGATTTTAAAAACAAGTTTGTCCGGGAACCTTTTCTACTCAAACATGGTTTTTCGATTCAGTCATTTCTCTATTTAAAATATAGCCTTCTTAAGCCCAATTATAACTGTATGCATTGGGTTCAATACGTGTGTTCTTTTCGGTAAATTATCCTTTATTAACTTGCCGGAAACCTTTGGGATCAAGGGTTCATTTCTGTTGTTTAAATATATCCCTCGATATAATCGATCATAAATGGACCATCCCAGGTTTTTAATTGCCGTTTCGGTTGCCTGTCTACTCAATTATGCCGGTTTGTTTGATTACGGTCCATTTCTCTATTTTTAAATATGGCCTCCGTATTAGCCCTTTTGGTTTGCTTGACGGTTCCAATACTTGTTTCTTGCGGTAAATTATCATCCCACTTTTCCATTTCTTTTTGATCGGATTTATATCTGCTGTTTTAAATATAATCCCTCGATAATCTTTCATCAATGGACATCCCAAATTTTCCACTGCGTTATCACCTGCACTGTCTTCTCAAACCTTTCCGGTTTGTTTTGATTACGAGTCATTTCTTATTTAAATTGGCGCTCCGATAAAAATATAACCGATGCATTGACGGTTCAATACTGTGTTCTTTCGGTAAAATTATCCAACGTAACCTTGCCGACTTCTTTTGGTCAATTCATTTCTGTTTTTAAGTTCCCTCGATATAAATGATCATAAAGGACTCCCAAGGTTTTAATAATTGGCGGTTTGCGGTGCAATTATTAATTGAGATTTTGTTTTCGATTACAAGTCATTTCTGCTATTTAAATATAGCTCCTATTAGCCCATATTACGGTTTGGGTTGGTGGTTTAATCTTGTGTTTCTTGCGATGAAATTATCCTCCTGTTCCAGTTTCTTTTGATCCAAGATTCATATCTTTGTTTAAATATTCCCTCAATTAATCGTTCATCAATGGACATCCCAAATTTTTAACACTGCGTTATACCGTACACTGTCTTCTTAAATTTCCGATTTTTCGATTTGGTCATTTCTTCTATTTAAATATAGCCCTGTAAACCAATATAACTGTAGCCATTGACGGTTCAATACGGTTGTTCTTTGGTTAAATTATCAACCCTTGCCGTTTGTATTGATCGAGTTCAATTCTGTTGTTGAAAGACATCCCTCGATAAGTCGCTCATAAATCAACATTCCAAGGATTTTAATAATTGCGTTTAGCGGTGCACTGTCTACTCAATTATGCCGATTTGTTTCGATTACGAGACATTTCTGCTATTTAAATATAGCGCTCCGTATTAGCCTATATTACGGTTTGCATTGACGGTTCAATACTTGTGTTCTTGCGGTAGAATTATCATCCTGTACTTAGCCGATTTCTTTTGATCAGAATTTATATCTGCTGTTTAAATATGTCCTCGATATAATCGTTCATCAATGGACATCCAGAATTTTAAACACTGCGTTATCGCGGTACACTGTCTACTCAAACATGCCGATTTGTTTCGATTACGAGTCATTTCTGCTATTTAAATATAGCGCTCCGTATAAGCCCATATAACTGTATGCATTGACGGTTCAATGCGTGTGTTCTTTCGGTAAATTATCAACTTGCTTGCCGAGTTGTATTGATCAGGATTCAATTCTGTTGTTTAAAGACATCCCTCGATATAGTCGCTCATAAATCAACATTCCAGGATTTTAATAATTGCGTTAATGCGGTATATTGTTCACTCAACCATGCCGATTGTTTTCGATTACGAGTCATTTCTGCTATTTAAATAAAGCGCTTCAGTATAAGCCCATACAACGGTTTGCCTTGACGTTCCAATACTTATGTTTTTGCGGTAATTAATCAACATGACTTGCGATTTGTTTTGATCAAAATTCATATCTGTTGTTTAAATACATCTTTTAATATAATCGTTCATAAATGGACATCCAGATTCAAAATAGCGTTTACGCGGTACACTGTCTACTCAAACATGCCGATTTGTTTCGATTACGAGTCATTACTGCTATTTAAATATAGCGCTCCGTATAAGCCCATATAACTGTATGCATTGACGGTTCAATACTTGTGTTCTTGCGGTAAATTATCAACCTGTACTTGCCGATTTCTTTTGATCAAGATTTATATCTGTTGTTTAAATATATCCCTCGATATAATCGTTCATAAATGGACATCCCAAATTTTAAACACTGCGTTATCGCGGTACACTGTCTACTCAAACATGCCGATTTGTTTCGATTACGAGTCATTTCTGCTATTTAAATATAGCGCTCCGTATAAGCCCATATAACTGTATGCATTGACGGTTCAATACGTGTGTTCTTTCAGTAAATTATCAACATGTACTTGCCGACTTCTTTTGATCAAGATTCATATCTGTTGTTTAAATATATCCCTCGATATAATCGATCATAAATGGACATCCAGGATTTTAATAATTGCGTTTACGCATGTGCACTGTCTATTCAATCATGCCGATTTATTTCGATTACGAGTCATTTCTGCTATTTAAATATAGCGCTGCGTATTAGTCCTTATAACGGTCTGCATTGACGGTTCAATACTTGTGTTCTTGCGGTAAATTATCATCCTGTACTTGCCGATTTCTTTTGATCAAGATTCATATCTGCTGTTTAAATATATCCCTCGATATAATCGTTCATAAATGGACATCCCAGAATTTTTAACACTGCGTTATTACGGATCACTGTCTACTTAAACATGCCGAATTGTTTCGATTACGAGTCATTTTTGCTATTTAAATATAGCGCTCCTAAGCCAATATAACTGTATGCCATTGACGGTTCAATACTGTGTTCTTTCGTAAATTATCAACTTGTACTTGCCGATTTGTATTGATCAGGATTCAATTCTGTTGTTGAAAGACATCCCTCGATTAGTCGCTCATAAATCAACATTCCAGGTTTTAATAATTGCGTTAATGCGGTATATTGTCCACTCAACCATGCCGATTTGTTTCGATTACGAGTTATTTCTGCTATTTAAATAAAGCGCTTCGTATAAGCCCATACAACGGTTTGCATTGACGGTTCAATGCTTGTGTTCTTGCGGTAAATTATCAACCTGTCTTGCCGATTTCTTTTGATCAAAATTCACTTATCTATTGTTTAAATACATCTTTTAATCATAATCGTTCATAAATGGACATCACAGGTTCAAAAATAGCGTTTACGCGGTACACTTCTACTCAAACATGCGATATATTTCGATTACGAGTCATTACTGCTATTTAAATATAGCGCTCCGTATTACATATTACAGGTTTGCATTGGCAGTTCAATATTTGTGTTCTTGCCGTAAATTATCAACCTGTACTTTCCGATGTCTTTAGAAAAAGATTCATATCTGTTGTTTAAATATATCCGTCGATATAATCAATCATAAATGGACATCCCAGATTTTAAAAACTGCGTTATCGCGGTACACTGTTTACTCAAACATGCCGATTTTTTTCGATTACGAGTCATTTCTACTATTTATATATAGCGCTCCGTATAAGCCAATGTAACAGTATGCATTGACGGTTCAATACTTGTGTTCTTGCGGTAAAATATCAACATGTACTTGCCGATTTGTATTGATCAGGATTCAATTCTGTTGTTTAAAGACATCCCTCGATATTGTCGCTCATAAATCAACATTCAGGATTTTAATAATTGCGTTAAAGCGGTATATTGTCCACTCAACCATGCCGGATTTGTTTCGATTACGGTCATTTCTGCTATTTAAATATAGCGTTTCGTATAAGCCCATATAACTGTATCATTGACGGTTCAATACTTGTTCTTTCGATGAATTATCATCTTGAGCTTGCCGATTTCTTTTGATCAGATTCTATCTGCTGTTTAAATATATCCCTCGATATGATCGTTCATCAATGGACATCCCAAATTTTAAACACTGCGTTATCACGGTACACTATCTTCTCAAACATGCCGATTTGTTTCGATTACGAGTCATTTCTGCTATTTAAATATAGCGCTCCGTATAAGCCCATATAACGGTATGCATTGACGGTTCAATACTTGTGTTTTTGCGGTAATTAGTCAACTTGTACTTGCCGATTTGTAATGATCAGGATTCAATTCTGTTGTTTAAAGTCATCCCTCGATATAGTCGCTCATAAATCAACATTCCAGGTTTTAATAATTGCGTTAATGCGGTATATTGTCCACTAGACCATGCCGATTTGTTTCGATTCAGTCATTTCTGCTATTTGAGATATAGCGTTTCGTATAAGCCCATATAACTGTATGCATTGACGGTTTCAATACTTGTGTTTTTCGATAAATTATCATCCTGAGCTTGCCGATTTCTTTTGATCAAGATTCATATCTGCTGTTTAAAGTCATCCCTCGATATAGTCGCTCTAAATTAACATTCCAGGATTTTAATAATTGCGTTAATGCGGATATTGTCCACTCAACTATGCCGATTTGTTTCGATTACGAGTCATTTCTGCTATTTAAATACAACGCTTTGTATAAGCCCATATAACTGTATGCAATGACGGTTCAATACGTTTGTTCTTTTAGTAAATTAGCAACATGTACTTGCCGACTCCTTTAGATCAAGATTCATATTTGTTGTTTAAATATATCCCTCGATATAATCGATCATAAATGGACATCCCAGAATTTTAATAATTGCGTTTACGCGTACACTGTCTACTCAACATGCCGATTTGTTTCGATTACGAGCCGTTTCTGCTTTTTAAATATGCGCTCCATATAAGCCCATATTACGGTATGCATTGACGGTTCAATTTTTGTATTCTTTCGGTAAATTATCATCCTGTACTTGCCGACTTCTTTTGATCAAGATTTATTTATTTATTTATTTATTTACACTTTCAGCACTAATTGTACATAGACGGACTTAATGCCATAGGCATTTTCTCCCAGTCAACCTTAAGGTGGTGCAGAGATAATAAGTGGGGAGGTGCACAGATAAAGTAAAAGAAGGTACGCAGTTAAATATAAGTTAAACATAGATATAAAAGATAACTATAAATAAAACAATATATATTATGATATAGATACATATGCATATATATACACCGTAAATATATACAATTAATATACATATATGTACTATAATTCTATATATATAAGTTATATACAAATATATATATACATAATTATAAATAGTATGATTCATACAAATTACCACATAAATATATACATGACGACAGTATTATGTTATATTTTGCAAGTCTTTCAATAAGGTGCTCTTTGGTTTTCTTTTAAAAAGTAATATTACTTTTGGCCATCCTGATTTCAAGTAGCGCATTCCATAAAAGTACAGACTGGATAAAGATGAGGTGCATGAAGTCAGAACGGTGAACAGGACATTGAAGTAGACGATTATTTGTCGATCGAAGACTTTTGTTACTGACTTCATGTAGATACGAAAATAAGAAGATATATACGAGGGTGTAGTAGGAGAATTTAGAAAGGAATAAAAAGTGGTCAGGGCTCGTAGGCGTCTGACGAATAGGTAACCTGAAGTTGGGAACGGTATGCAGAAATGTGGTCATATTTACGTAAATTGAAAACGAATCAGAATGCAGTTATTGAGAACATATCTGCTGTTTAAATATATACAAGATTCATATCTGCTGTTTAAATATATCCCCGATATAATCGTTCATAAATGGACATCCCAAGATTTTAAACACTGCGTTATCGCGGTACACTGTCTACTCAAACATGCCGATTTGTTTCGATTACGAGTCATTTCTGCTATTTAAATATAGCGCTCCGTATAAGCCCATATAACGGTATGCATTGACGGTTCAATACTTGTGTTCTTGCGGTAAATTATCAACTTGTACTTGCCGATTTGTATTGATCAGGATTCAATTCTGTTGTTTAAAGACATCCCTCGATATAATCGATCATAAATGGACATCCCAGGATTTTAATAATTGCGTTATTGCGGTATATTGTCTACTCAACCATGCCGATTTGTTTCGATTACGAGTCATTTCTGCTATTTAAATAAAGCGCTTCGTATAAGCCCATATAACGGTTTGCATTGACGGTTCAATACTTGTGTTTTTGCGATAATTAATCAACTTGTACTTGCCGATTTGTTTTGATCAAGATTCATATCTGTTGTTTAAATACATCTCTCGATATAATCGTTCATAAATGGACATCCTAGGATTCGTAAAATACTGTTATCGCGGTCACTGTTTACTCAAACATGCCGAGATTGTTTCGATTACGAGTCATTTCTGCTATTTAAATATAGCGCTTAGTATAAGCCCATATAACTGTAGCATTGACGATTCAATACGTGTGTTCTTTCGGTAAATTATCAACATGTAACTTGCGACCTCTTTTGATCAAGATTCATATGTGTTGTTTAAATATTCCCTTGATATAATCGATCATAAATGGACATCCCAGGATTTTAATAATTGCGTTTACGCGTACACTTCTACTCAAAATGCCGATTTGATTAGATTACGAGTCGTTCCTGCTATTTAAAAATAGCGCTCCGTATTAGCCCATATAACTGTATGCCTTGACTGTTCAATACTTGTGTTCTTGCGGTAAATTATCAACCTGTACTTGCCGATTTTTTGATGAAGATTCATATCTGTTGTTTAAATACATCTCTCAATATAATCGTTCATATATGGACATCATAGGATTTTAATAATTGCGTTTACTGTACGCTGTCTTACTCAACATGCCGATTTGTTTCGATTACGAGCTGTTTCTGCTATTTAAATATGCGCTCCATATAAGCCCATATTACGGTATGCATTGACGGTTCAATTTTGTGTTCTTTCGGTAAATTATCATCCTGTACTTGCGACTTCTTGATCAAGATTCATATCTGTTGTTTAAATACATCTTTTAATATAATCGTTCATAAATGGACATCCCAGGATTCTAAAATAAGCGTTATCCTGGTACACTGTCTACTCAATCATGCCGATTTGTTTCGATTACGAGTCGATTCTGCTATTTAAATATAGCGCTCCGTATTAGCCTATATTACGGTTTGCATTGACGTTCAATACTTGTGTTCTTGCGGTAAATTATCATCTGTACTTGCCGATTTCTTTTGATCCAAGATTCATATCTCTGTTTAAATATATCCTTCGATATAATCGTTCAAAGTGGACATCCAACATTTTAAAACTGCGTTGTCGCGGTACTGTCTACTCAAACATGCGATTTGTTTCGATTACGAGTCGTTTCTGGTATTTAAATATGGCCTCCGTATAAGCCCGTATAACGGTATGCATTGACGGATCAATACTTGTGTTCTTGCGGTAAATTAGAACAACTTCGTTTGTATTGAGCAGGATTCAATTCTACTGTTTAAATATATCCCGATATAATCGTTCATTAATAGACATCCCAAATTTTAAACACTGCGTTTCGCGGTACCTGTCTATCAAACAGGCGATATGTTTCGATTCAGTCATTTCTGCTATTTAAATATAGCGCTCCGTATTAGTCATCTAACTGTACTTAACGGTTCAATACTTGTGTTTTGCGTAATTAATCAACGCCCTTCCGTTGTTTTGATCAAATTCTATCTGTTGTTTAATATATCCTTCGATATAATCGATCATAATGACATCCCTGGTTTTTATTTTAATTATCGCGGTACACTGTCTACTCAAACATGCGATTGTTTTCGATTACGGTCATTTCTGCTATTTAAATATGCGCATGTAAAGCCCATATATTGGTATGCATTGACGGTTCTTCTTTGTTCTTGCGGTAAATTATCATCCTGTACTTCCGATTTCTCTTGATAAAGATTCATCTGTTGTTTAAATATATCCTTCGATATAATCGATCATAAATGGACATCCCTGATTTTATTATTGAATTATCGCGGTACCTGTCTACTCAAACATGCGAATTGTTTCGATTACGAGTCATTTCCTATTTAAATATAGCGCTTCATATAAGCCCATATAACTGTATAGCATTGACGGTTCAATACGTGTGTTCTTTCGGTAAATTATCAACATGTACGCTGACTTCTTTTGATAAAGATTCATATTTGTTGTTTAAATATATCCCTCGATATAATAGATCATAAATGGACATCCCAGGTTTCAACAATTGCGTTTACGCGGTGCACTGTCTACTCAATTATGCCGATTTGTTTCGATTACGAGTCATTCTGCTATTTAAATATAGCGCTCGTATTAGCCCATATTACGGTTGCATTGACAGTTCAATTTTGTGTTCTTTCGGTGAAATTTCATCCTGTACTTGCCGATTTCTTTTGATCAAGATTCATATCTGCTGTTTAAATATATCCTTCGATATATTCGTTCATAAATGGACATCCCAGGATTTTAAAACAGCGTTGTCGCGGTACACTGTCTACTCAAACATGCCGAATTGTTCCGATTACGAGTCATTTCTGCTATTTAAATAGCGCTTCGTATAGCCCATATAAATGTATGCATTGACGGTTCAATACTTGTGTTCTTTCGATAAATTATCATCCTGAGCTTGCCGATATCTTTTGATCAAATTCATATCTGCTGTTTAAAGTCATCCTCGATATAGTCGCTCTAAAATCAACATTCAGGATTTTAATAATTGCGTTAATGCAGGTATATTGTCCATAACTATGCCGATTTGTTTCGATTACAAGTCATTTCTGCTATTAAAATAAAGCGCTTCGTAGAAGCCCATACAACAGTTTGCATTGACGGTTCCAATGCTTGTGTTTTGCGGTAATTAATCAACATGCTTGCCGATTTCTTTTGATCAAGATTCATATCTGTTGTTTAAATACATCTCTAAATATAATCGTTTATAAATTGACATCCCAGGATTCTAAAAATAGCGTTATCGCGGTACACTGTCTACTCAAACATGCCGATTTGTTTCGATTACGAGTCATTTCTGCTATTTAAATATAACGCTCCGTATTAGCCCATATAACGGTATGCATTGACGGTTCAATACTTGTGTTTTTGCGGTAATTAATCAACTTGTACTTGCCGATTTGTTTTGGTCAAGATTCATATCTGTTGCTTAAATACATCTCTCGATATAATCGTTCATAAATGGACATCCCAGGATTTTAAAAATAGCGTTATCGCGGTACACTGTCTACTCAAACATGCCGATTTGTTTCGAATACGAGTCATTTCTGCTATTTAAATATAGCCTTCGTATAGCCCATAACTGTGCATTAGTTCAATACTTTGTTCTTGCAATTATCATCCTGTCTTGCTTGACT